>OZ022263.1:66685817-67285817 GCA_963978885.1 Nemotelus pantherinus | reverse complement strand
AAGAATTAAGACTAGTTTTCGAAATATCGTCAGTCCATACGATTATTGGAGCTATCGCTGCGAAATATTGAAAAACATTTTTTCAAGATATTGGAGGATTAACACAGCTGTATGACAATTTCGTTCAAAATTTTGTCAAAATAGAGCCAAATATACATTGCTCTCAAATAAAATGTTTCTCCGGTGTAGTTTCCATCGTATTTCATTACCTCACCACAAAGTCCCACAATATGAATTTGATATTATATTATTATAATATTATTTAACTTTGTTAATGATTCTTAAATTCACTGCCTCCCCGGTTCTAAATGTCACGAGCCGCCACTGATTCACTCTCATCTAAAACATATTCTAATCTTAATTGAAAATCCTTATTTCTTACTAAATTTCATTCTCATATCGATTCTTTAGCGAAACCAACCCTACTTTGCAGTTGAACAGCGAAACATTGTCAAGTCTTGTGCAAAAACAATAACGGGTACCTATATGTCGCGTACCACAAAAACGTCTCGTCAATTCTGCTTTTCGATTTGCTTCAAGTGGTCACAAAAGTGTTTTCAGTGAAGCTCAGCTGTCTGCCACTACAAGTATTTTGCAAGCACTACAATCTGCATTTCGCGCGAAACAGGATGAGCTGGCAAGTGTTATCCACCTTCAGGGCAATATTATCACATAAAATGTCATTGGTGAATTTATGTGACTGATATCCAATTATGTCTCCCGTCAGGGTAAATTGCATTTTATTTTCATTCGGAAGTCGGAACTAGCGTACCCATCGCCAACACGGTCGATATGAAGTGGCGTCAGTGTCCGAATCATATGCTGGCAGATTGCACTTCGGTGATGTTGCATCCGCAGTCAAAATGGCACTCCAGCATGGAGATTCAATGATACGCTAGGCAACAGAGCTATACAGGACAGCGCTGGATTTCGTCCTAGTTGCATTCATATCGCATATGTTGTGTTTGCTCATGCTTTACGCTCAAGGACCATTCGCAAAACGTTTCGAGTGTTGTCCTTCCTGTAGATGAATCTACATTTTCCCTCAATAGTGGTTGCCGCTATGCAATTTTCATCTCTATTTCAGGAATTATCAACACCGTGTACCGGTAAATCTAATAAAATAACACAACTTTTTTTGCTGACCAGTGGATTTTTTATGCTTTACAGAAATAACATAGCTCGAGGAAGAAGTTTCAATGAATATCATATTCTTTCACAAAGCTGTCATTTTTTGTTACATTATTAAATGGCAGCACCTTTGACATGCAACAATCATTGGCCAGAGGAGGTGCCTGAAACTGTTCAAGTAACGAAAATACTGTGAACTTTGTCTAGTGCGTTGCAGCATAGATCGAAATCTGCAAAATGAAAAGCAGTTAAAATGAATGAAAGCAATAAAATCAGGTTAAAAATTTTAATTTTTATCGAGACATTCGATTTTAAAATAGTGGCGATTACACTGCCAACATTCTAGTGATGCCATCATTTTACGCACCCTTGTGGCTTGCATTTGGCTCATGGTCACAGGTATGAGCAGTGTAGGATGTCCAATAATGAAATTTTTAATTGATCTGGAACCATTTTTGCGGTTATGTGCAGCGTTTTTGTGGCCAACTGATTTAATTTAAAGATACAACTGGGAAAATTATGCAATATAATCGCATTCTATCGGTACACTGAAAATATTGTAGATTGAAAAGTACTTTAACCGGTTTCAGGGGTCTAACCAAGTGAGATTGCTTTCAATTTAGCGGCTACTGAAATTTTTTCGACATGCATTCAATCATGAATCTACATACAGACAATTTTTTTCGATTTAAAAAAGAATTTATGTAACTCTTACTTTTTGCATAAAAAAAATACAATTACAAGATCGCACGCTGGTGTATTTTAATCGAGTATTTCATTGAACTGTTATTTAGCGACCTTATTTCCAAGTCGCAACACTAAGAATATCATTTATAAACCACCTTTGCGCAAAATTTACCATGAAATTGTAACACAATAGTATTTAGCCATATAGTGTTTAAATATGAATATAAAGGCTTTTGCTTTCGGTAATACAATATGTATTTCAGAAACTATTGCATGATGAAATTAACAATTCGTATATTCTAAGTGTGTGAGGACTTTGCATGGGTTTTCCTCTTTTAGAACTCCATTGAATTTATCGAATATTTATAAAAACAGTTGTTGCACGGTTTTTTATCTAACTACATGAGATACAGATTCGTTTTTCAATTATAAGTCAAGCAATTTTCAAATATCAGGTACATGATTCAAAAAAGAAATTATGTTCGAAGAACAGTAGGGGATTTGTGCAGATTTTGAGTGTATTCTACCACAAGCAACTTAAGGACACCCTAAGTAATAATAGACCCTCATTCAATTTAATTTCGATGACTTCACCGAAAGTTACAGCGATAGAAAGGTGTTTGGAGCTGCCATCCAAAAAATGCCCAGACCTTAGAAAATTTGAACATTGGTAGGGTTTGCAGCGGTTGGCCAAATGTGACCTGACCTATAGCGCGGACTAAGTAAATTTAGTCCTAAGGTGTTTACATTGTCCTGACCTTAAATTTGGTCAGGTCGAATTCAATCCTCGTTTGTACGTGACAGCTGTCATTTAGTTCAATTTTAGTTCATACACTGTAACTATCTTTTTATTTTGAGTCAAATGAGAGGGTTGCGATCTCAAATTCTACGTACATATATTATTAATAGTCGCGCTAAAATCAAGGCTCAGGTTGGGTGTCCTTACAGCGATATAGTCCACGACCTATTTTAGATCAGGTCACTTGAAATCGTGGATTGACCTATCACTTGGGTCGGGTACTGAGTGTTTACAGCAGGTGGACTAAATAGTTTAGGTTAAATTTGGTGTATAGTCCGCGGACTAAACGTCTGCTGTAAACGATATCATTGTTTACTTATTTTCATTGCAAATGTTTATGTACACTCAGAAAAATGTGTTTCCGAAAATCAAAGAAAATATTTACTTGTTTACGAGATGTGAAATCTTCCACAAATCAAATAAACTTTTATTTGATATCAGTCATTTGTATACATATCATGAAAAAATTTCTTACATTCAACGGAATACAATTTTTAATTAACCTTATTTCAAGTAAGTAATTTTCCTCAAATCTTGTAAATTATGTCTATAAATTTAGTAAATTATATATACAACGCGAACATATTTTTACATGTTTCAACAACAACCACGCTTCAATATTCGACGAAAAAATTGATAGTTTTTATGACTTCTATCCACATTTCCTCTACATAAATAAGGGGTCGATAGCTTAGCTCGCTAACGTGTCAGTCCAAAGCAGCGATCTACCACTCACGGGTTCCAATTCCGCCGGGTTCACGGTTGGCTTTGTTGTCCAGTTGTCCTAACTCCATTGATTAAGTGTCACATTATAGCTTTAAGTAGCGACTAGGCATAAATAATACTAGCGCTTTAGAAAATAAGAAAAAAAAGGCGCACTTAAAAAAGGAAAAATGAAAATATTGATATTGACTCTATTTTTTTTTATTTTTTACTCCCTTCAAAGTAAGCCCCTCTTATGATGTGAAGGGAGGGAGAGTTTTTGCGTGCCAACAAAATGCGATGCTTTCAAGCGGTCCCCCATATAAGTAGTAACTGCGCCCAGCACAGCTTAACTTAGGTGATCGTACGTGAACCGATTTATGCCAGATTTTCTTGAAACTATATCATATTTTACTCAGGGCAAGTTCAATATCAGTTGTTTTGAAATGAATAAATTCCTTTCTTTGAATTGAGTAAATATATCCTTGAAATCATATCAAATTTTACTAAGGGCAAGTTCAATATCAGTTCTTTGAAATGAAGAAATTTCTTTCTTTGGATTGAAAATAACAAAATAACAAAAACGCCTCGTGCTGGCAACCCTTTGCTAACACCGAAGCCTTAAATATGTCAGATTTACCCGACGTTGAAGTCAACCTACTCTGCGAATTTCGTATTAATTCGATGACTGCATTGGAAGCTATAGGGATACAAAAAAATTTAGGGTAAACACCCGCAAAAGTCTTCAAATTTTCTAGATCGTAATATTTGTTGTTTATTTTCAGTACAAAGCCACTATGGTTTGAAAATTTTATGATAAAATCATTATAATATTAATTAAAGATATAAAATTAATATAAATTAAAGATATGAAAAAAAAAATACAAAAGCAACCATATAAATGCAACCGTATGATTTTTTTTCCAACTAGATTTCTGCTGAGTATTATCCACAACAAGTTCACTTTGCCATATCAATTTTGTTATGATTCCATGATTGCACTTGAAGCTATAAGGCAAAGAAATTTCATTTTCCTGAGCGAATTTTCAAAATTTAAGACACCCAAAATAACCATAGCTGGCAGCTCCAACCGAATTTTTCAACCAAATTTCTATCAAACGTGGTTCAAAGTAAGATTCAGCTATGTTGATCAGCTATGATATATCAGCTATGTGAATCTCGTCAAAGTCTGGTGACTGAATCAGAGTTTATAGAACAAAAAGCAGCTATTGTTTTTAGTAATTTTTCGAAATGGCACCACTGGCACAGAATTGCCCAAATTTCAAAATCGCTTCTATCAGACCTGGTCTTATTTAAGACTAATACATTCTGTAATTTGCAACTATATCTGATTATTGGGTCATGAGTTCCAGTGAACAGAAAATTTCGATGCTAAAAATATAGGTGAAATGGGGAAGCGTTGCTGTTCTTGCCCGTTGTAAAATTTCAAATGTTTTACTTTGACTATGTAGACAAAGCATAAAATTTATATATGAGTTGCTTTTTTTCTAAAAAACAATAATTTTTCAGGAGAGTGGATGATTCAAAGGTTTTCACTTTCAGCACCTGCCCTAGCTACAAAGTTGCCAACACACTCATCAAAAGCAACGTAAATTTACAACTTAATAATATCAATATGTTCTGAAAGTCTCATAAAAATTTGATGGCTTTGTCAAAATTTATCGCAATTTAAAAATTTTCAAATTTCCCCGATCTCTTTTTAAGCACCTAGAGCACACATGGGGTTAAAAGATCCCAAAACGTTATCCGATTTACATTTAAAATACGTTCAAAACTCATTTCGCTAACTTAATTTTAGCAAAAATTATTTGTGGGCGGAATAATAGGTATATTAAAAATATCACTAAAATGGCCGACGGCGCCAAAGGGTTAATGATAATTAACATTTGGTGAAACCTGGACCTATTCTGCATATGCACCAATGTACTCTGCTCGATTTTAATACGAAGGTTCTTCGAACATTAGTAAAAATTATTTTTGAAGTCCTAGTTTGATGCTCATTTTAGCAGTTTACTAACAAAAAAGTCTAGCGCATCAGAACCGCTAGAAAACTAATTTTCGAAGAAATTGTCTTTGAGTGACAAAAAAATTTGGAAAAACGTAATACACTTTTTTGTAGAATCATGTCAACCATTCCTTATCCCAAGCAACAAAACTCAACTATAACACAAATGATGAAAATGTTCAGTGCTGGCAACACTTTTCCAACGAAGCAGCAATAAGTTTACCATGACAAGCTCATACTTAAATCAACTTATCCTTTGAATTTCGTTCTCATCGGAGGATTTCATCGAAAATTTCAGCGGTTAAACGTTGTTTGAGGCTGCCATCCGAAAAATGTTCAAAACTCGGAAAATTTAAAATTGGTTTCTTATTTTGATTGCAAATGCTTGGCATATGAGTACGTAATTTGAAGCATATGTTGGTGCAATATTTACGAAAATGGCTAGTGCTGGTTACCCTTTGTCAGCAGCAAACCAAAATATAAACCAAATCTGCTTCACGTTAAGTTAAACCCAACCAGTAAATTTCGTTTCGATTAAATCACTGCGCTGGAAGGTATACGGGTGAACAGAATTTTAGGGTTGCCACCCTCAAAACTTTTCAAATTTTTAAAGCGTTAATATTTGTTGTTAATTTTCATTGCAGGATCATTCCCATTTGCAAATCTAATGACATAATCGCTCAGTAAAGAATTTCGACAAAATTACAAAAATGGTCATAGCTGGCAGCGCTTTCATGGTTTTTGTACAAAATTCCTACAACATTTGGTTCACATTAAAGTCTATTTACTGCATCAACTTCGTTTTGATTTCTACACTGGACCGGAAGTTATAGGGAAAAAAGCTTTATTTTGCTGAGCAAATTTGCAAGATTTATGAGACAAAAATCACCATAGCTGGCAGTCCTATTCTAATTTTTCAACCAAATTTTCATCAAATGTTACATAAAGTAAGATCCAAGTACTATGTGAATTTGGTTAAAATCTGATGACTGAATCCGAAGTTATAGGCCAAAATTTACAAATTTATTTATTTACCAAACAAGGTATAATAATAATACATATAAATGAAATAAATATAACCAATAAAATAACCAATAAAAAAATAACCAATAAAAAATGAAATAAATAAATGAAATAAAAAAATAACCAATAAAAAATGAAATAAATATAACCAGACAAATTTAAAGAAAAAAAAACAGGTTTAAAATAGGTATAAAATACAAACAAATATAATATAAATAAATAAACATTCGATAAATAAATACACAAAGCTAATTTACATGTAGGTCACAATATTAAATACGCAAAACGCAAAAACGAATTTAATTAATTATCTAATTAAACAATTATGAAAATAGTCCTAAGTCATAAGAAGATACTAGGCCGGTAGACTAGGGAGGGTAGGATAAGAGAGCCTTGGTAACTCTATTTTTAAAGGACACTTTGGATATCGTGGGGGAAAAGTGTTGGCTCATACTGTTGAATATTTTGCAGCATCTGTTAATTGGCTCATTATCAGCATATGCGGTGCTATGCTTATATTCAACTAGCATTCGTCGGGATCTAGTGACTCTCAAGGGCTGATTAAGCACAAATCTTTTCTGTATATAGTCGACATTAAGAGCGTCTCTAATGACATCGAAACTGAAGCAGGCAGATAACATTAATCTTCTGGATGCAAGAGGTAATAAGTTTAGAAGTCTAAGGCGAAATTCATACGACGGTAAATTGTTAAAATCACTTGGATAGTAAAGACCTCTAATAGCCCGTCCAGACTACGGATACTTAAGTATCCGCATACATAAGTATCGTCCACACTTTTCATTGATTTTCATGGCAAGGGTAAAATGTATCTGCAGATGTCGCTGCAGTGAGGACAATACTTATGTATCCGGATACATAAGTATCCGTAGTCTGGACGGGCTATAAGAGCGAATAGCAAGAATTGCTTCTGAATAGATTCAAGTCTCTGGCTGTGAATTTCGAAAACTGGGTTCCAGATAATGCAAGCATACTCAAGAAGAGGGCGAACGAGCGCGGTGTAAAGTGATTTTGTAACCCAAAGGTTCTGAAACTCCCTGGGCCGTCGCTTAATGAAGCCAAGTCGTTTACTTGCTTGAGAAATCATTTTGTCGTAATGAAAATTAAAGCGGAGCTTTTCATCGAGCACCACACCGAGGTCTAAAATATTGTCCACTCTACTAAGTGCCGTATTGCTTAAAAGGTACGTATAATGTACGCGCGTACTTTTTCTAGAAAAGCTAATTACATGACACTTTGCGATGTTGAGAGGTAGGTTATTCACGCTGCACCAATGTTCGAGGGAATTTAGTTTTGATTGAAAAAAGCTGGCATCTGAAGACGACTTTATAGTAAAATAAATTTTCAGGTCGTCCGCATAGAGTAGATGAGGCACATCAGATAAAACCTCTGACAAGTCTGATATAAAAATATTAAAAAGTAAAGGGCCAAGATGACTACCTTGAGGTACACCTGAATTGACATGAATTTTTTTAGAAATAAGCCCTTGGAATTTCACATGTTGTGAGCGGTTGTGGAGGTAAGAGCTAAGTCATTTTAGTAGAGAACCGGCAATTCCGAATTGCTGTAGCTTGGAAATCAAAATTGTGTGGTCAACACGGTCAAATGCTTTGCTAAAGTCAGTGTAGACTGCGTCAATTTGATCACCTTTCTCCATTTTACAAAGAACATGGGAAACCAGCACCATTAGGTTGGTAGTGGTAGAACGTCCTTTCCGAAAACCATGCTGCTGTTCGTTAAGTCGAGAATCGACCAGAGGGGATAGTTTAGCACATATGATTTTTTCGAAGAGTTTAGGAATAGTTGATAAAATGGCAATACCTCTATAATTATGAATTGATCTTCTATCGCCATTTTTGAATATTGGTGTCACGTAGGAGGATTTCCAATACGACGGAAAGTACCCAGAGGAAAGAGATGTATTAAACATAATGTGAAGAGGAGTGATTAACTGTGTGGGACATTTAATAAGAAACATTGGAGGAAGAAGATCAGGTCCAGGGCCTTTTTTACTATCAAGCTCCAAGATAGCTTTAGAAATATCATCTCTGGAAATGGTTATAGCCTCAGCGAAAATTGGTCTAGTTACTCTTGGGGAATGACAGGATGATGAAGTACTTGCTGGATTAAAAACGTCTTGGAAGTTATCTGCGAAAAAGTTGCAAATTTCTTGAGGAGAAGAAGACATTGAGGTGTTATAACACATAGAAGAGGGATAGCCAGTTGTTTTCCGTTTCATATTCACAAAGTCAAAAAACTTTTTGGGGTTGTGGATTATATTCTCGCCGGTAGTTTTAATGAATCTGTCATATGCTTCATGAGACTTGTTATGGAATTCTTTGGCCACTGCATTTTATTCTTCTTTAATACGATGGCTAGAGTCGACATTATTTTTTATTGATTTGTAAAGCTTATTTCTATGATTTCTCATACGTCTAAGAGTCTTATCGAGCCAAGGCTCAGAAAGTTTATCCTTTCTCCTAATTTTAGGGACATATCTTTCGACCGCGTCAAACAGAATATTGTATAATGAATTTACATTGTCGTCAATAGATTGGGATGCAAGCGTATCTGTCCAATCGACATAGTCAAGAGAATGGTGAATGCTATAATAATCAGCATTACGGAAATCGTATACAATGGTGTTATTGTACGTTTGAAAGATATTAGAATCAGTAGTGGATAAATCAATAGTAAGAGCAGAATGGTGAAGGCTATTAGAGAAAAGATTCTCCACGTCGATAGTAGGGCTAACCACTACTTTGTCATAAGCGTTTGTAAATATAAGGTCTAACCAATTACCATAACTATTGGGAGTCGGAGCAACTTGCTGCAAATCATTACCATACAAAGTACTCACAAGGTTAAAATCAGAATTATCAAGATGGTTAATAGGAATTAGGTAATTATCAGTTTCATCAAGAACGAAACGTAAATTAGGGCGATTAAAATCTCCAAGTAGAATAATTTGATCCTCAGCGCTACGAGTTGCCATGAAAGTAGATATAAATTCGCATATATAATTGTAAACAGAGTCGTCAGATCTAGGCGGGACATAAAATAAACCGATATATACCGATGTCCTGTCAAATGATATTCGAATAACTTTATGCTGAAACAATTTTTGAGGGGTTATGTTGACAATTTCGCATGAGAAAGTACTGTTAACAGCAAGTAAAACACCACCTCCTCTTGTCTGGCCAGTGGCGACACAATCACGGTCATTTCTGAATATTGTCCAGCTACTATCGAGGATCTCTTCATTAATATGGGTTTCATTTAACCAGGTTTCAGTCAAGGCAAGTACGTTGAAATGGCATGATTTGGCGTCAAGGTAGAGTTTATTCAATTTGCCTCTCATACCACTGCAATTGTGGTAAAAAATTCTGAGGCACTTGCGAGAGCACACCTTGTTAGGAGCGATACCTAACGTTATACCGGGGTTTTTGCAAAGAATTTGAAGTCGGATGAATTTCATCCGAAGTTGTATTTGAGAGAGTGGAATTCGGAGAATTATTGATAGAAGACGCCCTGCAGCTATACGTTAAACTTTGAGGAGATATGTCCGTAGGCGAACGTCTGGACTCAACGCTATGGATATTCTGGACTGGAATATTTAAACATTCAGTGGTGGGAACTACAGATATGGGTATATTATTCTTCTGACGATTCATAGGAGTTTTCTGCATTATTCGTAATTTGCGGACTGTACAATTATTGGTTACATTAGTATTTTTACTTATATTGCTAATATTGTTGCTGCTGTTGGTGGACTTCCAGGGAGAAAACTTGATGCCTTTCCAGTTGTAGCTCCTGCTGCTTCCGTCAACGTTGGTAAAAAGCCAGGCGTATTTTTCGGGGATCCAGACTTTATAATGCTTAGATGCTCTATTGTTATGTTGAGGTATGTGCTGAATATGAAATCCATTAATACGAAAATGACTTTTAATGAGTCTTCCAAGCCGAGAAACGTTGGTTGAAATAGGGACTCCTTCGACAAAAAATGGCACCTTTTTTTTGTTTGAGAATGTTGTGTCATGTTGAGAATCGTAGTGACTTGAGTTCAAACATTTGATTTTTTCGATGCGTTTGAACCAATCATCTTCTGACCAGTATGTGCCGAACATAAAATTTTTTTTCAAGGATTTCCCTGCTTGGGATTGAAATTGTAATTTCCGTGGCGAAAAACCAGCATGAGTCTCCGTGCTCGATAACAGCTCTTTAATGGGCGAGGTTGCTGCATCCTGAGTAGCGAATTCTTTTGGTACATCAACGTTGATATTGACATTAGCCATTTCTTCGTGAAGGTGTTTTCTTTCTCAGTGATTTTTGAAGATGGTACCACTGCCACAGGGCTGCCCGCATTTCAAAATAAGTTCTATCAGACCTGGTCCTAGCTAATACCAACATGTTCTGTAAATTTCATTATGATCGGATAATCCGGTTGTCAGTTCCCGTGAACAGAACTTTCGGGTGCTGAAAATAGAGGTAATTTGGTGATGGGTTGCCGTTCTCGTGCAAACCGGAATTTGAAAAATTTCAATTTGACATGATGGACAAAAGTTAAAATTTATCAATGATTTGAATTATTTGTCAAAAATCAAAAATTTTTGAGGAAGCTCAATGATTTGAAGGATTTTTTTCAGGAGCCTGCCGTAGCTACACGGTTACCTGCACTATCTTGAAAATCCATGTGTGTTAAATCTTAGCCAACGTCAATACGCTCTGCGAATTTCACGATGATCCAATGTTTTTGTCAGAAGTAATGACAAATTAAAATTTGAAAAAAAATCCTTGCCCACTTTTAGGCACTTAGCACCCACACACGGCTCAAAATTTTCAATTCTTTATCATAGACAAGCTAAAAAGTTTTCATTCCCAATACTTTTTTTTATCAAAAATTTACACGGCTTGGAAATATAGGAGTACCTCACAATTCACTAAAATGCTCGCCGCCTCCAAAAGGCGTAGGATATCTGAATGCTAGCAAGTCATGGACCTACCTACTATATACATCTACGTCCTAAGAAAATTTCACGTCAATCAAATCGGCCGCTCCAGAGATTATCTCTATTAACCATTTTGCTGATATATATATATATATATATATATATATATATATATATATATATATATATATATATATATGTATATATATATATATATATATATATATATATATATGTATATATATATATATATATATATATATATATATATATATATATATATATAGATATATATATATATATATAAAGAAACATGAATTTTCGGCGAAACGAGTTTAATACTAATTTTCTTCGAAAATTAGTAAAAACCGTCTCCAAGCACTGACTATGTTCGCATGATTACTTCCCAGAGATAAATTAATCAACTCATCGATGTCAACCTTTTTCTCTCTCAACTTGATTCAAAGATACCCTCTCCGCTATTTTTATTTCGAATCTAACAAGCAACTCGATTTAAAGTTTCCATTATTCATCTTGATTCTTCAATTTACAGAACCACTATCAGTTTCGTATCCAAGCGCGACGAAATTTCCTATTTTTAGTCGTTATTCACAACAGTCTTAACTGAGCCGTGTACGAATTGGCAGTATGGCTACTTCGTATATGTATCCAGGAACTAAGCTACAAGTTAAATCTTTCCGCCAACTTCTAGATCGTGGTCATGTATAATGGATTCTGTGAAAGGCCGCTAAGAAGGCAAACTTTCATCCATTACTTGCTGTTTTTTTTTTCGAAGAATCGCCGAAAAGGATGAAATGTTCTTTGATTTTCATAGGCTCCGCCAAGCTGGAGCCGAGATATACTTAAAACTTTTCGACTAAATCGCTATCGTTCGATAGTATCCATCCTATCTTGTCATTTTTTTCTTCGATGTCGGGAAGTAGTCTCTACGATAGTAACAGTAGTTTTATTTCTTTGAATTGAATTTTTAGTCATATCTTTGATAGATGCGATAGTTTAAGTACATAATGTTTGATTTTATGTGGTACATATGTTTTCTCTAGAACAGTAAATCACTGCTGAAAATACTGTTGATATGGCTATTTTTTTACAATTTTAAATAAAATCTTAGTACTGAATCTTACGCTGTTGATAGTTGTTTTATTAAATATATGTAGGTTTGGAATGTTTTACATCAATTGCAAATGAAATGTAGTTACAAAGGATCTCAAAGTAGTGAAAAAAGTACCGAGAATTTTGTTGCAAGTGTAATATCCTAATGCAAGGTATAACCATTGAATCCTATCCTCACATTCTTCCCAATGGGTTGGAACTGCTACTGAAAACACATGAAGATTTCACCGCACTGTTAATATAAGATATTTTAGTTTACAGTGACTGTTGCTCTGGAACGAAGAGTTTTATGACGCTGGTCGGCATTCAGTGCTGAGTGACGTTTATCATCAAAATGCACTCCGATTGACCTACTATTCCTCCTGACACACGGCTATGCATATGAATGGTTTCAACGATAAAGCCTTTTCTGTACACGATCTCTCTTAATATAATAGTGAAGCCAAAGCCCTGCGATGATTTATTTTATGATTCTGCATATGCTAATGTCAAGTGCCATCTAGTGTTTAACAGTCATAAATTACTAGTCATATTTACGGGCATGCTACAAAGATCCGAACTGGAATTCGCACCAAAAACGAGCCCGGTATAAATTGACTATTTCGTCCTCGGCATGCACATTATTTCGTTGTTCGTTGTTTTCGGCAATGATGTATAACCTGAATAGTTGACAGAATTGTTTTCGGGGAGCCTTCCGCACATTCAGCATTGATGTTTGATTTCCGTTCGGCTTAAGCGTACACTTATGGCGTGCAGTGGGCGGCGTTTGATTGCATTCACCTCAATTTAGTTAAGCTAATAAATAATCATACTTTCTGCATTGAAAATGTTTAACTTTAAATTCATAGTTTTCATAAGCGAATGATGGATGTTCGAACTTGAGTTAAATCGAAAGCCTGGAGGCTAAAACTAGGTTTCAACCCAGGATAATTTCCATCTCAATGAAATTCTCTCAAACCGAGTTGCTTTTAATTATGGAGAGCGTATTCAAAGCTCCTTCAGATAGCAATGGCAAACAAAATATGAGTCTTCAGGACACCTAGTTTTATGTTTTCATGTCAGCAAACCTCCTTACTTACTACTTCTCCATCGACAAAGTGCGAGTTTTGACCTGTTACTGGTGCACACATATTGTGAGAATTCATTGCGTAAGCACGACTTGTAGCACATAAATTACGACTGAAATGGATTCGAAATCGTTTGCTTTGCAGATTTCCAGCTATAAGTCACATAAATGTTTGCAAGAACCGGCAAACACACGAACATTGAAAATATTTACAAACTAGGATACCGCATCATGTAAGAAATACAAGCGGAGGAGAAAGGAAGCATGCTTTGAGCGGGACCTCCACGTTGGGCGCAATCTTTCGAGTTTCGAATAAGATTAGCATTTAGGATATGCCCAACTACATACCGAAGCGGGTCTGCGTGGCTTAGTATGCTGATGCCTTGTTGGCAGTAAATCATATAATTGACTTCTTCAATGCGACATTTTTACGGGTTATGGAATGTGCTGTAACGGAAAGCAATGGATTTATGGGCTATAGCAAATGAAAATAATTTGACCTAGAAACGAAAAAAAAACAGAATTGTTTGTTTTGCATTTTTTATGCATAGCTCATATGTGTACATACACATGTAGATAACATGTTTCACAGTTGAAAGGGAAAGAAAATATCAGAAGCTGATGACAACTTTGTAGTTGCCCAAATTTATTAAAATAGCAATGAACTCATCCGGACGCACTACTTGCGTAAAAAACATTCCAACATTCCTACACATTTGATTTTACTTGCATGGTTAGAATCGATACTTCTGGGAGGTAAGTAATAAATATTTACAGTTAAATTGTGACGTATCACTCTGCTGCTGCTGCGCATGCATAGTAAAGTCCAAAAGTGAGCTAAAGAATCATTCCAATGCTTTTACAGCAAGAAGCATCAAAAGTCAGCTAGGCGACAGGTGAATGTGTACCGGATGCCACTGACTCTAGCCACAGCTGGACCATTGAAATGTGGCAAAACAATTGCTAAGCAGATAGTTGATAAATAAATTTCAGTAAGCGATAGGAAAGCTCTTGTAAGGAAAGACCATAATGTCAGACCTATCAGGGTTTTTGACAAACATAGTCAAAATTCTTCTTAAACTAAATGACTCTTTGGTTGTTATTATTGTTGATTAAATAGTTAATTGCTATTAAATGGGATTTTCCGGAAAATTGGTAGGTAGGTTACGCTGCTGGCGATCTCGAAAACTGATCTTGTGACGCTAACGAAAAGAAGGATGCCAGCCGTCATACCCATTACAGTCAGTTTCGAAGTCGTCGAGACCAAAAAATCTGCCAAGTATCTCGGAGTGACTTACAGGGAGCAAATCCAGAGAGCGTGCGATAGGGCATTGGGGACTATAATCTACACTGAAAAAACACATAGCACCAGACGCCATAATTTATAGACTTCTGGCGCCATGAACATAGTCGATTTCGGTATTGTGATAAAATATAGCGCCACACGCCATAGCACATGGCGAAAAGTACATAGGAGCAGCCGCTATGCTTATAGCCTACCACGCCATCTACTACAGTCCTCCACGCTATAGTGCATGGCGTGAAGGACTATATTACATGGCGTGGAAGACTATAGTACATGGCGTGGAGGACTATAGTACATGGCGGGGAGGGCTATAAGCATAGCGTCTGGTCCTATGTACTTTTCGCCATGTGCTATGGCGTGTAGAGCTATATTTTATCACAATCCCGAAATCGACTATGTACATGGCGCCAGAAATCTATAAATTATACGCTAGAAGTCTTTAGACTATTGAGTCTAGCGCTACGTGTTTTTTCAGCACATTTCTATCGACGATACTTAAGAGTAAATTGCTGATATTTATACATCCCCTCACACAGTATGGCTGCGAGTTATAATTGGAGTGCCATGAGCCATATTACATGGCTTATGGCACTATGTAATATAGCGTGTGGAGCCATAATTTCTGCGCCATGTAATTATGGCGCTGATAGCCATACTGCATAGCTCAGAGTACTATGTACATAGCGTATGGGGCCATAAATATTGCGCTATGTTACATAGCTCTGGGCGCCATGTGGATTTTTTTCAGTGTAGCTGAGCAGACTCATGGCGAACGTTCGCGTTCCTAGTGTGCGTAAACGCAAACTGCTTATGACGGCAGCTTATTCAACGCTGCTATATGTTGCGGAGGTATGAGCAACCGCCTTCAAATTTGCAAAGTATCGAGCTAGGATGGCAAGTGTTCAACACAGAGGGGCACTACGAACCGCCAGCACCTACCATACGGTATCAGTTAAAGCCATGTAGGTCATAGCAGAGGTAATCTCGGTCGGTAACTGCTAGAGGGTAACTGCTCAAGCACGTTCGCAAACGCTTGAGCTTTGAGAGGAACGCTGCGCTACGAGCACAACGGGAGCATAGACCACTAGTCTGATTCGCGCCATAAAACCTTTTCTAATTCTTGACCATGGTGAAATAAATTTCTACCTTGCCAATTTCTATCAGGCCACGGCTACTTTAAGAAATACTTTCATAGAATAGGGAAAATCAAAACCGAATGCTGCAAAACACTGCATTAAATAAATTGGTGATGGATTGCATACTTTCTTCAAGTGCCTGCGCTTCAGAAGAGAACAGGAAGCAGTCTGGCCTGCAATCGCTTGGCTACAGGTCTCGGTATATGTAGAGACGGTTTTGCGTCTGCAATGAGAAGAAAGTTGCCTAACGGACTCCTCCTGGCAGGACAAAAGTAGTTGTGGGGGCCCCAGCCGAGTCGAAGTAATACGAAAGCGGGTCTGACGCAGATTCTTATGGTCAGCGGGTGATGTTTTTTAGTGAATAGAATATCGCATAATCCTGCATCTTTCGCAGGATACCTATGAAGTTTTTCGAGACTCGTTTAAAAAAACATTTTAATTATTATTCAACCTTTATCGGTTGTGATCGACATGGTTATGTTATCAAAGCAAGACTGATATTATTGTTATAACAATTTTGGTAAAATAAATAGAATTTTTCCCGCTTCGTTGTGCTTTTCGAAGAACGATCTTGAACTTACTTCCCCAAAAGCTCATAGATATGACGTCATAAGTGGTATTCACAATACTATGAGAAATGCTTCAGATTGATTTCATTCCTGATCCTTCCATTGCTCGTATAATCCCATCCGTAATTTCCGAGCTACTTGTCTGCCACGCATACACTCCTGCAATTGTTGTCATTACGTATGAACGATTTTTTTTTAGATTCGATTGACTAGATTCATTCGAACCGAATCCACATTAGCTTCTCTTCTTATTGCCAGTTATTTAAACAAGCCAACAGTTGAAACGAGCCCCAAACAATATGTTTACACTCTAATAATAACCTCTCTGTGCTGAATTCTTTCTTTCTTCCAATTTGTCCTTGCTCCCATTTGACCTAATTTTGCAATGCAAGAAACGGAATTTTAGGTCTAGTTCTTGCAATTAATTTTTTAAATTCTCTTCCATCTCTCGAGCTCCTATTATTAGGTGCAACTTGATCCTCATCAGCCTCCAGTACCCGCTGATGTTGATCTTGAGTTCCAGATAAGATATAAACATCCTTTCATCTTTCGGTATAACTATCATAAAGCTGATTTTCAAAAAAATGTATACTACAATAAAATTTGCCTCCCAAAACTTGTTACCAAATTTTTCAACGTGAAATTGCTAGTTTTCGACAAAATATTTTTCTTAACTATTTAAAGCATTAATCGTTGTTATATTCCAAGGCAAACAATATGCATGCGAAAAATTCAAAAATAGTTCGTTTAAATTCCGTGAAATTCAATCAATAGAACGAACAGTTTTTATGGTCATATCGCAAACAATGTAAAAGCTTCTTTAATCCTGGATTGAACAATATAAAACAATGAAATGGTGCGCTTCAAACGCAACGAAATGGGCTGATTTCACTCCAAAAATGCCATCTAGTCTGAATCATGCGAGAATCCATAAAAATCAAATCAAGTATTTACTAAACCGAGCAGCAGTACATGCACGTGCCAGCTAATACCCTGTTGGCAGAATGCAATGAGCGAGGATAATATAAATGGTGTGGTATTTCAAATATCCATTCAGCATCTAGGAAATAACGGTTATCTCTTTAATACCTTATTGAGGGGGACTTAAGCAGTCCTCGTTCGTCTGCCAAAGATAAGAACAATGAAAGTAATTGAGGTTTGAAACACTGAGCATTGTTGAATCTTATTAAGAACACATTTTCCCAAAAACATCTTCTGAGAGAGATCATTAGTTTAAGCTTCCTAGTCGGTTCGCAGTCTTATATAAATGAGCGTCGTACTCTGTGGCAGCAATGTCGAAACTAATTTCGCTACATCAATTTTGTCTTTAGTCTTTTAATTTAAGAATTATGCTCAAGTGAAATGAAGAAAGTTGATTAAATTTTTATTAGCGAGAGGCCTTAGTCGTGCAACTACGGTCTTTCCTAGTCCCGGTATTAACAAGGATCATTACTCACTAAGTCGCTGGATGATAACAGAAGTTAAGGCCGAAAGCCATTTAGTAGAATAAGAAAAGACATTGCGCTCGATGAGCCGTTGTCGAGTTGATTTTAATTCATTAAAATTCAAAAAGCTTAAAGAGAGAGAATGACCGGTTCCATCTAATGCCTTGATAGTTCTTCGCGATTTCAGGTGATATAATTTCAAGTCCTGATTTTGGACACAAGAGATTCATGCTTTGTTGTTGCTATTAATACAATGACATAACGTGTTCGTGCATGAACTAGTTATCTACGTTTATTGCATACATATATCTCTCGTCTTACAATGTTTGAACTACTTTAAGAAACCCGGGCATGAAAATTCTGATGGACCTCATAAGGTTACACTTCATTTTGTATGAAATTTCTGACCACTATGCAAGGATGACAAAAAATCATTTATCATTAACTTTCCCAATAGGATGCTGGCAGCGGCATCCCTGATGTGCTTTCACTCTCCACTTCGATCATAGAAAAGCACTCGAAAACTATAAGATATGGTCGCTGCATGTTGTGAGGAAAGAAAGCTGAGTGTCCAGTCTTTGCAGTGGACAGAACATCATCATTGTGAAAGCGAAGGACACATCCATATAGAAACTACTGAATGATGTAGTGGATGAGAACAAGTACGAGAGGGAAAAAATGGTAAAATCCTCCAGTGTGAATGATGGACAGCTTTGGGACAATATGGATATTGCTTTTGATAAATTACTGTTTGCAGTACGACACCCGCAAGCACTATAGTTTGGCTCGGCGGTAAGTTGGGATGTGTGGCAAACTGATGGCGGTCACTATTTCGAGAAACATGACACGGTCACAAGATATGTGAAGAAATCATTCCTGTCAATACAAAAGTATGCAAAACAAATTGGACACAATAAAAGGAATCTGAATATTTTGATGCCATCGGAATTGAAAACTTGAGCATCATTCAAAGTAGTTAATCGAATTCAGTATGCAAAGGAGGTTTCTAGACAAAAGTAGGAAGTAAATATGTCTTATTTAATGAATATTACTCATTTATGGGCTCAACTTTTTTTTTTCAAATTATAGCCTTCAGAACGAAAATAATATCATTGAAATTGAACGAATAATTCGCGGTCATATCCAACTATGCAAAGTAGAATTCACTTGTAAAATAAGCGGCTTCTATGTATTTTGGCTTACATCGTAAATAAATAAATCAAGAGAATAATCAATGAAAAGACAAACAAAAAAATTAACAAATCATTTTGGATCCAATTGGATTTTTATGAACACTTTTTCCGCTTATAAACAAAGAGGGATACAAAAATATTTTAGATACTTTTAATTAAATGGATCCATTTTACAAATATTGACAATTTAGATTCCCTGCAACTCTGGATTAAACTTAGATGGCATCGGCGTAATATTGATACCCCGCTCGATTTGGAACGCGCCAAACTTCAAAGCTGCAAAATGCATAATTTGTGATGGATTTGAATACTTAAATGAACGATAATTTTCAAATTTCAATTTGATAAAAAATGTAACAAATTTTATATTGAAACTGTACCAGCAATAATGTTTGCGAAAGAATTAATCACGCATTTTGATACTTGGGTCCCCAGCAAAGCATTTTTAATATGTAACCTACACAAAATTAAAATTATTATTGTTTCTGATGGAGTACACGGTTATTTTTGTGAAAGAACTTATCATTTATTTTGGTTCTTCAATGTTTTCAAAAGAATTTAAAAAAATTTTGATAAGTTTGTAGAATCTTTGTCATGTTATAAATTGCTACTTTCGTAAAATCAATTTTCTTCCCATGTTTCTAAAGAAAAACATTCGTTTTATTTGATATTTTTTCATAAAGTCATTCCTCTAAATAAAATTTTTTATTATATTGAAAACTAGCGTGTACTTATTTTAAAGTTGTTTTGGATGTGCCTTTTTTCGCAATCGGATTCATTTTCTGGCATCAAATGCATATTTTTACTTCTTAGCGCTGCCGCAACATTGTTTCATTCGCATGCATCTTTATTGAGCGATTTTCTTAACGGAAATGTTCACCTTTTATGGGTAACCAACTCAATGGCTAATTTTCGTGTAGGCAAATATAGTTTACCGGACACTTGCACTATGACATGAGCTAGCGAGGAGTTTAAAGTAACGTTAAATAACGATAACAGTTCCACACGAAAGAAAAACTACGACGTCTATATATGCAGAGTGTATATGTAAATGTATATGTATTGCCCTGATAAAAAAACTAATCATAGTATTTTTAGTGTAATACGATTTAAATCTATTTGATCTGCTGAACCAGAGTTTGCAAGACAATTTAAAGACATTTCTTGCTTACATATTTTAATATTTTCCTTGCCCACCCTTGTAGACTCATATCATCACTAAGCCTGGTCAAGCATCACACATCAAACCAAAAAACTACGAACCAATTTTTCAATTCCTAGATTTTTGCAAAGGCTGTAAGATATTGAACTGCCAATGCTTTAGGCTGTTTTCTGATCTTGAATTCACAACGGCAGGTAAATCTGTCAGAAAAGCACTACATATTTTAAAAGAACAGGCTGAAAAATCACTTATTTGCATTTCTAAACATTCAAAGATTGCACAATAATGAGCAGCCTCAGGTGATTTTGAATGCTTTCCAAAAACCTGGCTTCCAATTCCCAAAAAGTCAACTTTTAAATCAGGTACAAAGGATATTAAACTCGTTTCTGAGTAGATCATCCATCACGCCAGTTGTAAATATATGCACTTATCACGGCGGTGCTCTGACTTCCTTGTTTTGGAACTGAAAAGTCAACGGGCTTCTAACGAAGCTTGTTCTAACTTAATGTAAACTGATAGCTTTTTTTCCCTAATGATTTCTGGATTTCCAGCCAACGTTTACTCGATTATTTTCATTAAATTGTACTTTATATTTTTTTTTTTTTATTATTTCACCGATGCGCTAAATTTTACACAACACAGGCACAAACACAAAACACAAAGGTATCTCAAACAACGCGACGATGCAAACACGCAGTTCAAGACACGATGATTCACGTCTTGTCAATTCCAGAGAAAGACCGTCCTTCAGAGAAAAACAATCACTGCAGCTCTCCGACAACAACCTTCCACCGCAAGAGACAACACGCAAATCAACTGATAGCTTATGTAGACGACATGGCTTTTGTCGTATTAAGGAAACTTATCTTGACTTTATCGGAGACATTAAATTGATCCGTGTGCTAGCTCTAACAAAACGAATCTTTTGTTCCTCACGAGGAAGTATGAGGTTCTAAGCTTCGCCATGATGAAACTTGATGGAGCCCGTATAAGTTTCTAATACAAAATAAAATATATGGGACTTAGCCTGGACTCCAAGCATTTATTGCAACTACAACCTCTTATCATACTAAATTTTCTGTACACAGCGATAGCCTAATAACTATCCATACTTTAGAGCACTAGTAGCCATTCTGCATTACTCGTGCTCTCAGATTCTTTTTCAGTGGCCTCCTATCAACCTGTTTGTCTTGCGACATGCGAAATCTAGAGTGTTAAGGCTACATAGTGTTGATTGCTCAGCCATCGTAATATCTTGGTGATGCGCGAATCTGTTCCAGCAGACGTCGATTGTACTACTGTCAACCATCTCTAATTAAGCGGTTTCAGGTCTAAGGCAGGGAAGAATTGGCAAAAGAAATAAACAAAGAAGGAGATGATGTTGAAATATAGAAAGATGGCTCCAATCCGAACAACAGTGTAGAGAGAAGTATATTTTCCACTGATAGAAATTTATAGTTTTTTTTCTGCTGACTAAGCCACTGCAAAGTTTTTCAAGCAAAGATTGTGTCGATTGTCGAAACGGATAAAGGAATCTTGTGAATTCAAATTATCGAAGCGAATATTTGTTTTTTTACCGGAATCGAAGCGGCTGTCAAACACCTTTCTAGAGATTACACCTTGTCGAATCTTCAAATGTTGTACGTCTATTAGTGAGGTGCTGAGAAATTCAATCGGTGCAGCTGTTTTGAGTGCCAAGCTATAGGAGTATTAAGAGAAATGGCGTAATGGACAACTTTCTGAAAATATCGCTGGTATAATGATTTGTTCTTTCAAAATTACCACCACTGTTGATAACAAGGAATTACTCGACGCTGGTTTTGTTATAATGGAATACTTGCCAAAAGAGCTCGTTCGAATTTTCAACGAACAAGAAAAACATTGTCTAACCTATACTCTAGAAATTACAAAATTTCTTTATTTCACCAAAACGTGCGTGGCCTGAGGTCGAAGTCCCAATCTATATATTTCAATTTTCCGCTTTTCCTGGATGACATTATCAGCCTTACGTGAAGTTTTTCCTACGCATTAGGTGTTTGAAGTAGATGATAATTGTTCTATATGGCGAAATTTCTTCTCTCTAAAATTATTGTCCTATTTCTCTTCTCTCTTGGTTCAGTAAGTTTCGTTAAGAACAATTATAGTTTCTACAATGAGTTCCAGGGCTCATCCTTCCTTTTCTCCAGAACAGATTCTACTTAAACTAACCGTATATTCTTCTTAAATACAGATCGTCATTATTGCCTCAGATTGTCAGGAACTGGTAGACGAAGTGTATACAAATTTAAACGCCTTTGACACTGTCAACCATAGACTGTTTCTGAATAAAGGCAGACCATTTGATTGATTTGGTTCACTCCTTTCTTATTTGTCGAGCTACCTCTATAATCGTGCGTGTAAATTTACTGTAAACAATTTTTCCTCTTCTCCTATTCATCATTCTTCCGGTGTTCTACAAGGATCTGTCTTTTATCCAATACTCTTTTTGATTTTTAACAATGACTTCCTCTCTGTTATCAATTCCTCTTGTTTACTGTAAGCTGAAAAATTATCACTGTTCAAAGTCATCAGGTCAGTAAATGACTGTAATCTTTTTTAAAGTGATATGTGTGCTCTTTTCAATTAACGTAACAGCAATTCATTGTCCTTGAATATTAGCAAATGTAAATAAATGAACTTTTCTCTCAAATTCTCTCCTATTTTATTCTCTTATTCATTTTTCAGTATCTGGCGTCCTTTAATCAATTCACTGACTTGGATGGGATTTGTGAACCTTAATTAAAATGTAATCTTCATGTTGCGGAAGTCACTGCTAAGGCCTTTCGGTCTTTGGATTATTCCTTCGTGCTACTTTTAAATTTGTTGAAATACGTACATGTGCTTGTCTGTTTCTAAAGTTTCTTCAATGTATCCTCGAATATGCTCGCCAAGTGTTGTCTGTCGCTGTCCAATACCTTTCTGAGGCCATGGCGTGTGTGTAGCGTATGCTCGCACGCTCTTTAATATTTCTTACCCCCCATACGTTGCCCACCTTTCTTTTCTACAAATTCCTGGAGACTTATCCTTTGCGAGTGCTTCTTGTTCTAATCTCTGTCAGGAATTATATTTGGCTTCGCCGATTCAATTCACGTGCACATGTGTATTTTACTTCTTCCCTAATCTACTCTTCGCCTTAGACGTCATAATAAATGTGCGTTTAACAAAAAATTTTAAATATTTTTAACTCGACCAAGGCGTTGGGGCGATGGACTTCCAACTAGTGTTATTTCTATAATTTTGCAATACATTCACTTTTGGTTTTTTTTTCATTTACCATATTAATTTTCATTTTTCTTATATTTTTTCAAACGATAGTTGGAAATTTTATTTTGCTATAATTAATAATATATAAACTGATGAGCGTTCTCAAATTTGTCATTTTATCGCAGGTGCTTTGCAGTTTCCCAACTGGCCCTCTAATAAGTTCAGTTGAAAAGTCAATAAGCTTAATAACTTTAAGGACGCAAAGAAGTCCTAGGTGAAGAGCCTCTTTGAGTGATCGAAAGTCAATCATGAAAAATTTTCAGTATTGGGTGCAGCAGAGAACTTATTCAAATTCAGGAATACAGCAGTAACTGTCTAGTCCGTCTTTTTGTTTGGTACAACAAAATGTTTGGGTGACCTTTACCAGATCTTGCGCGATTGCCCGCAGCCTGCTGGAAGATGGAAGCCGTCTCTTAGCTCGCTTTACTAGCCTGATTGAAGTAGTATGCATAAGTCTGAGGGGTCATTCAAAACAAAGTTAAACAAAGACTAAGGGCTGTTCTCCACTCAATAATGAAGCGGTATCACAAGGACCTATATTTTACGCCTTTCTCCATCCCCAGTTTGAAATAGGTACTAACTGCTAAGCTTACTCAAAGCCCTGAGCGTGATCCTGGTTATATTGCAGCCAGAGCTAAAGCTCCACCAATTTAGTTCCAAAAGCTTACATTTGTTGTCATTTATGGGTTCATTTATATATGTATATGAGTTCGAATTCGGCTTTTAGATATAATCGATTTTCCATGAAACTTAAAATTTACCTATCACATGCTGTTAGGATTTTCAAGACTCATAACATCATTTTAAGTTATAAATATTCATTCTACGAAAATATAACCTTATTATCTATTGTTCTTTTCTTCGAATCGAGTTGATGTCTTGGAAATTTCTGAAACTGTTACCGAAAAAATAAATATGAAAAGAATGAGGTAAAGAAAGATGAATTTCACATCACTTCTCGAAAAGACTCGCAACTTCAGACACCACTTCCAAAGAAAGTCATTCATATTCAAGGTGCATTTTAAAAGCACATTTTTCGACACTGAAACGTGATTTGTGCGTATGTAGCCGCTAGGAGACTTTGCATTAAAACACATTTTAATATTTTCATGGATGGGAAAAAATCAGTGCTGTCAGCCTGTATAGTTTTTTTTAAAAAAATCGTTGTAGCTCCACTTGATATCTATTTTCTACAAGCATTTTTTGCGTTTTTTCATCTGGGGTATGAACATATATTAAATAGTTTATTTTAATCAGTGAAATCAGTGTAAGTCCATTGCCTGCAAGGAACTTAATGAGTCGTTTCTTCCCACTTTGCTTTTCGAAAATTTCGTGTGTCTCAATTATAGCTACAAGCTTACAAGCAATTATAGCTTAAGCTTATTTTTAGATCGAAAATACGAAATCACATAATTGGCTAAGGATAGTCGAATAGAATTTGCATCTTTCTCGTTTATCTCAAAAGCTCTGATTTTCACACAACCTACCATAAATCTCACGAGCTGACAACACTTTCGTCCTTTTTCTCAAAAGTCAAGCCTCTCGTTTTCTAACGTTCTTATCAGGACCGCGTGCTACTTTGCAATTTTCGTTTTGCCCGATAACTAGGACGACAGATGCTTTCGAAATGACAGTAGGATTGCCATTCTGATGCCACGACATTTCATGTAACTCCTGGTGGAAGGTGTGATTTCTTACGACATTTAGATGGATTATTCATAAGGATTTGCCAGGAATAATTTATACTTTCACCAGTCGTTCTAATTTTAAAACGTTTTGGCGGCTGCCAGAATCACATTCACTTTTCGACCGTGCTTCTTACATTTTTTTACCCTAACGACTCGAGCACATCGCCAGCAGAAGACTGATGGCGATACGATGGTTTGAATATCAGAGATGTTTTCGGATGAATCATATGGCATGTCATCGTGAGGAAAATACAAAAAGGAATTTCAGTGATAATAAGAAAATAAAATATCTTCGAAATATATGTGTTATTCGGTTGTATGGTGCCTGAATTGCAAGACGGATGATAAAACGTGTGTCAATTAAAATGTTGACGTGATTATCTACTGAGTATTGTGAAATCAAATTGCAATCGCAATCAATTGCCTAATTAAACGATAAGAAATAAATTATCGTTTTTGTACAAGGTGGAATTCTGAAGTCCATCAGGACCTTGAGTTTTGGAGGAGCTTTCTGTTAAGCAACAGTTGCGAATTATGCACATTTGGGTCAGGTGGCAGGTAAGTTGTTTGGAGAAAAGCGAACATCGAGCTAAAAAAAATTCAACTTATGCAGCACAGTTATACACTGAGGTAGGAATATCATAGTTTGAAGTTGCATCAATGCAGGTGGAAATTCAAGTTTAAAGAGCCAACGACGGATAAATACTAAAAAGTGGTCGAAGAACCTTCTCCTATATCAGGAGTCAGTATTGGAGCCACTTAGGGACCGTGTTATGGAATTAATGACACGATTCTACAGACAAACAGACGTACATGAGAACGGACTGATTCGGTCACTAGGGCGTACAGGTGGTTCTAATGAGCCATTTATGCGCCCCGCGAAGATAGCAGTGCAGCGGCGGCTCACGGATACGCTGTTCACCCACACAGTCCACCTGGCGAACAGAAGTAGTTAGACTTAAGACCTAGGTTAAGATTTAGGTCTAATTAGGCTAAGTTAGTTATAATTAGGTATAAGTTAGATCGTACTTTGAGCGTAAGGTAGTTTTAAAGAAAAGCATTGTCAGGGCAATCCCAGCTGCTGTACAGGCTGAGTAATACCATTAGAGTGTAAGGAAATAAAAATTGTGCCGAAAAAAAAGAAAAAAAAACCAACCAGAGCCAGCAGGCTAAAATAGTATAGCCGCTAGATTTTAATTTTTCTTGTTAATTAAACTTTAAGGTAGGCTAAGAATGTACGGTTAATTTAAAATAAAATATTTTTCAATTCAATTCAATTCAACGATGGATAAAATGAAGTACTTAGATATTTTTAAAAGAAATATGCCATGGCGTGCTTCGAAATTGGAGCCTCTTGAAAGCTTTTGTGCTTTGTTTTCATTCACCCAAAACACACCGTATATGCTGTGGCTTCTGTATAACGGTCCAACACAATTAAAGACTTTTCATTGATCATCAGATTTAAGTAAAATGGAACATTTGTGAAGAGAAATCCAAACTGAATGGGAAATTAAGGCCCCAATAGGTACAAACAAATTGGGTATGCCAAGATAACTTCAAGATGTCAAAGATGTCAAGGATATCCCACAATGATTTGATCTTTATTCTCAAAATAACTTGTTATGATTTATCTGTTGTGCCTTCAATTTTGTGAGGGAAAGTTGTGTGATTTGCACCTTGTGAAACATAAAAAAAAAACAAGTTGATTTGTTTTTATTCCTTTTATTTTTTTCTATTGATTAAAAAACCAGTCAAAAATAAGTACAAATAAACATTCAAGACACTATTAGCTCAAAAACTGAAATACATGCAGCGAAAACTTCAATATACGTTATGTCACCATCCATTTGCTCTTCGTTGGGCCAAACATGCACCACTTAAGATTATTACATGCATGTCAGCTATTACAAAAAATTAATGAAAAGTACCGTTTTCCAGAGTTTGATTGAAATATTAAAACTACAGTTGCAAACTATGTCATAATCTCAATCTAACGACTTTTGTTCGTACAATCTTACTTCAGACTTTAATGTTGAAGCTTTAACTGAAACTTGGCTCTGCGCGAAGATATTGAATACAGAACTATTTGATTCGCGGTTTTCTGTCTTCCGTATAGATCGTCATGGAGTTTTCCTCCACACCTCGGTAGGTGAGGGCATCTTGCTTGCCGTGCGCAGTTTGGATCGCATATCAGAAGTAATCATACCGAACACCGATAGCTTGGAACTTGTCTGTGCTCGTGTGGATCTGAAAATAGCGCAACTCTATTTAGCAGTTTTCTATATTCTACCTAACTCAGCAACGCTTTGTTATGAGCAAATACTTAACGCCACTAATCATTTATGTGACCTATTAAGCATAGTACTGAGTTCAATTTCACGTGAAATTTTCATACAAAATTTCACGTGAAATCTGTTTCAGCGAAAATTTAGCTTGAAAACAAGCAAGAGTTGTACTCTGTTCTAAGCATGAAAAGTTCCTTTGAAGTTACTTTCGCGTTGAAAATGTAGATGGCACTGAAGCATGTCTCCAATCATTTCACGCCAATTTAGTTTGTGCAGTTCATTCTTTCGAGCTAAAAAGTGACTTTGGTGTTTCAATTTGAAAATGGAGCAGTGCAAATGTCTTTCCAATAAGAAAATCGATCAAAAAGTGAAATTCTTGACATTTTATCCGTCAGAAATGAGCAGTGTCTCTGCTTTTCTCCATTGCCGAAATTTTCGCTCGAAAGAATGACCAGATAATGGAGACATGTCAAAATTTAGCTTCACGATTAACTCAGTACCAGCCTTTAGATGGAAATTATGAACTCATCCTCATGGGTGACTTCAACCTACCCAGGATTACTTGGAACTTATCTGACGATGGCTTCACATTAGCCCCAACTTTTTCTCCTGGTAATCGCCCATATGCCGAAGAGTTTATAAACGCAATGCTTGCGTGTGGCCTAAACTAAGTAAACAGCATTTTGAACAGTCACGGAAGGTTATTGGATCTAGTTTTTACTTCAAACGCCTACTCATCCGAGGTCAAGCACTGTCCATAATCTCTTGGCGATTCAACACATCATGAACCAATTCTTATCATCTACGAAATCAATAACCCTCTAAGTACTCCTTTACATAGCTCACCGTGTCATTTTAATTTTAAGAAATTCGGCTTCGATGTACTAAGTGGTCTCATTGTGAGGTGTGATTGGTCTCCTGTGGTGTCAGAAAAAGACATTAATAAGGCAGTGTAGAATTTTCATTTATTTCTTTTCGGGTGCTTTGCTCAGTATGTACCAGTCTCTTTCCCTGACAATTGCAATAAGGTTCCATGGAAATCGAAAGCAATACGCCACATAAAAAATTTAAAATCTAAAGCTTGGAAAATATATTACTCGTCTCGTTCTGTTTCTGACTTTTTGGTTTTTGTAGAGTTGAGAAATATTTATCAGCCCGAGGTTGAAAATTCATACCAAATCTACCTTAGAAATCTTAATTTTACTTTTCAACAGCAGCCTAGAAGGTTTTGGAATTTTATTAATTCCCAGAGATACCACGATGGATATCCCACCACGTTTAGCTCAGACGACTTGGCCATTTCTGATCCATTAACTATTAGCAATATTTTTGCTAATCATTTCCGTACCGCATGCAATACGGAACCTGCTACTAATTGTAATAATTTTAATGACAACTTAACAATGATCCCAACATCTTCTTTGGGAATGAAAGACTTGTTTATAGACGAAGATACCATTTTAGCGTTTTCTAAGAATCTGGACAATAATTTGACACCAGGCCCTGATGGCATTCCTAATGCTATCTTAAAATATTGTATTTCCTCCCTGTCTCCTACTCTTGTCTACCTATTTAATCTTTCTCTGTCGCTCGGTATTTTTCCTAGTGGTTGGAAATATGCAATCGTCACATCTATTTATAAACAAGGCGATAGAAATGTTGTAGGCAACTATCATCCCATCGCAAAACTTCCATGTGTTGCTAAACTATTCGAAGACATAATCATTAATGTTATCTCCTTTCCAACATGGTTTCATGATAAGCAAATCCACAACTAAGAAACCTGCTTGAGTTTTCCAATATTGTAATCCCATTTATCGAGGCAGGATTTCAGGTAGACTGTGTTTACACTGACTTCACGAAGGCTTTTGATAAGCTGGATCATTCCATTTTATTGTGTAAATTGTCCTCGTTTAACTTTCCTCAGCTATTTATTTCCTATACAGAATCTTATTTGGAATTTCGTACTCAATGCGTATCCTTCCGTGGCGCCCTTTCATTAGAAATCGATGTCATATCTGGTGTTCCTCAAGGTAGTCACTGAGGACCTCTACTTTTCCTTTTATATATAAATGACCTATCATCTATCCTGAACATTCGTCAAATTTACAATATGCAGATGACGTCAAAATTTTTAAAAAGGTATCTAATATTCATGACTGCTTGGAACTTCAAGCTGACCTAAATAACCTCACGACTTGGTGTGACCATAACAAATTAGTCATTAACATTGACAAGTGTACCGTTGTTTCGTACGCAAGTAAAATTAGTCCGTTGAGCTTTGAATACTCTTTGAATAGTATTCTCTTAAGGTATTCTGACAAAGTACTCGATTTAGGAGTACTTTTAAATGATTCTTTTACTTTTGATGATCATATTAGCACCATCTTAATAAAAGCTTCATCTACCTTGGGATTTGTGAGGAGTTGCTCCAAAGAGTTCCATGACATACATCTTACTAAAATTCTTTTTTGTGCGTTAGTAAGACCGATACTTGGGTATGCGTGTATAGTTTGGGCGCCTTAACAGCAGGTGTTTGTAGACCGTATCGAGTCCATGCAGAAAAAATTTCTACGGTTTTGTTTGCGTAAATTTTCTTGGTCAGATCCTCTTCGCTTGCCTCATTACATTGATCGACTTAACTTACTGGCCATGAATACACTTAATAACAGACGTGAAAATTTCAAAACGATCTTTGTTGCTAAGCTCCTCATTGATAATATTTCATCTGAACACCTTTTTAGTTTGTTTGGCCTCAATACCAAAAGTCACAGAGTGAGACACGTCAACATTTTGTCTGTCACTGCTTATCGGACCAATTACGCCTTCAATGAGTCCGTTTCGTCCATTAAAAGAAATTTTAACAGTGATTACCATCAATTTGACTTTAATTTATGCTTACTAAAAAGAGCTCAGCTAAAAATAGTCCACTTTAACTGATTTGTTTGTAAGTTTTTAATATTTTTTAATGTAAATGCTACTAGTCTGTATTAGACGAACTTTTTGAAAATAAAAAAAAATTCATAAATTTTTGTAAATTAACTTTCTTATTATACTGCGAATGAAATTTCATTCTAGAGATAGTAAATTTTCAACCCGTTGGAGAGCAATTACTTTTAACACGGCACAGATGTTACTTCAAGCGGAGTATTCTTGCCACCTGTCTTGATAAAAATGACGAACATGAAAATTTTCATAAATAATTTACCCCAAATAAGACATACATGCACACAGTGTTAATAGTATTTAAAAACCTTTCAACCCTTTAGGCATAAATTACTCGCTAAGAGGATTACACTGAGTCCTTCCGTCAAAGACTGCTTATCTCGTTCTTTGTCATTTCCCACTGATACCTCTCGAAGCAGCAATCCGTGTCAGTGACGTCGTAGCAGGGCATCAGCCCGCGTCATTGATGCCGTCAAGCTGTTGCTTTGCTTGTTATCTTTGTCGTGTCGACCTTTCAGCGACTTTAAGCAAATATTGGCCAAAGTAATAAACCGTGTTGCTCATTAATTATTTACATTAAGACCCACGAATTCATCCGGTCTACATCAAGTGGGCTTTTAAAGTTCACCCATTTTCGATGCTGTCGAAAAGAAATTAAAGCTTGACATTTAAGGAAGGGGTTAACAGGGAAGGGGTTAAGGTTAACAATGTGTTGCATTTCAAATACTACGGAACATAAAAACTTCTCAATTCGTATGTTATGACTAGTGACTGACGTTTTTGTTGTTTCCAAAAAACAAGAAGGAACTGCTTGCATACAAAAAACAACTGCTTTTTTGAAAATGTTTGGATTAACGGAAAATTGATAACAAACTTTACAATTATGTGAAAGCAGACTCAACTAATGGTGCACTTACACGAGTAACTTTCAAAGCAATTGATTGCCCGACGACTATTGCCAAAACTAATGGAGCAATTAGCGGAGCAATACAGAGCAACATAATGCGAATTTGGCAATACTTCGACAATGTGGCAACTTTTTTAAAGATTGTTTGTATTGCTCTCTACCTTCATGGGGATGATTGCCTTTTTTAATATCCAGCAGTATTTTAAATCACGAAGTTTTTTCTTATGAATATCCATTTTGTAGTTGCATAAATACTAAAGAGGCAAATGATATAAATACAACCAAATGCAAGAAGTGGTTGTCATTTAAACAGTATTCCACTTTATTGTACATACATATAGCATCATTCAAAAATCAATTGAATGTTACAGCAAAATAAGCTTGTGAGTTGTTTTTATTTCTTGTGCTGTTGATATATTATTCCAACCATCACAGATTTTTTTTGTATCCGCTTGTACATTCTTCGGGCAAGTAGCTATCGCCGAAGCAAAAATCAAATCAGCTTCGAAAGCTGCATCATTCTGAAATCTTATAGACGATTCACGTCCAGAAATCGCTCTTCAACAAAACTTTCGAAATGATAAATTGCTTTGTTTTAAAGTCATCCTCTAAAGCAATTTTAAGGAATGATATGCTGGATCTCAAGTGATTTTCGGGCTGCATAGAAAAAGAACGAAAATGGTTTGGTGATTTCATTAAAATTGTGAGTGATTGATTCGAAAAGTATTTCTATGGGAACTTAATTTGGTGCCAACACTTAAGCAAAATGTAACTGAAAACTATTATTCAGAACAGTTAGCTGTATTCTTCATAATATTTATATTATGGGTCTAATTGCTAGATAAGTCCTTCCAATAGCTAAATTTCAGTCTATTTGCAAATGCTACAATCAAAGAAAAATATGACCCTGCTGAATACAATGTTAAAACCCGTTATAATTACAAAATGCTTTCAAATATCCTGCTACCGCTGCCCATTCACATGACGTTGAATATATTTTTGAGTCGTAAAACCTTTCGTTCTGCTGCAGATTCTTATATTCAATGTATTCAATGCACTACACATTCCCGAACATAAATCCCATTCATGCACTTCTATTAGTTTTCCGGCAATAAACCCTCGAGTTGAATGTAGTGCACATTACATACTGCATAGCAGTTGTTATTGCTACTATTGCAAGTTTAATAAATAATTTCGCGATCTTCTGTTTGCTTTTACTGCAGCGGCATCGTCTGGTCCGCAAGAAGCAACAGTTTGATTTTCTAAAGCTTGTGAAGTATGTTGTAGCAGTTTTGATAGGAATGCAATATTAGCACGTTCCGAGTCATCTCTTTGCAAGCAGACACTAAACTTACTGGTAAATTGGAATTGTATGAAATATTAATTTTACGATGTGCATTTTCAAACAAGCGTATGGAAAGAAAATTGGTACCGTTCAGTGCAATCATGACGTTGCTCGTTGTCAGGTTGTTATTATTTTTGAATGGATTCACGGAAACCATGATTTGAATATTCAATAATATCACCTGTAATACGACGGTTCACTATGTGAGCGTAAAGCCATTTAGGAGTGGTGCGTTAAATTGAAAATATATTGAAAATATTTTAAAGCTTTAGTTTATAAAATATTGATAGAAATGTCGATTGCTGTAAATTTGGGGATGAGAACTAAATGGAATGAAGACTCGATAGAGCTTTTATTGCCAAATATTTCTATTCAAAGACCATTTTTTCCTCTAGAAGCTACGAGGGTGGGTGATTAAGTTCGCGGAATGATATTTTAGGGTACATAAGGGTGGCTTCGCTATTTTAGTTCACCCAGCTTACAGTCCTGACCTAGTTTCCAGCGATTATTACCATTCTCTAAAATTGGAAAAAGAAATTTCGCAGGAAGAGGTTTTCAAACGATGAAGAAGTGAAGGATATAGCTGCGACTTATTTTTCGGGCAGAGACAAAGCATTTTTTAGACACAAAGTGATTGAATGATATATTGGAGTAGGAAGTAATTATAAGAGACGATTTATGATCACAAATTAAAATAACCTTTATGAGTAAATGATATCGATGGATATAAGTCGAGGATGTTAAAATTTATCGCAACCAACGTAAATAAAAAATTTTCAATTCCAACTGCAAGTGGTCACATCAGTCAAGTATGCACTGGGAGCTGGTGCATACTTTCGAAACCACTTAGTCAAAAAAAAATTTCAATTTTAATCATCCCACAAAAACAATTCTACCAAGGAAAGGAAATTTACATTTTTATTTTTATTTGGACTTCTTATCAATAGATAAATAGCGTTATCAACTCGAGTTAATAATCCATTCCCTAGAAAGTAAGAATTATGTGTTGTTGTTTATTTATTTTTTATTATGTGTTTTTGCAGCAAGAAACTTATAGGCTAGCATTTATCGATATTAAGGCAGAGCTTGTTAACAGTGCACCACTGGTTAAAAGTGCCAAGCTCAGACTGGAGAAATTCTGCATCAGATTTTGATTGATTGACGTGATAGATTTTAAAATCACCAGCAAAGATTAGAAGGGATCTACTTGGTAAGACATCCAATGGGTGAATTGAATTGAAAAATATTTTTTATTATGAATTGTTTGTACAATCTTAACCTAACTTACAGTTTAATTAACAAGAAAAGAAACTTAAAATCTAGCGGCTATACTATTGTGGCCTGCTGGCTCTTATCGTTTTTTTTTTTGTTTTTTTTTTGGCATATATTTTTTTTCTTACACACTAATGATTTTACCCAGCCTGTACAACAGCTGGGATTACACTGATTATTGTTTTCTTAAACATAACCTTACACCTAAATTACGATCTAACCTATATCTAATTATAGTTACTCAGGGGCGGCTCGTCATTGTACGCAAAGGAAGCAGTGCTTCCCTTGCTAAATATTCCCTACACAAGAAAAATAGCTTAACAATACATATTGAAATTCAAAGCAAATCAATTGATTTTATATGAATTAGCATCCAACATCAATAAAAAAATTTACGAAACTCAAAACACTATTCATCTCACACACGCGATAGTTCCCACAGCCAAAGTGCCTTACAAGTAGTTTTACAGCAACGCGATCGGATATCTTGCGTTTGAGTGAAAACCTCAAGCATCTCGTATCATTGTAAGCCAGAACGCTCAGTTTATTGCAGCGTATTGAAATATGCTACACAGAACACTAAAGTTATCTTGCCTCAATGCACGTACCATAATGTGTGCATACACCCCATTGCAAGCATCATGCAATCGATGGTCGTAAACACTTTGCAATGAATGTTCCCGAATAGCAGCGCGGACGTTGCTCAGCTTACCGCGTCTTCATGAGTAGAGAAAATCAAAAAACCCCAGCCCCTGGACACGGACGGTATAACTTTCCACCATTAGCCCCTTCAATCCTCTCGCTCACAAAGCATGTTAAAGCTGCCTTTACGCCATTTCGCTCTCATTGTCAAATTGGAGGGGAACTACTTGGATTTGACCCGATTTGACAATGAGTAGACAAAAAATTACTACCATCCCTTTCAATGTAAATCTTATGGGCATGTCCACTCCATTTCTACTATCTCACTGAAAACCCCTCGCTTATTCAGCCGCTAAATGGCCCAGAAATATTTGTGAATGGACGCAGCACGATTTGTAGCGTACTCTGTTTGGTTTCTATTTCGCTACAGAACTTGGAGCTGGTATGCTTTGGGTGACTGAGTTTACGAGGTTTAGGATGTTATTTGTATGTATGAATACTGTAATGAATCCGTTGTTTAACATAAGATGTTATTTGTATGTTTCGTTTCTGTAATGGATTTATTACTGAGTTCAAGAGTTTAATGTTTAATGTTTCTTCTGATTTGTCTGTTTGTTTGTTTGTGCTGAAAGTGCGTAAGTTAGTATTGGAATGATTAAAGAAAGATAGTGGCTTTTCACTTAAATAGCACAAGAGTATTAACGTTCGGCATACAAACGTGAGGTTATTTCAACCCCAAATCTTAAAGACACGAAGCTGTTTTTATGGAAGAGGTATGAAAGTATTTTTTTAAATAAATGCTTTGTATTTTATTATTGCTTGTTGATACAAAGAATAAAAGAAATATTTGAGCACGTTCTGTTTAATATATGTATACACAGAATAGATAAAATGCTTTATGAGGTAAATCTAACCCACCTTGTAAGGGTGAGGAACTATTTTCACGTAGTTTACCGAAGGTTTAATTCATTTTGTGTTGAAAATGGAATTTCACCATAGAACATCTACTATTTTATTTTTATTTTTGTCTTAGACTATTTGAATAGATAAAAGTACTTTATAGATTCGTGGTGACCAGGACCACTAATTTTCACTTTTTATTTTAAAAATATAGTTCTAATTTACAATATCTTGCATTTTAATTTGTAATCTTGCATCAATTAAATATTACTGAGATTGATGGTGATATTAATGAGTAGAAAAGTCACTGAGTCAAACAATTGGAAATTGAATGCAACTTTTGATGTATTTGCTGCGCTGAAATTCCTACTTGTTTATTCTGGAAAACTATGCAAAAATATATCTGCTTCCCCGAGTCTTAAAGACACGAGCCGCCACTGTAGTTACTTAGCCTAATTACATCTAATCTTAACATAGGTCTTAAATCTAACCCCTTCTGTTTAACGGGTGGCCTGTGTAGTCGAAAAGCGCATCCATAAGCTGCCGTTGCAATGCTATCATCGCGGGGCGCATAAATGGCTCATTAGAGCCACCTGTACGCCCTAGTGTCCGAATCAGTCTATTCTCATGTCCGTCTGTCTGTCCGTAAAATCTTGTCGTTAATTCTACAACTCGGTCCCTAAGTGGCTTCAGTCCCGACTCCTGATACAGGAGAAGGTTCTTCGGCCACTTTTTAGTTACCGGGTTGTAGAACCTGCCAGTGCAGAAGCGCAGGATTCTTCTTTCGAATACCTCCGCTTCTGCCGTGACAGTTTTTGAGCAGGTAATCCAGGATGGGGATGCATAAGTCAGGATTGGCCGGCTCAGGGTTAGATAGCAAATGGATTTAGCTTTGGTGGTCATGCTCATCTTTTTGGCAAAAAGAGGTCGTATGCGTTGAAATGCAGATTTGGCAGCTTTGATTTTCCGCCGCACAAAGGGATTAAATTTTAAAAATTCCTGGAAATCGATTCCGAGGTACTTTAGAGATGGGCCAGGAGTAATCTTAGAACGTCCAATGGGTAAGAAGATATTAATGTATTGAAAAGAAAAGAAGCAAATATGTCTACTTTATAGTACAACAAAAGAAACCAAAATATTTCTTGGCAAACATTCTTGAAACTTTACAGATTAGGTTCAATAGTCACCGCCTACGCTATCATAGGTAGCGTTAAAGTCTATAAATAGGTGGTATAGCGGAATATTGAATTCCAGACATTTTTTCATCGCCTGCCTGAGAGTAAAGATCTGATCAATATTTGATTTACCTGGGTTCAAGTCACATTGGTATTGTCTGATGATGGGCTTTGCGTATTGGGCTATCCGCTCTTGCAGGATAGAGGAGAGTATCTTATAAGAAGTACTCACCAATGTTATACCACTATAGTTGCTGCACATTTTTACATCTCCTTTCTTATGTATGAGGCATATTGTACCTTTGCGCCAGTCTTCTGGCATCTCTTCATGCTCCCATATGTGCAATATAATATCGTAAATTGATTGGTGTGACGTGGGCCTTCCATATTTCATCAGCTCAGTTGGTATGCCGTCGGCTCTAGGGTCTTTGTTGAATTTCAGCTGACTTATGACTCGTCGTTCCTCTTCTATGCTTGGTAGCGGCAGCATAAGGCTTTCTTCTTGCAATAGTGGAGCCTCCACCTCTTCGTTGAGCTGGCCGTTTAGCAATTCACTAAAGTACACTTCCCATCGCTTCAGAATGCTTTCAGTATCGGTGATCAGATTACTCCGTACATACATTATATTGTCCTTACATTACGTGTAGCGTAGTGTGTGTTTGTGTACTGCGTCATGTTTTGGACTATTTGGCAGAACTTCCGCGCCTGGCGTGAACCTTGCTCTCTAGCTCTTTCTATTTGACAGATCAGATCTTTTTCCAAGGGTGTTTTCTTCTGACAGTGAAGTTTCTTCTCTGATCTTCTGAGTTTTTAGAGCCTAATCTGGAGAGGCTGCTACATTCTATCTAGGTAACAGTACAAACTGGCGCTTGGTTAGTTCCGCTGAGTTAAAATCTCCGGAGGCGACGTGGAGCCGCGTTAATGGCCGGACGTTAGACTCAGTAGTATAACAGATGCTTGGATCGGCCTCGCATCTACCAATATAGTGTCTGGGCCTGCCCCCAACACAAATTGGTAGACACAAGTAGCAAGGGCTTCCCTTGTTCAGTCCAGTTCTCAGGAAGACCGTCCGGTTAAACTTTACTGTAGGCACGGACGTTAAATAACAAAATGGGTAATAATGTTCTTCTGAGCTTTTTATATTCCTCCTCATGTGCTCGCGCACTATAACATAGCTGCATTGCCCGGTATGCAACATTCTAACTTTTGGTCGCTATTTTGCATTCAGTATCAAACCAGTTGCTCCGATCTTTGCGACTACTGCCTTAGTTCCTGTCAGCAGTACTAATGACTGTACTCTTAACGCGTGTCCACTTCTCATCTACGCCCAGTATCCTGGCTCCAGGACTTACTCTCGCTCCATCGAGCTCTTCAAGGGCGAGTCCTAACGCAAGACCAAAGGTCATCATCATCGGGGCACTACAGCCCGAATCGAGCCTAAGCCTCCTTAATTCTTCACCTCCATTCGTCTCGGTTCAGTGACCGCGTCCTCCAGTTCAGTGCTCCCAAAAGTGACCTGCTGTCAGCATCTATAGAATCCTCCCAGCACTTGCGTGGCTTACCGACTGGCCTGCCTCCGCTCGCTCGCCCCTTGAGAGATCGTTTGGGGATTCGATTATCGCTCATTCGTTCGACGTGGTCAGCCCATTGTAGTTTTTGGAGTCGTATGACGGTAGAGACTTCCGGCTCGTCATATATGGAATACAGCTCGTTGTTGTATCGGATTCACCATCCATCTTCTTCCCGTATTGGACCGACGATCCTTCGTAATACCCTTCTCTCAAACGTATTCAAGGTTTTTTCAGATGCGTGCGTCAGCGTCCAGGTTTCGCTTCCATAGCATAGCACAGGTCTGATAATTGTTTTATAGATGCAAGGCTTCGTATTCCTGTGTACGCATCGAGATTTCAAAGTGGGAAGCACCGAAAAGAATGTCTTATTGGCTAATTGAATCCGTCGTTTGATTTCGTCAAGCTCATTCCCATCCTTCGAGAGGTTCGTCCCTAGGGACACGAAGTTGTCTACGTTTTCAAGGTTATAGTCCCCTATCGTTATGTTTTGTCTCATTGGCGTCCTTTTCCTTGATTGAGTCATAACTTTTGTTTTTTGTTCGTTAATTTGCAGACCAACTTCCTTGGCGGTTTCGTCTAGAGCTACAAATACTTCCTTGGCGTCGTTGAACGAACGTGACATAATGTTGATGTCATCAGCGTAAGCTACTAGCTGTGTCGACTTAAATAATAGAGTTCCTCTCCTCTGATGACATATTCAAGCGCTAAGTTAAAGAGTACCGGAGCTAATCCATCCCCTTGTTTTAGCCCTGTATTCGTCGAAAACGAGTCGGTCATATTATTCTGGATCAGCACTTGTGACGTGGAGTCGGTCATGGTCATTTTCACTAGGCGTACCAACTTTGCTGGAATTCCGAACTGCAGCATGATGTTATATAATGCAGTTCGGTTGATGCTGTCGTACGCTTGTTTGAAGTCGACGAATATTTGATGGACATCAATGTTGAATTCCCAGCATTTTTCCAAAATTTGTTTGACCGTAAATATTTGGTCAGTTGTCGATCTTCCACGTCTGAAACCACCTTGATATTCACCAACAATTTTCTCAGCGTGATGGGAAATCCTTAACTCTAAAATTTTTGTCAAGAACTTGTACGACGTACAAAGTAGTGATATGCCCCTGTAGTTTTCGCATCGCAGTTTATCTCCTTTCTTGTGAATGGGACATATAACGCTTTTTCGCCACTCATCCGGCATCGTTTCTTGTTGCCAGATGCCTGTCACCAATCCATGGATTGCCCTTAAAACGGAAATCCCGCCTGTCTTCAGGAGCTCCGCGGGGATACCATCGATGCCCGGTGCTTTGTTGGGCTTCAAGCGGTCCATGGCCTGTCGGACTTCATCTAATGTAGGAGGGTGAGATGAGGCACTGTCAGGGTATGTGCCAATTAATGATGGCGATTCGTCGGGTGCGGGGACATTTCCGTTCAGTAATTGCTGGAAATAGGACGCCCATCTTTCCTTCACCTGTTCTGAGCCACTTATGATGCTTCCTTCGGCAGCCCTACATAGGCTAGTTCGTGGTTTAAAGCCTTGTTTTAAATGTCTCACTACTTTGTACGCTTGTCGAGTGTTGTTAGCCATAAAGTTGTCATTCATGTTACTCAGCATGGTGTCAAAATGCTTCTAATTATTCTATTAGCTACTCTCCGAAGATCGTCATATTTTTCTTTCTTGGCTCTAGTCGGTCGTTCAATGGAAATTTTGTAGGCCGCATTCTTTTCGTCTAACGCGGCTTGATATTCCTCGTCGAACCATTCATTTCTGCGTTGCCCGGCTGTATGTCCCACTACTTTTTCGGCTGTTGCGTTCACTGCGCTTTTGATAGTAGTCCAAACCTCGTTGATAGACGTAGTATTAGGCGTGGAAGCTAATTCCATTTCCAGAGCAGATCTATACTCGGCTTCCATCGTCTTGTTTCGAAGCTTGTCGACATCGAACTTGCGTCTTGAACTTGCTCTGGCTTCATACGATAGTGATATTCGACATCGATATCAAGTCTTGACTAAGTAGTGGTCGGAGTCGCAGTTGGCTCCACGGAAGGTTCGCACATCTAAAATACTGGAGGCCCACCTTTTCTGAATCAGAATATGATCAATCTGATTAAAGGTATGGCCGTCGGGGGATGCCCATGTCCTTTTATAGATGTCACGATGCGGGAAACACGTGGAGCTTACGACGAGATTTCTGCTACTCGCAAAGTCAATCAGTCGTTGTCCATTGTCTTTGCATATGTCGTGAAGACTAAATTGGCCGGTGGTTCCGCGGTGTGTTTCCTCCTGACCAAAAGTGTTACTGGTATTTTCATTGCATAAGGCAGCCGTGGTGCATGGTTCGCAGATGCAATGCTCCTACACAAAGCAATTCACACTCGGAGATCAAACCTACTAGATACTGGTCCGAGTCTAAGTTGGCGATACGTTTTATCGTCATCACGCTCGAGTATTGGCGGCGATCAATCAACACGTGGTCTATCTGGTTACGAGTAGCACCATGAATTGATATCTAGGTGGCAAACAACTCAATAATAACATAAACTCTTCGATATATTTCCTTACACACTAAGATTATCACGATTAGTACACAAAAGGAAGATATAATTTTCAATTTCACATCGTTAGAATTAACAGAAAACATAAAGGTTATATTAGATTGGCTATGGAAATTCATAATAATCTAACTAGTACTTTGAAGGATACTACATCTTATCCCGTTGTAAAAAAGCTGCTGAAGATTCACATAAAAATCATGTAAATTAAATGCTGTTTATTATTTACTATACAAAAGTTATTCTTCACTCTTTGATTAAAAATCAAAACATCCTTCATACCAGTACTCTATTGCTGCATGGGAAGAACTTTTTTTATTTATTTTTTTCAAAAATATAACTGGAATGTGTGATTGTAATACAAAAGACCTTCTTCTTTTTTTTATATGTTTTTATTTCTACTAAGTTCCCATCAACTAACTTTACCTTCCTATTTTTACTCTCCATTTGTCCCAGTTATGCTTTCAGCATTGAAAATATTAAATGAAATGTGTTCAGAGAGTGGTTTGGAAGTCCATTCCCTTATCCTGTTTTCTTTTGGTGGATGGTGATACTGCAAAAGCCTGTATTTCGGCTTAGAAGCTCTACAATTAAACTGACCCTATTATTATTGTACTTTGCTAATGTGCCCACCGAATTTAAAGAGTTTACTGTAACACTAAAACGAAATAAGCTGAATTGAATTGACCTACACTCGATATTAGTATTTAATAAAATTGTATACTGAACGTAGTAGTGTTAAACCTTATTAATCAAACTGCCGCATCGACGAGGAGAAACTGAAGAAACCTCAGGCCAAGTTGGTGTCACTAATGTGTGTTGACCTTAGTTAGCTCATTTAAAATTACATACCTTATTTTCTCACTCTTAAATAGTTTTTTATTGTGAAGCAAATGAAAAACTTGAAATGGATCAGCAGAATTGTTTATAACACATTCATTGATCTAGAATCGATATAATACACATGAATCACTTCAAAACAAAACAAAAATCGGCACAACCCGAGCAGCGCTATTTTCACCACTAGATTATACAGGAAATATGTATCTTGAGTTCCACTCCGAAAACTTTCCAACGTCCCAAAGCCGATAAAAGGAGTTTGCTTTATTCCTTCAGTGGGTTGCGAATTGTAATTCATGATTAATAGTGTTATACAGCAGTTTCGAATGAAAGGAACTTTCAGTAGCATGCACATGTGGGTGTGTACAGTACGACGACTATTCTTATGTAAAATTGATCCTCTTCTTGGCGGGCGTTAGATGTCCTGACCAAACATTCTATCCAAATCAGACTGAACAGCAATTGTTCTCGGTCCGGGCAGTGTGCGGACGCTTCCTAAGTGGGATACCAACCATCGCACTTATGAATACGGTTTTCAGGATCTTTCTTCGTTTCTCGAAGAATACAATTTGAGAATTAAGAAAAACTTGTCGTCACCCATGATTCAATTCGAAACTTTGTAAACACCTATACTGCCTGCCATAAACAATGTATAGTTCCGTGAATGATTAACTTCATCTCATTAATATTCTGGTAGATAGAGTTGAGTACAGAAGCTGCAAAGATGATAGATTGTGTCGATGACATCACCACAGGCATAAATTAAATGCACTGAACTATGAATTTCGTTATTATACTTAATTATATGCCATGGCATTGACTAATTTATCACTCCATTTAACACATTATCTAATACTGCAATGCTAATAGCATATGTGTTCATATTATGCAGATTGATTAAACTGATGATCCGTTTCAATCAAAAACTATTCAAAGGATAGATTGTACATATGACTTGTGGGCAATAAGATTTCCATTATTTTAAAATGGTTTTCAAATAACTGCATGAGACCCAAAATATAAATAGCAACAAAATTCAACTTTTCTTGCCAAGAGTAACTGCGGTCAGCGTATAATACTTGCTTTGAATTTCAGATTGAAACGCACACGCCAAAAAAATTAAAAGTTAAATTCTAAGAAGCATTACAAATAATTGTAAGTATCTGTTAGGATTTAGTCTCAACTTGCATGAATTTTTATCATACTTAAAAATTTAACATTCGATGGGGCTGAGTTTTTTGACGATATTAAATGCGGTATTTAATTTTCCAAACGGATTAAATATAATCTATATGTGTTATTTAATAGTACAGCTATTAAACTTTGGCCATCACTGCCATCTGACATTTCTAGTTTATAACATAAATAAAATTTTCCCGCCAAATAAGATTTTGGAATTTTGACGTCGCGAGTTCAAGATATCCATTCTTAAAAGATTTAAGCGGTCGCCATAAGAAGGTAGATGTAAATGCAAAGGGTCATACCACGGAAGACCGCTTAGGCAGAAACGTAAGAACCTCTTTTGGATGGACTAAATTTGGTCAATGTAAACTTTTTGATATGGTGCCCATACAATAATTGCGTATTCGACAATATGTCTGACTAAGCTGCAAAAGAGGGTCTTAGTTGGAAAATATCGTTGGATTCCCTCGAAAGTCTTCTAAAAAAACCTAAGATATTGCTAGTTTTCTCCACGATTGTGTCGAAGTGGTCGTCAAATGTTAATGATTGATTGAGCAGTACTCCTATATTGAATACTTTCACTGATCTATTTAAAGATGTACTCAAAAGTGAGTATTCATAGATTACAGCACTATTATGTAATGTAAGATATAGTCGTACATTTTTCAAGATTAATAAGGAGATTGTTATCAAACCACCAGCCGGAAAGTCCGTTCAGATCCTGCTGAATTGCAATCATTAAGGTTTCTCACTACTGAAAATTTTAGCGTCATCGGCATAAAGCAGGTCAGAAGATGACTGCAGAATGGAACCTATATCATCAATAAATAAGGCAAACCATAAAGGACGTACCTTGTGGTACACCAGACGTGGTTTTAATTTCAAATGACAAAGATATAGTTGGGTTCGATTCGTCAAGTAAGATTCAACCCAATTCAAAAAAAACTCTAGCGCACCTGAACCGCTAGAAACACTAATGTTCGAAGAACAGTAGAAGAATCGTGCAGGTTTTGAGTGCATATTCCACCACATGTGCTGCTTATTACGACCAAACTGTTTCAAATGCCACGTTTTACTTTGGTCTCAAGAATGCATTATAACTCATATGGTGGAAGGTTTCAGATATTACCACTGGCATGAATTTCAACGTTTATGAGAGCAAAACACGGGTTAATTATATTCGTTATCAGTTGCTTATTTCACATAATTTTGAAAGCAGCATCTCATATAACATCAATGAAGAAAATGCTCAGTGCCTGCAGCACTGTAACTGAAGTTGGTATTTGGGGCTGCGATCCGAAAAATTTGCAGAACTTTGCGAATTGCAACATTGATTATTTATTTTAATTGTAAATGTTTCCGGTATGAATACTAACTGTAAGCGTTTATTGATACAAAAGTAGCACAACCGACTCGTGCTGGCAACCTTCTGCCAGTATTAAAGCCAAGAATATATCACATCTGCTTCACGTTGTTATATAACATTCGAAGTTAAAGGAGTATAAATAAATTTAGAGTTACCTGCAGCGAGTTTTTTCAAATAATCGAAAGTTTAATATTTGCTGTTTATTGTCACTACAATATCATTACCATTTGAAAATTCTACGATAAAACCGCTTAATAAAGATATTGCAATTAAACACAAAACCAACAATAGCTGGCAACCCTATCGTGGCTTTTCAACCAAATTTGGCCTGAATAATGTTTATGACAGGTTTCATTAATTGTATGAAATTCGTATTGATTTCATGACTGCACTGGAAGTTATAGTGCAAAAAGTTTTATTTTCCTGAGCGAATTTTCAAAACCAAAGACACAAAAATTACCATAGCTGGTAGCACCAATCAAATTTTTCAAAAAAAATTTTCAACAAACAGAGATTAGAGTTAGGTTTAGCTACTGTGCCAATTTTATGAAAATCTGGTAATTTATTCACATTTCATAGGGCAAAAAGCAGTTTTTCTTCTTTGTAATTTTTCAAGATGGCACCACTGGCACAGACTTGCCCACAATTCAAAATCGCTTCTATCAAATCTGGTCTTACTTAAGTCCAATGCATTCTGTAAATTTTAGCTGTATCTGATTATTGGTTCGTGAGTTTCCGTGAACAGAAGTTTTTGATGCTAAAAATATAGGTTAACTGGGAGAGGGTTACCGTTCTTGTCCGACATGAAATTTCCAAAGTTTTATTTTGAACGTGTAGATAAAACATAAGATTAACATACAGATTGGTTTTATTGTAAGAAACGGACATTTTTTTGAATATTCGATGGTTTGAATGTTTTCACTTCCAAATTTTTTTTTTCAAAATGAAGGCACCAAAATTATCATAGCTGGCAACTCCAACCGAATTTTTCAACCAAATTTCTACCAAACGTGGCTTAAGGTAAGGTCCAAAAGTTGTGTGAGTTTCGTCAAAATCGAACGATTCAATCAGAATTTATAGGGCTAAAAACAGTTATCTTTTTTAGTGGTTTTTCAAGATGGCACCACTGGCACAGAATCGCCCGCATTTCAAAATCATTTCTATCAGACCTGGTCCTATTTAAGACCAATACATTCTGCAAATTTCAATTAATTCTGCTCATCGGATCGTGAGTTTCCGTGAACAGAAGTTTTTGATGCTTAAAATATAGGTGAATTGGGCAAGGGTTACCAGGCGTGCCCGTTATACCATATCTTTTTTTTTTTTGGTTATGTAAACAAAGCACAAGATTTACATATGAGTGGCTTTTTTTTGAAGAAACGGCATTTTTTCAAGAGAGACGATGATTTGGAGGTTTTCACTTTCAGTGCCTGCCCTAGCTACAGGGTTGCCAGCACGCTCATTAAAAGCTACACAAATCTGCAACTAAATAATATCAATATGTCCTGAAAATTTCGTAATGATTGAATAGCTCTGTCAAAAGTTATCACAATTTAAAAATTTTCAAATTTTCCCGTCCTCTTTTTAGGCACCCAGCGCACACATAGGGTTAAAAAACTCCAAAGCATTATCCGATTCATATGTAAAACACGTTCGAAATTTATTTCGTTAACTTTATTTTTGCGAAAATTATTTGTGCACGAAATAATAGGTATATTAAAAATATCACTTAAATGGCCGCCGGCGCCAAAAGGTTAACAATAACTGACATCTAAAGAGACCTGGACCTATTCTGCATATACACCAATGTATCCTGAAAGTTTCAGCTCAATCGGATGGCGCGTTCCCGAGATTATCTCACTGAAATTTTTTGATGATATATATATATATATATGGAAATATGAATTTTTGGCCGAATCGATTTTAATACTAATGTTCTTCGAACATTAGTAACAAGTTAGAGAATTGAAAGGAATGAAGCTAATCTAAAAGTATAGAGTGAACAAGCTTATCAAAGACTCTCGTCAAGTCTGTGTAGTTTGTCAGTCAGTTTGGAGGCCAACTTTGATTGAGCTGGTTTCTTGGTGAGAAAATTCAAGCAGGTTTGCTGTGGTTGAACGACCTTTCATAAAATCGGTGCCATAATGGATTTACAATAACCGTGACTATGGCTTCAAAAAGTTTAGCGACGCAGGGAAGTCTTGCAATAGGACGATAGTTGCATGCGTTAATACGACTTCCTTTCTTAAATATAGGAGTGACGATGGAGTGTTTTCACAAATGAGGAAAGAAGCCTGTTTTAATATAACATTGAAAATATAAAACAGCACAGGTTGTAGTGGTGGCACAATATTTTAAGACTAAATTATGTATGCCATCTGGGCTAAGTGTTATATAATTGTTAGCTACAATAAGCTTTACGGAAAATTACTAAGAGGCGTGTTTTTTTGCTCTTCTATCCATAACAGAACAATGCTATTCAGTACACACGCATTGGAAACAACAACAACTCTCCCTATCCATAACAGAAGTTTTTGTTGTTTCCAAAGCGTCTATTTTGGATAGCATTGTTCTGCTATGGATAGGAGGAGCGAAAAAACACGTCTAATATCAAAGTGATCATCAACATATGAGTCGTCAGATTTAAATGTTTGTAGATGCCCATCGTTTTGGTCACCTGGTACGCTGGTTAAGCCTTTTGATTATCGTGGGAATTTTCACTCAGCCAACAACAAAAGATCCCGCAAATAGTTCTTAAGCGTCAAAGCATCTCTTTGTACTACCAGAATGTTCGTGCCATGAGGACAAAGCTGGATGAATTTAAAACTGCTTCTTTATTTGAAATGGATCACCTAATCTGCTTCTCTGAAACCTGGCTTGTTGATGATATCTTCAGCTCTGAATTTTTCGCAATTCATAATGTCTACCGTTGTGACCGTAAACGCTCTGTAACTATGAAGTCTGATGGTGGCGGGATTCTTATTGCCGTGCTTAATTCCCTTCAAAGTAAACTCTGCGCTGATTTCGTTCTCAGTCTTCCTGTTGAATGTGTAGCAGTTTGTGTGTCTCTGTCGCTGAAATCTTCGCTGTTTGTGGCCTCTGTATATATACCTTAACATAAATTTTCCTTCTTCTTATGTCATCATCTGCAGTGACTTTAAAATATAATATTAATATTTCTCACAATAATATTTCCATTGCTCTCTCATCTTTCCTTTCATCTTGTTCACTTTACCAATTTAACTATGTCCCTAATGTTAACAATAAGATCTTTGACCTCATCTTTTCCAATATCGAACCTTCATGGTTTTGGCTTTTTCCCTCCAAAACGCTTTAAACGAACCCAGACCTCCATCATCCTCCCCCCTTTATAGACATTGTTGTTAATCTATCTAATGGTGCCAGAGTTTCCGAAAAGCCTTGTTTCAATTTCAAAAGGACTAGTTTTGACCTATTAGCACTCGATCTCAACTCAATTAATTGGTTTGGCTTGTTTCGTGGTCTTGACATTGACATTGCACCTAAGAAATTATATTCTGTTCTCTTTGAGTTGATCACTGCTCATACTCTAATCTTCGACTTGCGTAAGCGTAATGATGCTCCCTGGTTCACTGAGAGTGCTAAACGTGCTCTGGATATTAAGAATGCAGCACGTTGTAAATTTTTGAGCTCTCATTCCGACTAAGACTACGCTGATTTTTCACCTTTTTGTGCTGCTGCCAAGAATCAAATAAGGCTTACCATGCGCAACTATCTATTGCATATTGAATCTTCTCTGCTTTTGCATGACCTCAAATACTTCTGGTCATTCCTTCGCTCCTTAAAATCCTCCTCTCCTATGCATGACTCCCTTACATTTAATAATATCACTGCTGCCCTTCATCAGAATGTTTGTGATCTCTCCGCAATGTTTTTCTCTTCTGTTTACTCTGATTCAATGATTCTTATAGCGTCTCTTTTGATCTCCCTCCTTGTCTCTCTTCACTCACAACTAATCCTCTTAAAGTTGAATCCCTTATATCTTCTCTTGATTCTAGTTACTCTCCTGGACCTGATGGCCTTCCCAATTTTTTGTGAAAAATTTTGCATCTTGTATATGTGTCCCCCTATCAATTTTATTCGATATAAGTCTTTGTTCTGGTAAATTTCCTTCCTCATGGAAGCTGGCAATCATTTTCCCTATTTTCAAATCTGGTGAACGCAATGTTGCCTCAAATTATCGCCCTATTTCTATCCTTCGCCGTTTTTCAAAAATATTGGAACATTTTGTGTTTAACAAAATTTATGACTTTCTTAAGTATACTTTCGCATATCAGCAACATGGTTTTATTAAAGGTCGGTCCACATCTACGAATCTCATTGAATTTACTCATGCTATGTCCTCGGCGTTAGATCGGAACTCTCAAGTTGATACTATATATACAAATTTTTATAAGGCATTTGACTCTGTCAATTTTAAGCTTCTGCTACTCAAATTAAACCACTATGCCATCTGTGAGCCTTTATTTTCTTAGATATCTTTGTTTTTGACTAGCTGCACTTGTTTTGTCTCCCTCTCTGGCGTTTCGTCCTTATCATTTTCGCCCTTTTCTGGTGTACCTCAAGGTTCTATATTAGGACCGCTATTATTCAACCTCTTCATCAATGATCTTCCTATTGTTCTATTGTCATCTTGTTTGCTCTATGCAGATGACTTAAAATTATTTCGGGTAATCAATAGCTCAGATGATCATCTACTTCTTCAGGATGATTTGAACTATCTTACTGATTGGTGTAACTAAATGTTTCAAAGTGTTTTACCATGTCTTATTCTCTGAAGTTCCAGACTAATGCCTTTCCTTACTTACTATGTGAATCCGTTCTTGTCTCTGTGGATTATTTTACAGATCTGGGAGTAACCTTTGATCGTAAACTTAAATTTGATATCCATGTTCGTACCGTTACTAATAGTTTCTCGTTGATTGCTGGCCTTGCTATACGTTCCTGTCACATTTTTTTTAGCATGTTTACATGTGTTAAGATATTTGTTACCCTTGTTCATTTTCATTTTCATTTCATTTTCATTTATTAAATTCGTCTAATGCAGACTATACACATACAATAAAAATTAATTATTCTTATACAGAATTCGTTTAAGTGATGCTGTAGATAAATGAAAATCAAACTTATAATAAGCTTCGTTAAAGCTATAGTTCCAAACTTGAATACGGTACTCAAGTTTGTTCTCCTCGCTTTGCATATCTTTCCGATGCCGTTGAATCTGTTCAACGGAGGTTCACTCGCACCCCACTCTTTAAATATAATCTTCCTTACATGCCTTATGATGAACGCTTATCGCTCGCTCCTTAATCTCCCTCTCCTAGCAAAGCGCAGAGTTTACCTTGATGAATGCTTTCTTTTCAAAATTTGCCGTGGCCATCTGAATTCATCTATTGCATCCTTGATTAATGAACGGCAGTGTGAGAGGCAAATTAGGTCTTCCGTTGTCTTTGATGTACCATTTGCCAGTACTGATACTTACTTTCATTCTCTTGTTTTGCGCCTATTACGTACCCATAATGGCCTCCAACTTGGTCCTCTTCCACACTCTATTGCCACCTTTAAAAGTAGTATTCGCAACACAATATTTGCTAATGATTAATTTTATTTATCTTTTTTGTCATTCGTGGCTTTGATTTTCATATCTTAAATTTTCGCAATTTTTTAGTACTGTTTTAATTTTTTATTTGTTGTATTTTCTTTTTCTATTTTGAAGCTATTCTATTTGTAATTTGGCTTTTTGCCTGTAAATGGATTGTATGGATTGTTTGAATAAAGAAATATTTAATAAGTCTTAGAATTAACAAAATTCCAAAATCTCTTATGTGGAGCTTGAAAATTAAATTTTAGCTATTTCGTATGTTTCTGATATGCAAAAGAAACTTCTTTATCATACAGATCTCTTAATGCAAAAAAAAAGTTGATAGTCAAGCTCTTCGAACATTAGTAAAAACTATGAATTCAGCTTGCGAAAATTATGAATTTGATTACCAAGTATATGATTAGCAAAAATTTAAAAAAAAATGTGTTTAGCTCGAAAACTTATGAATTTTTATAAAAAATTTAAAGATTTGATTTAAAATAATATGAATCAGACCCTAGATATTATGAATGCGTACAAAAAAATGATTAATTTGACTCGAAAATGGCATAAAAGTGTTAGCTTCTGGGCTAGTTACTCTTACACTTCTGTGTATAGCTGATAACGATTTATTCTAAAGTCTAGCTTATATAATGGACAAGAGTCTATATGTATTTTGAGTACATATTCTCTTCTTCATTCCTACACATATATTCATAAAAGAATCTTAGCTTTCTTCACAGTTATAAGTGTGCACGAACCTGAAGCTATTATTTCTAAATCTCTATTCAATTTCTCGAGAAAGGTGTATTTTCCATGCAGAGAACTTTTTCACTCAACATGTACTGCCTGCATATATTCTCTATGTACATTTTTGTATTATGAAAGCTTATCCTTGCCAGCTGCAACTTCAGCCCTAGCCGAGTCCTGCATCGAAGACGATGACGGACAAAGAATAGCTTGTGGAAATTAAATATAACGATCTGCTTTTCTTCAAAGGACCTTTCCTACCTTAAGTCCAAGTCGAGTTCTGTCTAAGCTGGCAAGCACTTTTTTAATTCAGATTTACTTCATCCTTCTGCGAATCGGGAAAACATTTGTATGTACGTATATGTAACTATACTACGTAGAATACTCATCGTACAGCTATGTATTCTTCAAAAGATCCTACCTCCTGCTCAGGAGTTTTCATAATTTCATTTGGATCTTTGAAGCACATCAAAAAGCGGCGTCAAAGGTGTTATTAAATGAAGGAACTATTTGTAAATTGCTAAGATGCTGGATAAGTAGAAAGGAGATGGGAAATTTCACGACACTATAAGTAATATTAATGTAATATTTCACAGTGAAAGAAAGCTTGGAAGATATTATGCAATTCGTGTTTTGGCCTTGCAAGCATATGCGAAGGCTGGAAACTCCGCGTAAAAGATTTATACATCTTTTATAAATTGATGTAAATATTGTTTCGTAAATTTATCGATGACATCTGTTTGAAGTGAATAGTAAGAAAATAGAAAAAATAAATAACAAATTTTATTAGTGCTTACACGCTTAAGGGGTTACATGGGTTTGGAATGGTGAAAAAATCGATTTTTTTTTCTTTGTTTTTTTCTTAAAGAACAACTCATCGAAAGTACTCTCTGAAAATTTGAAGTCGATCCCAGCTATATATTAGAAGGTAGAGCGATTTCCCCACTTTGATCTGTCCCACCTGTGTAAGTAATATTTCTCATTTCACGCAACTTCTTTCACTTTCTTTTCTATCGAGGAGGGAAAATAATAATGGTAGGGTAATGAAATACTGAGTTTAGATATATTATTATGTACAGGCTTTGGACATAACCAATGAAGAAGGGCAATTATTGTATGGGCCTGGTATCGATGATTCTAAGTAAGTTCAAAAAAAATTGTTTTATTCTTACTTTAAACTTTAAACGCGTTTTTCTCGAAACGGTATATTTCAAGTCGGTGCCAACGATAATTCAAAAACTAATGCACCAATCTTTACCAAATTTTGCACACTTCTTTGAAATAGTATTTTCTTGTACGTGAACGAAGGATATTGTGTTTCGTTCATTGGAATTTAATACACATGGCATTATTTATTGAATTTTGGGGTCAAAAATTAAATTTTTTACTCGCGACGTTGCCAAAATTTCAGATTTCAATATTTTTACAAATCCTTCGTTCAAGTACAAGTCAAACTCATACTCTAACAGAAACAATTTGATTTTTTTGTTTCAGATGAATCCAGCTCAAGATATAGTTGGCACCGCATTTTTCGAGCCTTTTCGTAAAATAGCTGCCAGAGGGCGTATTATCAATATTTTTGTCTAAAATTTTTTTTACATATAGTTCAAGAGTTACTTTAGTTGTTAACAATAATTTATAATAATTTAATACATTATTTTTTATTTTTCAAACATTTAAACATGGCGTTTTTTTTATTCTCTGAAACCCATGTAACCCCTTAATACTGCATTCATATTTTCAGCAAAATTAAGCAAATTTTTCTATGGTCCACTATGTTTCAGTTTACTTTTTGGAATAATTTAGCTCATAATCAACTACTGAGAAGTTTTTCCTCTTTTAAAATCGTATAAAACATTCAGATATATGAGTATTCTGGATATGCGATTCGGATACTGTGATCGCCAAATTTACGTTATTGGCAAATTGTTCCATTACAATCACATTAGGGGAAGATTATGCTGGATTAATGCCGTTGCTCATTAATCTTTAATTATCGCTAGAATCGATATGCAAATATCATGGAGCATTATTTCCTTGACAATAGAATATCTGATACAAGCAAGTGACAAACGATTGCTGAAAATCCACTTGACAACTAATTATATTTTAATGCAAACCCTAATACAGGAGCTTTTCTAATGTTGACAAATGGACGAGGTTCGGAAATGTTTTGCTGTTGAATTAATTACATTCGACGGATCCGAATTGCAGAATCCACTAGTCTTTATTTTGCTATTTACGTGCAAAATCTCTACTTCTCGCTGTCGTAGTCGAGTTTCAATGCCAATGAAAAAATAATTTTTCAAACTGAGCATGTCATCAGTTTGGAGTCTTTCGTAGTGTACCGTATCATTGGATTCAAGTGAATGTGATTTTGATCTGTTTCCACTTTATTTTCTGTCATTCGAGAGGATAATGAGAAACCGTTTCCCTGACCTATTGGACACACGATGGATAGGATGTCATTTAAACGGAAAAGAAAACTGTCTAGATCGGAAGATTAATTGAAATGCAATTTAGCTTATCGTCCTCGTAATTACCAATTATCCAGATAATTTGCTGAAAAAGTGACAAAGATACGATGATAGCTGGGCCTCAGTGACCGTCGATAGCAATGACGTCTTCGGATAATGGGGGAATAATTAACAGTCGGTGATTTGATGGTATTTCTCACTTGAGCTTCAATTTTGTTGAAAACTCTGTTCGACGGGCATTAGGCTGTCGGTCAACTGGGTGATCATATGTGTACGACTCATTTATCTATACATATTAAGAGGGCGTACGGATGGTGACATCACTTGAAACCAAAACATATATTTGAGCTGAGGTTATGTCCAGCTTTTTCATCAGGTATAAGTGACACAAAGAAACAAAGCCCAGGTTCTTTTGGTGCGAAATATTTAATACCTTAATTTTCTAACTATAAAAATGTACTATTTTGGTTTTTGAGCTATAATTCAAAAGAGCGCTGCCGAAATTTTTTTTAAAATAAATATTTATTAAAAATATATGTATATAAATCTAAATGATATCTTCACGAAATTCAGAAAAAATCCAATATATAATCGAAATTCGCATATTTCATTCAAAAAAACTTATGGCAGCGCACTTTTGAATGAAATATGCGAATTTCGGTTATTTGCTGGATTTTTTTCTGAAATTTTTTAAGATTTCATTTCGATTTAAATGTTTATTTTTAACAAGTGATTTTCACCAGCCGTGTATTTAAAATTGCCTGTAGAATAAGGTATATTTAAGATCCTAAAAATATTGAGTCTCATGCATGCATGCTTGAGCAAATGTAATGTTGAACTGCCATACATATTTTGTTCATATGATAACCAAATTTTTTTGTTAACAATCTACCAATTACAAAATTTAAAATACTTAAGAGCAATCAGAAAAAGATTAAGGATATCAGCTATACATAGAATTGAGAAGATACATATTTCAAACCTAATCAAATAAAAACAAAAATAAACTAGCGCATCAGAACCGCGAGAAACACTAATGTTCGAAGAACAGTAAAGGATTTGTGCAGATTTTGAGTGTGTATTCTACCACTACTTACTTTTCCTATTTAAAACTAATACACCCTAAGTAATAATAGAATCTAAGCTTATTTTAATTTCGGTGTCTTCATCGAAAGTTACTGCGGTAGAGAGGTGTTTGGGGCTGCCATCCGAAAAATGTCCAAAGCTTAGAAAATTTAAACAATGTTTACTTATTTTCATTGCAAATGTTTGCGATGAAAATACTTAATGCAAGCATTTATTGGAACGAAAATAACAAAAAGGCTTAGTGCTAGCAGCCCTTAAATAGCACCGAAGCTAAAAATATACCGTATCTACCTTACGTTGAAGTCAACCTGCTCTGCGAATTTCGTATTGATCCGATGACTGCATTGGAAGTTATAGGGATGCAAAGAAGTTTAGGGTAACCATTCGCAAAAGTTTTCAAATTTTCTAGATCTTAATATTTGATGTTTATTTTCACTATAATGTCACTACGATTTGAAAATACTATGCTAAAACCGCTTACTAAAGGTATGCCAAGAAAATACAAAAACAACCATAGCTGACAACCTTATCATTGTTTTGAACTAAAATTTCTACTGAATATTGCCTACAATAATTTAAATTTGCCATATGAATTTCGTTATGATACCATGACTGTACTGGAAGCTATAGGGCAAAGAGCTTTATTTTCCTTAACGAATTTTCAAAATTTAAGGCACAAAAATTATCATAGCTGGCAGCTTCAACCAAATTTTTCGACCAAATAAAGTAAAGTTCAGCTACTGTGTGAATTTCGTCAAAATCGAACTACTGAATAAGAATTTATAGAGCTAAAAGCAGTTATCTTTTTTAATGATTTTTCAAGATGGCACCACTGGCACAGAATTGCTCGCATTTCAAAATCACTTCTATCAGACCTGGTCCTATTTAATTTCAATACATTCTGTAAATTTCAATTAATTCTGCTTATCGGATCGTGAGTTTCCGTGAACAGAAGTTTTTGATGCTAAAAATATAGGTAAATTAGGCAAGGGCTACCAGGCGTGCCCGTTGTACCATATCAAATTTTTTACTTTGGCTATATAAACAAAACATTACATATCAGTGGCTTTTTTTGAAGAAGCGGCATTTTTTCAAGAGAGACGATTATTTGGAGGTTTTCACTTTCAGTGCCTGCCCTAGCTACAGGGTTGCCAACACGCTCATTAAGACCTACGCAAATTTACAACTAAACAATACCAATATGTCCTGAAAATTTCGTAATGATTAAATAGCTCTTTCAAAAGTTATCGCAATTTAAAAATTTTCAATTTTTTCCATTCTCTTTTTAGGCACCTAGCGCACACATGGGGTTAAAAAATAAGGCCAATAGCCTTAGGCCAGTCACCGTCACCTGGGCTGCCTGAACCCAAATCACATCTCATATCAACCACTTTCGCCAAACTTAGCGCTTGTACGAACAACTGTGCACTTTTTCAGTTCAGGCCAATGACAGACAGTTCGGTTTCACCGAAGCGTTTAACGCTTCGGTTTGACGCGTCGGCTGACACACACAGCGTTTTTCAGAAGCGTTAATCGAGTCGGTTCAGTTACAAATTACGTCGGAGTATCATATAGATGCTTGTGAAAAAAATAGTCGTGTATGCATACATATGTATATATATGTATATACATATATATGTAAGTAGTATATATATGCATATGAAATTTGGGCAAAGTGATTCTAATACTAATTTTCTTTGAAAATCTGTAATTGCCTACTTTTAGAAACCAAGTGCCCACAAATGTTTCATTTTCCAATACTGTATCCTAACCATTTTTCAAAAATCAATTTTCTTATCAGATTTTTCTTCCCCTATCCCATGCATTCATCAATACATCCAGAAAATTTCAGCTCGATCGGACTACGCAGCAATGAACAAAACCAAAAACGCTCGAAAACCGAGTCGGTGGGTCATTTCTCTCGTCTACCGACTCGGTTCCGAAACCGAGAGGCGGCTCGCACCGCGGTGTGTGTCATCACAATGCTAAAGTAATGCACGACTATACTCGGTTTTCCTCTCGGGAAACGCCTCGCAAAAACCGCTGTGTTTGTCATTGGCCTCAGTTACGTTCGTTATCACTTGAATTGTATCTTACATCTTGTTTTGTCGATTAACTTGAAATATCTAAATTCCATTTTTCTTATAATGAAGTTGAATCGCATCATTCCTTTTGGAAGTTGTGATTCTTCCATTTGTCACTGGGCAGGTCTCGGACAGGCAAATTTTATCGTGCAGTGAAGCTTAGTCCTGAAGCCTCTTACACTTTTTCAATAAAATGTGATTTTTTGATGTGATACTGATTCACCAGCCCATCTTTGTATAAGTTTGTAGCACACAAGTAGTGTTGCAGCAAAAGCTAGACTTTCAACTACATGCCGCCTTTTTTTGCACATTATAATAAGCAAGCGCTGAAATAAACACCTGCTTGTGAGCTACATTGCTAAGTTGTCTTTGTTGATGATGCTGTTGTTGATGTACGTAGTACACATGGGTAACGCAGCGCTGCGCCGCGCAATTGCGTTGAAGCACTAGCCATGATACCACTGCGCTGATACCGATTGTCGGTATCAGTAGCGCAGTAACGCACTTCGGTATCAATGGTGTTGGCGCTGCCGCTTTGCAATGCCAACACCATTTGGCTTGGCGCTATGCTACGACGCGGCGCAAAGATATGAGTTCACCTCAGAGTCAAATTCTTGCCAAAGCATATTCATTCAAATTTTTGTATGAGAGTTTTTCTCGAACGGAAAATCAATAGCATTCCAGCTTATATTTTCTTTTCCGATCGGTTCGACTCAAGCCACTTAAGTTTTACAGGCTGCATGTATACTTCAAGCAAGAACCGCTAAGTAAACATTATGAAAAGCGATGCGATCGTGGTATCATAGCGTCATGGTATCAGCGCAATGCTGCCAGCGCCGTATGTGAGTCCGAGAAACGCAGTGAGTGTCACACATAGGCGAATAAGGCCAATGACAGACAGTTCGGTTTCACCGAAGCGTTTAACGCTTCGGTTTGGCGCGTCGGCTGCCACACACAGCGGTTTTCAGAAGCGTTTATCGAGTCGTTTCAGCTACAAATTACGTCGGAGTATCATATAGATGCTTGTGAAAAAAGTAGTCGTCAGCACATATATGCATATATATGTATATACATATATATGTAAGTATATATATGCATAAGAAATTTGGGCAAAATGATTCTAATACTAATTTTCTTTGAAAATCTGTAATTGCCTACTTTTAGAAACCAAGTGCCCACAAATGTTTCATTTTCCAATACTGTACCCTAACCATTCTTCAAAAACCTATTTTCTTATCAGATTTTCCTTCCCCTATCCAATGCATTCATCAATGCATCCAGAAAATTTCAGCTCGATCGGACTACGCAGCAATGAACTAATCGAAAAACGCTCGAAAACCGAGTCGGTGGGTCATTTCTCTCATCTACCGACGCGATTCCGAAACCGAGAGGCGGTTCGCACCGCGGTGTGTGTCATCACAATGCTAAAGTAATGCACGACTATACCGACTCGGTTTTCCTCTCGGGAAACGCCTCGCAAAAACCGCTGTGTTTGTCATTGGCCTAAGATCATGGTATCATAGCGCAGTGCGCTGATACCACTGCTGGCACCGGTGTCAGTGTATCAGCGCCTCAAAATTTGCTGCGTTACCCATGTCTAGTACGTAGTGCTACTGCTGAAGGTTTGGTTGATGCTTTTTCCGTTGTTCTTGTAGAAAATTGTTGATTGGATTGATATTTGAATGCAGTTTTTGCTGGTTGGATGCTTTTTATTGCTCTAGTTGTTGAGGAAGTGGATGATGGACTGAATTTGAAACGGTTTGGGTTATCGTTATTGTTTAAATGTTGGTTTTTGCAGGTTTATGTGATTAATATAAGCTTCCTCTTTAGTGGATATAGAGTTTCTCATCACGATCTTTGTAGTGAAAAAAGAGTTTCTTAATAGGCTAAATCTTCCTCTAATCCCATAATTCTTCAGCCTATTGATTAAAGTGTCATGATTAAGAGTATAGAAAGCTTATTTCCGCCTGTTTCTAACAATGCAATAGTTTTCTTAGATTCCTATGGCTATAAAATTGAGCTATGAATTGAGCTATTGCTCTGCAAATCGATAATTTTTCCTTGAATATCGGCATAATTCTTGATAGTTTGAATCATGTAGGAAACAACTTTAGTATCAGATATTAGTTAATGCTGTCGCTGATTATTCTTCCGAAATGAGGTTTTCCATCATGATATTATCAGAAACTAGGGACGCTTTAGGTGACTTGCTTTAGGATGTTTGCTCATTCATTATTGTGATCTTACCAAGTCATTTTATATAATATAGTTGAAAAGTTGAAAAGAACTCATTTAGGTGTTGAACGGTTTTCTCCAAGAAAGAACTGTTGATTTCATTTACGGAAAGGCTTTCAATACATATTAAATGCTGAGAATGTGGTGCTTCAACTTGGGAAAAACTATTTTGCTACTTCCCAAAAGTTGACGTTGTTGTCATTTAAGCTTTAATTTTGGGCTTAATATAATACTATATGATTTTTTTTCTTCCGTAAGTATATAGTTCGATTTTTTTTCAGTACTCCATTTTTTTTAAGTAAATCGTTTAAAGTTTTTTACAGTCTATGTAAGCCATATATTTTCTTGAGCTGCGATTACTTGCTTTGCTACACTGAGAAAAAGCATAGCGCTAAAGGCCATATTTTTTTAGCTTCCAACACTTGCAATTATAGCCCCGATAAAAAGCAAAATTAAAGGAAGTTTGTTCCCATTTTAGACAATTTTTGCATTTTGACAAAAGTCTTAAAAATGTTAATTTTCAGTATTAATATTTTATTTTTAAAAGTTAAAATACTACAAATAACCCTGCCTAAATCCGTACATTATGTTACACGAGCTTATTCAACAACAAATGGCATTTGGTCTACTTTAATTACATATGCCGAGGTTATATTTATAGCACTTGAAGCTATGTTACATGGGAGTTGAGACTATGTACATAGCAGAAAAGCCCACAATATATGGTAATTTTGCTTTTAAGTTGTATTTTATAGGTCAGAGTATTATGCACATATCATATATGATCATAAATGCTGTGCTATGTTACATAAGGCTGCGCACTTTGTGGATATTTTTCAGTGAATACAGTTTTTGGTTCAGACTCTGACTCTCATTGCTATACTTTTTAGTCCAGTGAAATCCGACATAAAAAAGGCGAAATTCGGAAAAATTAGGGGAAAGTTGAATTTTGGTATGAACTTTGGTACTGACGTGTTGAACAAAATGACAAAAGTCCCCATCGATCCGAGTGCTGCGTTACTTTTTATACGGGTTCAAAGGTCATCACTTTTGAACCCGCATAAACATAGAAAACAAATTCTTAAACATAGAAAAACAAACTCAAAAACATTCCAAGTCGTAATCAAAATCGGATAATATCAACATTCCGTTGAGAAAAAGGATGCTGTTAGTAGCAAATGTTTAGATCAATATATCTCAAAAGCGGTTTAGGTTACAAGAAAAAATTCTAATTTTTCTAAGCTACAAATTCGTCATACGTTGTTTTTCTGAAGACGTGACCGTTACTGAGATATTTAGGAAAGATCACTTTTGGTGACCTTTGATCCCGTATAAAAATTAACGCAGCACTCGGATCGATGTGGACTTTTGACATTTTGTTCAACATGCCAGTACTAAAGTTCACAGCAAAATTCAGCTTTCCCCTAATTTTTCCGAAGCACCATGTTAAATTTCCCCGGACTATTAAGTGATTCGAACGATATGCTGAATGAAGTTTGTGTAAGCGTACTTCGAGAATTTAATTTTATCGACCGACCTTATCGACTTTTTTTGACGGTTTAATTTTTCGGCAACATTTTTTTTCAATTAGATCATTATTGCCTTGTAATATAAATCTGAAAAATTCTAATGTTTGCAAATTAGTCTCTAACTCATGTTTGAGTTTTTGGTGACCTTAACCCCAATAACTTGCTAAAAGCTGTAGATACTCGAGTTGATTAACCTTTCTATACAATTACACCTAGGTAATCACGAATATCCGGCAAAGAATATAGTAAGTAGATGTTATTATCCGCAGTTATAATCATTGATTTGTGCAGTGAGTAAATGTTGCCTAGATGGCCTATAAATGATCAATCCGGTGGTTGATTTTGAATGGTTTCTATTTCTATCTTCTCCAGGTTGAAATTAAGTTCCTCTATAACAGTAGTATAGCTTCATTTTTCAGAGCTGTTGAGTTTTGACTTTATATCACTCTTCACGAATACTTCTATATCACCTTCTTAGCCTGACTGTTAGTACCAGAAGTAACATGAATATCCACTTATCATCGCCTTGAAACTTTCTACTACATAGTACGTTCCATAGTCTATTGACGTATTGGTTGATCATGCTGTCGAATAATTTTCCTCCTAATTCTGTTTCATAAATACTACCTCAAGTAATTTTCATGAAGTATTTGAATCATTTGATAGTTTTGACCATTTTTTTCGCTTTGCCATAAGACCCGTATGGAAATTTTATTGCTGAGATACATCTAGGTTTTTGTTCGACACATCTGTTTTGCTCCTGTTGTTAAAGCTGCATTACGTTTTTAACTTTAAAGCTGCATTACTTTGGCTACAACTTAATTATGTTACCTACTGTTGAGTGCCTAGTTTTTTTTATTGTATTCATTTTAAAAATTAATAAATAAAAAAAATAATAAGTAATAATAAATATTTCTAAGAAGACTTAAAAAAAAGTTGTCTCGTTACAACTCATTTTGGATCTGGGAATTACAGCTAGAAAGGACTTTATTCATAATTAATGCATAGCAGTGCAAAATGATCAGCGCCGGACATCAGACAACTCAAAGCTCGGGGTTCAGTCCTGGTTAGGTTTGAGCCAAAAACCACATTAACTATCAGCCTGAGCAACTCTAGCTTTAATCACTCAACTTAGCATACCGCATTTACGCCTTATTGAAACAAACATAACTTTTCCTAACTAAGTCTACTTTTTTCATATATTTCTTTAAATTGCCTAGAAACCAACTTAATAAAAACGGGTGCACAAAAGAAATCCTTGATTTACTATTTGCAAAAAATACATCAATGATTCGTTGCGTCAAGCTATGCGTCCTGTAGAAATATACCTTCAATTCCATAGCACAGTATCTAAGAGTTTCTTAACGCATATCACTGTTTACGGAATACGACAAAAAAGCTCATTCAGCCGCAAAAGTGTCATCATCGGTACCAATAAAAACGGAATTGCACAAATAAATCTATCAGCAAATCCATCTTCATATCTCAACAATCTTCTTACAACATTCAATCCCATATCATCACACCATCTTCTCACGCCCTACAAGCAACACTTTCAGGAATTTCACAAATAATTCTTCTAGATCATATACCAAAGCCGTGACACTTAAACATTTCTCAATATCACAAATCCTTCAACAAGAAAAATAGATTTATTAAAAAATAAAAATGAAGAAAAACAGATATTGTGTCATTCATATGAGTATTGAAAAAGAGAATGTGCCACTTCCTTTGGTTTCCAGCAACTTTTATCGCTTTATATGTGTGTAAACAAACAAACAAACAAACGAACGACTTGGCAAAAAGACACACAAGAAAAGAGATCGACCGAGTGAAAAAAAATCATACAAAAGGTTATAGTCCTGCTGTTTGCCGCCCTTCAATTCTTTTACACAACTGGCAAAAGTCATTCTTAAATCACCCCCTGAGGAGCACTACAACATGTCGAAAAAGAAACTTGGAAAGATTTTCTTTATTTATGAATCAACTGTGGTTTTATGTAAATAAAAATCGTTTTTTCTCATGTTTCCCACCCCTGGCTCAGATCCTTCTATTTTTTAGGTAAAAGTTTGAAAGTACGTGAAAATATTACTTTCCAGTTGCAGTTTAATTTTTAGCTTAATGGTTCATACGGAGCCAGAATAATCTCAAGTGCTTTGATAGATTTGAAAAATGTTAGTCTACTGAAGCATTCATCGCTTTTTGGTGGTATTCAGGTTTCCGAAACGGAGTATTTACGGAATAATGTGCTCAATGAATAAAATGAAAAACAGTACCAGTCTAAATGTTTTGGTTGGAAAATTTCTGTGAATATAAAGCAAGTTTTTTTCGAACTTCATGAAAAATACACAATCTATACTAATGAATTTTGAGAGAAATTAATAAGATATTTTCATGTTGTTCAGATGCTCAATTTTCTGCCTTTGATGTCGCTTTGAAGCAAAAAACTAAACAACTGCTATCGGCAAAAACCAAAAAAACTTTAAAATTTTGACCTAAAATATTTAAGTAGTATAATTTACGACATAACACGAAAAGTAAACCAATTTTTCGACTAGAGTCAATATCAACAAAAGAGTACTTCATCTGTGGAAATGAATCCTTGTTCCTGTGTTCTTCCTTGCTTAGTGAATCTTTCATCACCATTCAAAAGCTGCTTCATCTTTTCAATTGCTGGAAAATGTTCGCTATAAAAGATGCATTGTAGAATTTGTTCAGCCCGAAAATTATCATATTTTCCAAATATTCATCTGCAATAATAGTTCTCTGTGTCACTGAGCATCTTTGCTGTTGTTGTGCTTAGGTTGTTGCTACCTATGAAGTGCTTTCGTGTTTGAATCGAAAACGGGCAGAACAAAGACAAGACAGCCATAGATTTCGTTCTAAAAAACATTAAACTTAAAACAAAATCTAAAAGGGAGCAGTGGATGAACAGATAGCTCGAAAAGTGGAGAAAGAACTTCTCAAGCTGAAGAATCTATTTGCGATGAAAATAATTTACAATGGTGGACGCTCAAGTAAACCATACCTACGGTGCACTATAGCTATTGCTCGCTTTATGAAACCAGGATATCGACAAAGGCTTGTATCTCTTAAAAGTATTTCCCAACGGATGAGCACATCATGAGCCAAAAGCGGGATAATAGTATTTCGCTGGCTCTGCTTCACGAGGTGGCAAAAGGTATCGCATGAAGCACGCAAATCGTAGCGAAAGCTGGTAAATGTTATCCTGAAAGCAACGAAGAGAGAGAACATCACTGCAGTGTCGGTATGGCAATGGCAATGGATCTGGAAATAGTACCGTCGTTTAAAAGAAATGTTACGAAACCGACGACCCACACATCTTATTCAGCATTGTTCGAAACAATGCCGAGATTTATCGTTTCTACTCCGTAAATGGGAATCGGACAGACTTGAGATCTCTAACGTGCTACTCATGGCGTCTTCACCTCATTTCAGCTGATTTTAGTTGTAATGCAGCTTCTACAATCGTGCAAGAAAGATACATATTTCAGGGTGCAGATAAAATCCGGAAGTTGCATTTATCCTTTCAAAGTTTTATTCTCAGATCTGCTAGATGGCCACAAAGTTCAGTTATAATATCTGCTTGCAAAGAATCGGAGTACCATTTAGATAGTTTAGAGATAGATTGGCTCCGTACACGCAGTTCTTCACCTTTCTGAATATATTTCTGGCTAAAAACTTGAAATGCTAGTATTTATTGTCTTATTGATAATCTAAGCTAATTGTAATTTCATCTTTAAGCCATAATTAAAACTAACAAGAACTAAGAGCTACAGTAGTCTTAAATTATTGAGATACTTCTGAATTAGCTATTAAAATCTTTATTGAAACATAAAAAGGAACGCTTCAACACTTTCGTACTTACAAAATCATTCACGCGCGAATCTTTTTATGTTTGGAAAAGATTTTTATTGGGTCTACAATTAAGTAATTGCGGTTTCCGCGGAAAAAAAGACAATTTTTTATGGGACAAAATAATTTTACTCAGCAATTTATTGCCTGTTTTTATCAATGACTTGTTGCCACCTTTCGCGCAGCATCATAATTTCATGTTCGTAAAACTTGTGGTTTTTATCATCGAAAAACTAAACCAAGTGCGATTTCATCATCATCATTATTGAAATTTGAATGCGCCAACACATCCCAACCAAGCTCCAATAATGTTCGCCAAGAAGCGAAATAAGTGTGTATGGCCTTGCGTTATGTTTTTTGAAGCGGAATGCAGCGGAAAACAAATGGCTATCACTCTTTTATGTGTTACAGCACCTCAATGTCTTCTTCTCCTCAAGAAATTTGCAACTTCTTCGCAGATAACTTCCAAGACGTTTTTAATCTAGTAAGTACTTCATCATCTTGTCATTCCCCAAGAGTAATTAGACCAATTTTCGCTGAGCCTATAACAATTTCAAGAGGTGATATTTTGAAAGCTATCTTGGAGCTTGAATGTAAAAAAGGCCCTGGACCTGATCTTCTACCTCCAATGTTTCTTATTAAATGAGTCGCACAGTTAATATCTCCTCTTCACATTATATTTAATACATCTCTTTCTTCTGGGTACTTTCCGTCGTATTGGAAATCCTGCTACGTCACACCAATGCTCAAAAAAGGCGATAGAAGATCAATTCAAAATTATAGAGGTATTGTCATTTTATCCACTATTCCTAGACTCGTTGAAAAAATCATAGGTAGTAAACTGTCCCCTCTGGTCAATTCTTGACTTAACGAACAGCAGCATGGTTTTAGGAAAAGTCGTTCTACCACTACCAAACCTAATAGTGCTGGTTTCCCATGTTCTTTGTAAAATGGAGAAAAGTCTACACTGTCACAGTCTACACTGACTTTAGCAAAGTGTTTGACCGTGTTGACCACTCCCTTTTGATTTCCAAGCTGCAGCGATTCGGAATCGCCGGATTTCTACGTAGATGGCTTAGCTCTTACCTCCACAACCGCGCACAACATGCGAAATTTCAAGGGTTTATCTCTAAAAAAATGCATGTTAATTCAGGTGTACCTCAAGGCAGCCATCTTGGCCCTTTGCTTTTTAGCATTTTTATGTCAGACTTGTCAGAGGTTTTATCTGACGTACTTCATCTACTCTAAGCGGACGACCTGAAAATTTATTGTACTATAAATGCGCCTTCAAATGTCAACTTTTTTCAATTAAAACTAAATTCCCTCGAACATTGGTGCAGCATGAACAAGCTACTTCTCAACATCGCAAAATGTCGTGTGACAAGCTTTTCTCGAAAAAGTACGCACGTACATTGTACGTATCTTTTAAGCAATACGGCACTTAGTAGGATCGACAATATTTTAGACCTCGGTGTGGTGCTGGATGAAAAGCTCCGCTTTAATTTTCATTACGACAAAATAATTTCTCAAGCAAGTAAACGACTTAGCTTTATTGAGTGACGCGCCAGGAAGTTTCAGAACCTTTAGGTTACAAAATCACTATACACCGCGCTCGTTCACCCTCTTTTTGAGTATGCTTGCATTATTTGAAACCCAGTTTTCGAAATTCACAGCCAGAGATTTGAATCTATTCAGAAGCAATTCTTGCTATTCGCTCTTAGAGGTCTTTACTATTGTCACTATTTTCTGCTGTGTCTGTGACACTATCCTAGTGATTTTAGCAATTTTCCGTCACACGAATTTCGCCTTAGACTTCTAAACTTATCACCTCTTGCATCCAGAAGATTAATGTTATCTGCCTGCTTCATTTTCGATGTCATTAGAGGCGCTGTTAATGTCGACTATATACAGGAAAGATTTGTGCTTAATCAGCCCGTGAGAGTCACTAGATCCCGACGAATGCTAGTTGAATATAAGCATATCACCGCATATGCTGATAATGAACCAATTAACAGATGCTGCAAAATATTCAACAGTATGAGCCAACACTTTTCCCCCACGATATCCAAAGTGTCCTTTAAAAAAAAAGTTGCCAAGGCTGTCTTATCCTACCTTCCCTAGTCTAACGGCCTGGTATCCTCTTAAACTTAGGACTATTTTTATAATTGATTAATTAATTATTTAATTATTTAATTTCGTTTTGCATTTTGCGTGTTTAATATTGTGACCTACATACATTATATATTTATTTATCGAGTGTTTATTTATCTATATTGTATTTGTTTATATGTTATACCTTTTTTGAATCTGTTTTTAAATTTGTTTAGTTTTTTTTTTTGATTTTTTATATTTATTTCATTTATATGTAATATTATCATACCTTGTTGGGTAAATAAATAAATAAATAAATATTTTTACGATTTGCCAAAAGTTGACGCGCAGAGTGCTGTATCTAGTGTTGTCATATTGTGAGAATTTCCCCTTTTTATGGGAATTTTTGCCCTCTTAAACTTGAAAAAAGAAAAAGGGAAAAAGTGCTGCTCGTAGAACAAATGGTTTAAATGAAATTAAACACTTTCGTTAAATTTCCACCAAATATATTTGAGAAAAAACAAAATTGACATTTCTTCATATCTTGTTACATTTCAGTTAAAACCTCTGATGAAATGAACAAGAATCGCTTCTCAAAACATCCGATTAGCGATTTTCAACAAAAAGTTTAAGTCAAAACGGCCAAAAGCAAAATATTATTACGAAATAATGCAGAATAGTCGTATGAAGACATTTTTCAGCTTTGTAGTACATAGTTTAAATTGAGTTTTTAAGCCCCCAAATAGCTCTTCGTAGTTCAAAACGAACGAATTCACTGCAGTTCAAACATTTTGCAAAAAAAACTTGGCTTTGAAGAATCATTGTAAATATCGAATAGAGAGATCTAGCAGTAACTTTTTCAAGTGATGAAAAGGAGAGATTATTGCAGCTAACAGTAGAGGAATTTTCGAAAGAAATAGAAAAAGCAAACAATTTTGAGGATGCATGCATGATTCCTCATTTAACTAAGATTTCAAAGTATGCTCTAGGTTTGCCACATTCAAATGCTGAGTCAAAAACAATATTCCCCATTGTAACCGACGTCAGAACTTTAAAGCGAAACAGAATAAGCGAAGTTTCACTGAACGCAGTTTGTTGCATTCGCTCCAATTTCCAGGCTAGACCTGTTACCTGCATTGATTTCGAGCGTTCTGACAAACGTTTCAATTTGCACAATGCACAAAATCTATTTGATAAGTTTAAAAATGAACGCATTTTATATTGCGTTATAATGAAATCTTTTTTTACGACATTAATGTATGTTTTTTCTTCGCTGTAATAAATCAAATATACATGTGTATGATATATATGAAACTGCTGTTTTTTTTTCTTATAAGTATTGGCATTTGCGCGATGTTGATAAATAAATATAAAACTGTGGTGAATAGCTCACTTATTGTCCGTGGGAAAAACCGTGAGAATTCGCGACCTGCTCTGTGGGAAAAACGAGCATTTGCGAGGGAATTTTGGCCACGGAAGCCTCACAACACTGGCTGTGTCTACAAGGCTACATGCCCTTTCATACTGCTCGGGCTGTGAGGGATGGTTTAACACTTTTGGCGCCGCGTCACCCGTACTTGGGTGACGGGTATGCTTCCGTGGGGACCGCGTCACCCATATACGTGACGCTCTTCTTGTTCAAGTGACGCTCTTCTTGTTCAAGTGACGCTCTTCTTGTTCGTAAAAGTAAATGTAATTCTAATTTGCGACACCATATGATGGTTTTTCGTATTTTTGATGCATATGACACCATCTAGTCGCTCCTGTCGATGCCAGTTTTTCCAATATTGTACGCCATTTTCGCCAAAGTTTTCATTTTCGGAGGACGACCTTCAGAACTAAGCAATGTATCATTTATAATGGATCGAAAGCTTTTCAAACGTAGATAATCGACAACGCATGGACCTACTCGAGTTGCATTGTTGGTATTCCCATTTACCTCTCCGCTTCCGTTCTGATGTGCTGACAGTAAAATTTGGGCCCGCGAGAAATTCAACCGAATCTCGCTTGGCGCCGAACGTGTTAAAAGAAATTGATCGCCTACCAGACAGTTTGGACATAACTTCTAGTGACTGTTTCCATTTTAAAAAAAAATTTACAAAAGGAATTACGAGGACAAAGGTTTTTAGACGACAGTGGGATAAATAATAAGAGAAATCGAAAAAATATTATTTCAGTGGTACAATGACATTCTATTCACGATACACAAAATGTGTTTCACCTGACGGGGATTACACCAAATAACTAAAAAATATAAACCTATATTTTTCATTCATTCAGTACCTTTGGTCGCGAACTTATTAGCCACGCCTCGTATATATCACAACATTTCAGTGGGTTTTTCTAAGGATCGCGAAATTGATGTTGATAAAAGGATTAGGTTTTTTTTTTCGATTGACACACAAAAGACGTCTTGGTCCATAGCTATATCAGATAAGAAGACCTTTAGCGTAAAGACTGTCCAAGTGGCCATCAGAGACCTCAGACCTTTACACAAATTGATAAATTTGTTTCGACTTCTGCCCCAGCATGTTCGTGATGCCCACCAGTCAGAGCTGACTAAAACAAAGCTGTCTGTTTTTCTTCAGTGACGGACAATGATGAGAAATAAGTTGAATTATTTCTGGGAGTCCCAGTTCTTGATACTTCCTACAGGTGTCACTGGTTAAAGCATTTTCTTGGAATATCCTGCAACAACACGGAAGTTAGTAATGGTACTGACTATTTCTTTGTCTGCAAGTCCAAGTAAGGGATAACCTGCACCTTGCTTGGCTTACGCATCGGCTTTCTGATTCCCAAAAATGCCTTTATGACTGAGAATCGAGCAGATTTTGAATTGTTGTTATTGCCTATACAGTGCAGTAAACACTTCGGTTTATTTGTGTGAGATTTATTTATGTGAAAAATGATGATACTAGCATCTTTACGTATATTAGTGCTTCGGTTTTTCGTGTCGCAATAAAAGCAGCCTAGAAGATAATACAGTGATTAGGAATCACTGTAGCCATTTTGAATCCAACCATGTAGATAAAAAGGTAGATTCCAGGAATTTAATTTTTAAAAGAGAAGGAGGTGCTCTTGAACAGAGCAAAAGCGGGAAGAAAAATATTGGCTGCTCAAGCACGACCACGAACGCTTGAGCTTACGCAGGAGCGAACGCAGCAGCGCTGGGCTACGAGCTCCAAGGGTGCATGGATGATTAGGTTAAAACCTTTGTTTAATCGCGACCATGGCGAAATAAATTTCTTTCTGAGCCAGTTCCTATCGGGTCATGGCTACAAAATGGGGAAAGTCAGAGCGGAGATCTGTAAGTATTGTGCTAAGGGAGGTGATGATGTTTTGCATATCTTTTCCTATTGCGCCCGCTTCAGAAGGAACCGACACATGCTTTTTCCTGTAGTTGGCCCTGCAACGCTGGAGTCAATCGTGAAGCTGATGCTACAGTCAGATGACGCCTGGTCAGCTGTGTCAGCATATGTGGAGCTGGTAGTGCGTTCAAAATAAGAGAAAGGAGGCCTCATAGACTCCTGAAAGCTTGAAAGAGCGGAAGTAAGCCGGTGGGGCACCTGGTAGATGCTAGTAGGACGGCGAAGCTGAAGTAATGTTCCGGCTCGGATTTCCGTGGTCCATGTTTTTTATTGCGTATGAATCTCCCATAATCTTGCATCTGTGGGAGGATATCTATTGAAGTTTTTTGACAACCGTTCTTAATGGAAAAATGGTTATACTTTAACAATTTTTGATGAATATACGTGGTAAAATCCTTCAAATCTGAGTATGAATAAATTTTTTAGCGCTTTGGGGGAAACGTAAACGAATGATAAAACTACATATTTGTAGTTACTACCAGTTTAGACTTTTCAAAGCTTCTCAGTCCACAAGAACGGTATTCTTAAACTAACTGACCTATCTTTGAGGGCCGAAAATATGTGTTCCCGAAAACTCACAACCGGGTCATGAGATCAAATTAAAAATCACAGAATGTATTGTTCTTGAGTTCAGGTCTGATAGAAGTTTAATGAATTGCTAACACCTCATCAGCTGTGATAACAAAAATAATAAATATCAGGCTTATAGCTTCAGGCGAAGCCATCGAACGAAAAAAGAAGAATTAAAAACGAAAGAAAGAAGACAAGAATGAATTTCACCAGTTAGGCTTATTTGAACCTCCATCGAAACTAGTAATCTTTGTTAAACTAGTGAACATTTATTATTATTTATTATTATTTATTATTTATTTATTCACCAAAACAAGGTACAAAATCACATATAAAATAACAAACTAAAAATAAAATGGAAAAGTAAAGTCATGTAAAAAGTAAAAACAAACAAGTTAAATAAGTAACAAACAATCAATAACAATCAATAAATAACAATAACAAAGTAAATAACAATCAATAAATAAAAAAATTGACATATAAGCTATAGCTTAAGGTCTAGGGGTATGGATGGCATGCAAAAGGGAGGATTTGAAGGATGATTTGGAAATCGTAGGGGAATATAAATTACTTATGCTGTTGAATATTCTGCAGCATCTATTTATTGGCTCATTAGCTGCATATGTCGTCGAATGTGAATATTCTTTTAGGAAACGATTGGACCTGGTATTCCTCACAAGGACATTTATCGGAATTTTACTATTCAGGAATTCTACATTAATAGCGCCTCTAATGACGTCGAATGTGAATCAGGCCGAAAGCATCATTCTTCTGGAGGCTAGTGGCGATAGGTTTAAATGACCCAGGCGAAACTCATAAGGGGGTAGGCTATTAAACTCATAAGGGTTGTACAGTTCTCTCAAGGCGAAAAGTAAAAATTGTTTTTGTATTGACTCGAGTCTGTCACTGTGGGTTTCAAAAGCGGGATTCCAGCTAATGCAAGCGTATTCGAGAATAGGACGTACAAGTGAAGTGTATAAGGATCTTTTGACCCACAGACTACGAAATTCTTTGGCACGTCTTTTGATGAAACCTAGCTGTTTGTTCGCACGAGAAAGTATTTTATCAACGTGTAGGGTGAAGTGAAGTTTTTCATCTAAGATAACACCGAAGTCTGCAATGTCATCAGCTCGGGTTAGCATATTATTGCCGAGGAAGTACGTATTCTGTGTGACCGTGCATTTCCTGGAAAAACTAATAACTTGGCATTTATGAATGTTGAGAGAGAGCTTGTTTATATTGCACCACTGATCAAGTGAATCAAGCTTGGATTGGAGAAAGGAAGCATCCGATTTCGATTCAATAGTCTGTTAAAGTTTGAGATCGTCTGCATAGAGTAAATGAAGTATGCCTGCTAGGACGTCGGATGAGTCGGAAATAAATATATTAAAAAGAATTGGGCCAAGATGGCTACCTTAGGGTACACCAGAGGTAGCACTACCGTTTTTCGATAAAAATCCTTGAAATTTTACACATTGTGTTCGATCGTGAAGGTAGGAGGTCAGCCAACTGAGTAAAGACCCGGCAATACCGAATTTCTAAAGCTTAAGAATTAAGGTAGACTCTGTCAAACGCCTTACTGAAGTCAGTGTAGACTGCGTCAATTTGGTATCCTTTTTCCATTTTGCATAGAACGTCAGAGATTCGGACTGTCAAATTTGTGGTAGTTGAGCGACCTTTTCTAAAGCCATGTTGTTGCTCGTTCAAACGGGAATGAACAAGCGGAGAAAGTTTATCGTATAAAACCTTTTCGAAAAGTTTCGGAATCGATGACAAAATGGCAATGCCCCTATAATTTCGGATACAGCGTCGATCGCCATTTTTGAATATGGGTGTGACATACGAAAGCTTCCAACAGGATGGGAAAATTCCCGACGAAAATGATCTATTAAAGAAAATTTGCAAGGGAGCTATAAGCTGCTCTACGCACTTGCGCAAGAAGGTCCGAGGAAGAAGATCAGGCCCAGGACTTTTGTTGCAGTCGAGATCCAAAAAAAACTTTACGTATTACATCACGGGAAATTTCTAAATGGTTCACAAAAGCTGTTGAAGCTGAATCAGAGGAAGAAAAGTGTGAGTTTGATGGGTCTGGTGCATTAAAAATTTCTTGGAAACTATCAGCGAATAGGTCACATATCTCTTTAGGACAGGAAGACGTTATATTATTAAGAAACATGGACGATGGATAGCCAGTAGTTTTTCGCTTCACATTAACAAAATCGAAGAATTTTTTCGAGTCGCGGACTATATTTTCGCCGGTTGTTCTAATGTAAGTGTCATAAACCTCATGAGATTTTGCTAAAAATTGCTTAGCAACTTCATTATATTCTTTCTGAATAGCAGGACCATGTAATATCTGATATGAAATCGACATATTTTTTCTGCTCTTCTTTAAAAACTGTTTTACTAGCGATTCCTATGCGCTAGAAGTTTTGTTATTAGTTAAAACTAAAACCATAGTTAAAACTGAGCCTAAGCCGTTTCACTAAAAAGACCTAGCTCTGCGGTTGTTTTTTCTCCTGAACTCCGTGTGGCGCTATTTTAATTTTTTTTTTTTTGGACGGTTCGAATGAACCTTTTGGTCGTATGCGGTGTCGGGACAGAAGTAATCTTGACACTTAACGATTCTGCTTTACAATATTTTCGGCTCAGGTTTTTTAACCTGTTAACCTAGGTGCTGACCAATTTTATTCATTTATTGTTTTTAATTTTTTTTATTGGTGACTATTCAGTCACTATTCACGAATAATATATTTTCATATTTCACTTTTGGCATTCATTGATATTACATTTCATTTCCCTTATATAACAAATGGTTTGCGATGAATTTTGCACTCACAATATTTAACTTGCCTTTTCTGCTTACAGCGAAAATCAAAAGGTAGCTCAATAATATTCTCAGAATTATATTGAATTTTCTATCTCTACAGGTAAGTTTTGTTTTCGTTGATTATTTATGAGGAAAATGTTCATCTTTGAATGGCAACCCTCAATTGGCAATCAAAACTGCACCCTCCGATACAATAAGTTCACGTTTTATCTACAATAGCTTAAACCAAAGCTACGGAAGAAGTATCTATGAAGCATTGTGTTCGAAAAGGATTTAACAGTTTCGGTAGATCTAGTGTATAATACTTTGGTCTGGGGAAAATATCTAAAGATAGTGTCGGACAGAATGCATTTTTCTGCCAACCCGGTGATCTGATACTGCAATGCTGCACGTACCTGTATGTTCCACATTTGGTGCGAGATTCCCGGAGCCATCCATATCCTGACGAGTTATGCTTACATGCTCCAGTACTTCCTTACCTGTCTACTATCCTCCTCAATTCCCGAAGCCAATAGAAATGCAGCAGCTAGTATCGTCTGACTCGCAAACCGAAGAATCCTTAAAGAAGATTAATGGTGGTTTTTATCGGTGCGAACATTTTTACGCGAATATTGGGGCTAGCAAGTGCATAGGTTCGGTTTGTCTCCCAACGCTCCGTCACCGATCTGAATGCATTCGTGTCTGGTCCAAGTTGGATTCATCCTGGAAGTCTTTCATCGCATGTCTGATAAAGGTGTAAAGGAGCAATGCCGTAGTTTCGCCCCCGGATCAGTTTTTCATGAAACACTGTTACTTTCGACGGTTTTTTATTGTCTTTTCATGCTCCTTCATTTGGTTTATCAGCAGCGTTTAATTAAGGGTAATTACTTGAGGATGAGTGCTACAAGAATAAAATTTGCATTTTCAGCGTCAGAACATTTTCACTTATATCGAATTTCCCAACAGTTAAATGGTAGCTACAGAATTAACCATCGCTATTCAATGCAATTCGATTGGTGTTAAATCTTTCCAGTATCGATTTTGACTATCTATTTTAATTTTAATCGTAGTATTGAGCCTACTGAGTTGAAATAAATAAAATATTTCTGTTAATTTCTACTATCGTGATGAAAGTTTCGATTTTGACTGCATTAGTACTGTATATAAATGCAAACAATATGAAATTTCACATTGCGAAAATGAATCCATACCACTTTCATTTGCTATGCAACTGACTCACAACTTATCACTGCCACTGTTTCGAAGGTATGTACCTAGTTCGTTTCATTACGATATCGTTTGAGTTTCTGCCGGTCTATCTCCCATGTTTTCCTGCATATTCAACAATGAACTCTCAAGCGGAGATGAAATCTGTTGCATGTACCACACGAAAGCCAAATTCAGATCAAGTTTTTTCTTTTCCATAACAGATTATACTGTGGACGACTGACGATGAGGCTATAAAATTAATTTAACGAATAAAAATTTGCGGCTGGACTTTAATTGGATTATTTATTTTTAATGCCAGCTTTATAATGTTTACGCTGTGAATTTGGCAGCAATATTTTTTTTTTAATATATAATGCAGTTGAAATCGCTGTTTTCGATAAACATGAAGAAGCTGCTGGGTTTGAATGTAGAGTGGAAAATTGTTGACATTTTAATGCTGATATAAAATATGTTTGCATATATGATAAATTTTCAAACGTAAGGCTCTATACATCATACAAAAAATTGTAGCGTTATTGTAATGTTATTCATTAAGCCTCTCAACAAATTATGTATTTATGGTCAATGTGCAAAAAATTACGATAAAGTGCTTGCGATGAATACAAGCTAACAGACAGCATTCCAGCATTCAGAAGAACACAATCAAATATGAGAAGTTTGTATCATGTACTCGTAAGCTAACGACCAGCCATGCTGCTATCACGGAACTAGAATTAACTCTTAATTATTACATGGTATTCATTTTTAATTATGTTGCATCAATTTGTTAACTGAGCAGTAAGCTTCGATATATTCAAGAATTTGTTTTGAAGAGATTGAAATATTTTTTCTTACCTTTTAGACTCAAAATAATCAACAGTTATTGTTAGTATATGGTAAATTAAAGTGTTTTTTTACTATTTTCATTAAATTTGAGGGTTTCCAGAACTCGTTTGCAAAAATAATTCTAAACCCGAAAACGAATTCCATTTTATTTAAAATTGATGTTTTTAATTAATATAAATAATTTATCAAAAAAACCATAATTTAACATGTTTAAGGCAATGAGTATGATTGCCACTTTCTATACTTCAGCAAAACAATATAAAATTTTAACTTGTATTTTTTGATTACACTGACAAAGATATATGTATTGAATTGAATTCTTTAACTAAGACACAACACATCTGAGTTATAGAGACATTAGTTGTCCAAAAAGGAAGACAAAGCACTATTCAATATAGCACTGAACTATGTCGACTAGCTTGGAATTTGGCAAAACAGGATAGTGAACTAGGACCTGCCACAACATTGGAATACTCCCAGCAGAGCAATGGAAAACTCGTAGCACATGGAAAAAATAAACGACTCAGCAAAAAAAAAAACTCGTAATAACACGGGAAAAATTAAAAAAAAAAGTGGAAACATTTTGAGAATACGAAGATGCCTTTTTCAACTTTCAACTTCATTGAAAGAAAAAAGTCGAAAAAGTTTCAAACATTTCTCAAAGACATTTAAAGTAACAACTGTATTAAAAGCAAAAATGCGAAAAAATTAAAATGTTGTCTTAACACACAAGTTTGATAACATGCTACATGCTGCTTGTCAACACTGTTTCATAAACCATTCTCGCAATACGAACGCATACGAATATAAATTTATGAAACCCATTTAAAAATTAAATGAAAGTAATTTTTTACTATTTTTGAATGTAATTATTGTAGATATGATAGATGGCAATGCCTGCCATCTAAAGTTTTCGGGCTAATGTAATTATTATTGGGTATTCAATTTGAATTCAAATGAAGCACAGATAAACAACTTTCCACTTTGCATAGCCCTTCAAAATACCTCTTTGGATACTTATGTGCAAACTAGCGACATTAGAACAAATACATATTCATTTGGTAATGCCACTTTCCACTTAATTTCAAAAAACTTCATCTAACACATATATGCTTTGACACAATTCCTACTTGAAATAGCACATTTTATTTAAACTAGATTTGAAATATGAAAATAATTTGACTTTATCATTATAATAAGTCAAATAGACCACAGCAGCAATAAGTGTTCCGGTATTTTAATTCATTAAATTCAAGTAAGTTCAGTAAGTTCAATCAAAATGATGAATGTGATAGAGAATTTAGCTGAGTATTGTTCATAAATAACGGTAAAACTACAGTTTCTGAAAACAAGACCATATTTTTCATTGGTACCCAACGTGGGCTATTTTAACCCGCATAAATGGAATACACCAGTAGTTAATGTAGCAGTAGCTTCAAAAATGCGTGAATTAAAGCAGGAAAATTGCTTTTTACGCATGGAAGGTTAAACTTGACAATGAAAGTTAATTGACAAATACTATAAAATAGACTAATTGTTACTTTGATTTGAACAGAAATTGAAATTGAAATATGGTTCAACAATTTATTTCTGTTAGAGAATAGGTACTTGAACTACCGGTAAATTTTATTATTTGCATATGCAGCTCATCATTTAAGCCGATAACAATCATCAGCAATGAATAAGTCGAATAATAAGTTGTAGCAATCACCATCAATACTAATGCATATAATACGTTATCACTCTGCTTGAAAGAGATTTGTTTGCGAATTCTTTCGGTGGAAAATATTAAGAATTTGGATTTGGTAGTAAACTTGTATTTATTTTGAGTTTATATAGATTTCCAGTTAACCTGAAACAACAACGTTAGCGCTCAAGCTGAAATCAAACAAGTTTCGAATCTTCTATTGCTTCGGGAGTTCCGTCATATTTTTTGTAACAGTAAGTCAATAAATAAAGATCAAAATTCCTGAGTATTTGCATTGTAAACAAACAGCTTCAATAATTGTTGTTTATGGAATTAAGTCGTATTACACAAAGCCCAATGTAAATGAAATCACACCTTAACAAGTTGCTGATTAAAAAAGCAATCATTCACGATCATGGTACATTTTCAACCTGGTAGTCAAATCACAATGATCTTCCGCTCATCTGTGGTTTTCAAATCAACAACAGCTAGTGATCCACGCTCATATCGAATATATCGAAACATCATAGCTTTATACTCAAAACCAAACATCCAAATTCAATCAACTAAAAATGGCCGAAATACGCAAGACTGAAAACCCAACCAAATTGATATAATCAAATTTAACCTAGATCGCCCATTAAATTGTCATCAATAGTGACCGACAAACGATCATAAGTGATGTTACCAATAAACAATTATGAATTCAACATTGCTTGTATGTATCTGTATTTTTAATAGTCGTCAAAAATCGAATGACTAATATAAACAAATATTTTTTAGAAAAAAGGAGAGGAAAATCTCTAGATTTCTGATTTGGGGCTGATATCCACTTGCAAGTAGGAGCATTTGCTATTTCGATCTCTATTTACTGTGACAGTCAAGCCAGATACCTCTGATCTCTATATAGACCTCTGAATACGAGTACCTCAAAAATGACCCAAAAATGTAAGATACTTTGAAATTTTCCACAACATTCAACAAAGTGCCTGTGCCTTTTTGACATTGCGCTCTTGAATAAAACGAGATTGCTGATGCAGAATAAAGCTCGACACTTCCTCAATAGGGTCCCGCAAAAAAATATGAATGCCTTCTGATGTGGTCAAGAACACAAAGTCTTCTCCCAGAACTTATACTATGATTGGGATGTTGCAAAGGATAGCTTTATTAATTCACATACCATTTTTTAAGTATTTTAGGTAAGTATTTTAATTTAAAGACCTTTTTTTAATGTTATATTCTGATTTCTTGACATATAACAATCGCTCGACGGTAATTTGCCTTTTTGTTTAGTTTCTATCTAAGAAGAAAACAGACTACCCTCAAAATATCAACATCTATCAAGAAATCAAAGTAAATCTAGATTCTAAGGAAAAATCGGTCTTCAAAGTAAAATAACTGGCTTTCGAAGCTTAAAGAAGTTGGATCATATTAAACTAATTCATTAACAGTTTCATGAAATTCTAGTAAGTCTACTGAGTACAATTGGTTATTATGGCTTGAGTGTTTCGAAGCACTAGTTACCTTTCCCTCAATTCACATGCTTTTTTTGAAATAACGTTGGTGAATATGATATCGTTAGACAGTTTTTAGTAATTCTAGTGACAAACCGATAGAGTTTTTTAAAGAAGCCTTCTGAAACGCCAATTACGAATTCAACAACAAGGCTTAGAATTGCCTCAAAGCTAACCAAACACACGAAAATCGCCCAAAGATTTCAGAGTGTTCTCGCGAAATTTCCGCGCAAAGGTGAAACTATTCAGCAGCTGTTTATATATTTTGGTGTTTAACAAAAGAAAATATATGATGTTTAGTACAGTTTTCATCCAAAACAACATGTTCTCGAGGTTGGGATCCAAGTCATTCATAAAGTAAAGTCTCTTATAGTTAGCTTTTGCATCATCAATGAAATTCGATGCACCCTTTGCAAATATCAGCCTCATTATGGCTCCCAAGATGTTCATAAAATAATCTGTGTATAATCTGATGGGTACACTTGATTGAGTACTGTCAATAATCGGGCGTGGTCAGCTCACCGAGAAATCGAAGATACCACCAATGCAAGAACAAGATATTCTGCCGCCACCACCAAGCGTGCAAAAGTTATGAGTCACCTTTAGTCAGCAGAAACATAACAAAACCTAGAAAATGGACAGAATATCAACTGTAGAAATAAAGTAATCCCACGAAGCCTTTTTGTTACGTCTAGGTATTGAAGCTGGTAAAGAGTCTCATTCACAAATTTACAATCAATGCGAATATGAGTGTCGAGCGATTTGTTGCATAACTCTTTTTACTCCTGATTTAAATCAGGTACATATTCAGTGCTAGATGAACTCAATCCTCAGTATGCGGTCTCTCGTCCGAACCTGGATTTAAACTAGGGACTCCAGATACAAGAAGCTAGTGCTCTACCCACTAGGCTACTTAAGCTTCATACCAGCAATAAAAGCTGGTTTGGTTTAATATAAAGAACCCAGGAATCGCTAATCTTTCCCAGAAGAAAGAAGACGTATCATCGAACAACATCAGTGGCTCCATATCAGGAAAATCAACAATTTATCAGATTCGTATACTCAGACAGGTGATTGAAAATTTGTGGTATTTCATAATCCTTTAGGAAGCTATCAATAGACCTCCTGCAACAGCATAGCTAGACTTGAACTTGATAAAGCCGTGGGGGCGTACGGCATCCCAAAAACTTGACGCAACTGTGTAAGTTGACCATCACCAACGAAATAAGCCAATTAAAATTAGCCAGATTGCTATCTAGAGCAATAAGCATCCTTACGGGATGCAACTAATGAATAGTCTGGCCTATAGTCTCTTCAACCTGGCGTTAGATAATATAATAAAAATAATTCTGACACATTAGAAAATTGAGCCATAGACCGGCTTACGCACATGACATTGGTATTACACAGTGACAGGAAAATTCAAACTAGCTGTAACAGGAATTTTTCATGCAGGTCAAGCGGGAGGTACGAAATGAAGAAAAGCCGGAGTACATAGCAGCATCCTAAGAACACGCTGAAATACGCGAGTGGTTGCTCAAATTCGAAAATTTAAGCATGACTACAAAATTACTGCTGTGATAGACCTTGATATTGCCAGTACTTATTTAAAAACTCGAGACTTGTTATTGACGAGGACACTTAGAGCTAAGGAGGGTCTAACAGAATGACATCAGCTCTCAACCGGTTTCAGTGAACAAAATTGTTGAAAGAGGCCAACACCAGACTTAGATTGCTATGCCGGTGATGATGATTACTTCTGTAATGCTAGTTGGAAACCATTCGCTAACCTATTCTATTCTCCTATTAGCTGGACTACCCGTCAGCAGTACCACTTCTTCTTGAAACCAACTTTTGAAATCCGCGGTGATGGACTTGGAGCTCTTGGGAAAATAGTTCATACGTTCTCCATAAACAAAGTTTTTTGCAAATTTTCTTTGCACAACCACTGGACAAATTATTTTATAACTTATACTAATTTAGTAATTAAAATTTGAAAAGACCTTAATCTAAACCAATTAAACTCTAAACTAAACGAGAATAAATAATAAAACATGTTATCTATCTACTTTTTACATTATGAGCAATGCACAACATTTACGAGTTCAATTATATATCCGGTTATGAATTTCGGCTAGGACACTCAAAGTTATTTCTTCTTCTTGTATCCAACAAACTGGTAAAACCAGCTTGTTTCACTTTCAGTTTCATTAAAGACGTTGAATACTTAACCACAAGATGGTTGGAAGTCTAAATGTTTGCCATATATGCGACATATGGGTCCAATGAGTCTGGAGTAGGTATTCCAATTCCGGAACAGTTTTTCAATCCCGAGATTACGGGATTAAAAAATCGAAAATCCCGGGATTCAAGATTCAAAAATAAACACAACAAAATAAGACAAGTTTATAATAAACAGATTATATTATGTGCCATCATTTCAAAACTACAACAATAAGTAAGCTCAAAAAAGTATAACAAATACGTTACTGCATAATTACTAATTTATATAATTTAGGCAAAAAAAACAATACTTTATTATCCAAGGCATTGACAGTATGAAGGCAAATATTTAAAATTACAATTATAACAAATTACAACAACAAATCACAACTTCTAAAATTGAGATTCATCATAAGGAAACATATAAAAAATTCGGCCAAAGTTCATTGGTTTTTTCGGAAGTAACATTGAAGCAATAGCAAAGCATCCAAAGTATCGTCTGCAAGCCTGCTTCTAAGTTTATTCCCGATGTTAGACGCCGCGGAAAAAACTCGTTCTGACTCGATACTTTTTGGTGGAACGGTCGATAAATATTAGTACGCCTGCTCCAAATTATGTTCGCGAGTGCCACCACTTTCGAAAAGTTTCATTTCTTTTGCAATGGTTTTAATTAGATCAGTTTCTTGCGCCATTTTACGACTAATTATTTTCATACTTTTTCAGCTCTTTTTGTAGTGTCAATTGACGACTACCTTGTCCTAATTCAATATGGGTATCTACTGGGTTCTCCCCATTTCTTTGGCTACCAAGCAAAAGGTTCAGTATCTGGATCATTGAAGTTTTTTTTTTAATATTTGCGTTGCTTGGTTTCAAAAATAGAAATTCTATTTCACTTGGTAAATTTTCGCTGGCCCAATGTGGATTAGCATACCAGATAGCTTGGTACACTGACGTTCTTTTATTCGGCCCAATATTGCAGTTTTCATAGCGTCAAGAATGGAACGTTTTTCTCATAACTGCCTAAATAAAAATGTTTATGAAGTATTAGCTGTGCATCAATTTGCATCTCTGCGACTTAAAGCTTCCACAGTCAATTTAACAATATGATTTTCTGAATCGAATCAAACTCAGTTGCTTCTAATCGATCTAGATATTGCAGGTCTATTATTGCGTTCTGTATACTATTTTTCAGAATGGAATCCCGTTCGAGCATTGTCAAGAGACTTCCATCTTGTTTTGCAATCCAATAAAAGAGACAGTTCTTTGTCTTGCTCGGATTTTACATAGTTTTGAAGATCGTTATTATTTGTCGTTGGAGATTTTTTTAAACATAAAACTACCTTATGAACTTTCTGTATGCATGCGCTGATGTCATAATCCTGTGTCAGATCTAGCGTGTCTTGCAGGTAATCGGGTTTAACGTAGAAAGCTGATTCAGGACCGTCCAAATTTTCGTGGTCGTCGTCCAGACTATCAGCTGTTTCATCAGCTGTTTCATCTGGAATTGACCTCCTATTATAGAGAACATCGGAAACTGCTAAGTGGATGCTCTATATCAACTAGTCTGCCTACTTTTCGCATTTCGTTTGACCCATCAGTTACGATAGTAACAATGTCTTTTCCTAAAGAAACATCAAACTCAGCAAGACGGTTTTTTAATATATCTAGGCAGTTTGCAGCTATTATTGATATCTTTACTCGCACCAAGCTCCAGTAAAAGTTTACTAAGTGGATTTTAATATTTATATAGCACCTATTTGCAGTCGAGGTCCACTCATCAAACGTCAAACTGAACCGTTTATCTGAGATTCTAGCCTGCCTTATCTCATTTTTTACTATTTTCTTTATCCTGCTTGCATAGCCCACAACCTTATTTTTACTTATTTAACTAACGAATACACTAAATGCGAAACAGTCGATACTAATTTATTTACAAACCCCTTTGTATTCTCTTGTTAACTGTTGCATCGGTTTGTTTTGCTCTATTCTTTACGCATTTTTTTGTGAGCCTGCATGTTAATTGCTTTCTCATAAATATGGATTCTATCTGCACTTTTCGAATCTTGCCGTAATTTGATTGCCGATTATGCTTGACTCCCGGCCCCGGAATCCCGGCCAATTTCTGGTCCCGAAAATCCCGGAATTCGAAACCATCAATCCCGGGATTTTCGGGACCTGAAATCGGCCAGGATCCCGGGATTGTATTCCTTAGTCTGGAGGCACATATATTCAACAGTATGTGCAAGTTTTGTTCTCCCACAACTTAGCCTCCCTGCCTTAAAGTCTAAAACCTGACAAATCATTTTCAATTCCTTCATTTTAAAATGCTATTGTGAACGTAGTAAATTATTTATAAGATATGTTACATTACCACATACGGTACTTTTCTGTTTCCCCCCCCCCCCATTTTTTTTCACTTTTTGTTGTTGCAATGCTTCTAAAATTGATTAGAAAGTAGTAATTAGCCAAAATTATGGTGGAGAAACACGTTTAAAAGAAAAAAAAAATTTTTTAAATATTTTTTTAATTAATTTTTTAATTTAAAAATTAATTAAATTAATTTAAATTTTATAATAATGTCACATAACAGTGAGAATAAATTTTGCGCCATTTTTGACGTCTTACCTTTCCGAAGCTTCAACGCAATTTACAATTAAGCTATTACAATAATAATTTTGTATACAATTTGTTTATATGATTACGGGGGGGAGGGGCAGCAGGCCCCCCCCAACAACACATTAACTTTTGGAAAACTCAATCTGCCACATAAAAATGAAAAAAAAATTTAAAATCGGAAAAAAAATATTTTTTTTTAAATGCATTTTTCCATCTAAATTTTTGTGGAGTAACACTTTTTAACCCATTTCGAGCAGTTTTCATCAAAAAAATTAAAGAAATGGAGGGGGAAAAACAGAAAAGTATCAAAATTTATTCTCACTGTTATGTGACATTAATTTCAAATTTAAATTAATTTAATTAATTTTTAAATTAAAAAATTAATTAAAAAAAAATTAAAAAATTTTCTTTTTTAAACGTGTTTCTCCATCATAATTTTGGTTAATTACTACTTTCTAATCAATTTTAGAAGCATTGCAACAACAAAAAGTGAAAAAAAATGGGGGGGGGGGGAAAACAGAAAAGTACCCCACATACATGCATGGCGTGATTTTTTTTTAATTGTTACCCAGCCACAGCCGAATTATTTAAAGTGTACTGTATTAGTTGATATTTAAAAATTTTCCGCTCATAGTAAATAAGAACCGCCATATATAAATAAGAACCGTTCATTTATTATCGATTTGTTATATGTTTACTTATTTTCGATTTAGTAACGACTATTTCTACCCCTCCGCACCCACTAAATCCTCACTCGTACTAATTCCTATACGAATACACAAGTCATTTTTAGCCGATTTTCTGTCGTACCTTGTAATTCCGTTTAACGGTCACGCACCTCTACCTGGTGCCGACGGGAACATTATTAATAGTTTTGCACAAATCATTATTCAACGGAGGCATTAAGCCTGTGTAAAAGGAACACTACTGTTGCGTGTCACATTATGCGTTTGTTGTTTTTTGCCGATTGTTTCGGCGTTACTAACAAGAGTTGTCAGAGAGGAAATAAGAACATGAATTAGGTGCCTTTTTCCCTACTGATAAAATGCTTCCATAAAAACACGTTAGCGACGTAGAACATGAGTTTTCTAGTACATTTCCATACTCTTTACAACAAATCATCCTCAAAGTAACCCCAAGCAAAAGTTTCTGTTGACTGTTTACTTTTGCAGGACAACGAAGCTGATGTCAGCTATTTTATCTAGTATTATATCATCGAATGTCAACTCAAGGACTTCGAAAAAGAAATACACATGTTTACAAGTTTCAGGATTATCACACAATCTGCTAGTTTAAACTTAAATAAAAAGTATCATAGCTGTTATCGAATCCGTGAATAATGTGTAGTTTATTTTGTAACAAACTATCTAAATGGCTAGGATTAGGCTAAAAAAACGTCATCAGAATTCACTTTCAAATAAACACGAACAAGTTTCGATGTGATGATGGAAATATTCATTTTTAGCATGAAATGGTTAGCACGTTGAAGCCGATTTTGAAAAAGTATTCGAATCTTTATGGCAATCATACACTGCCACAATCGCACCACTACTACACTGCATCCAAGCAACAATCAGTAGTGAAATGTACCAAACCAAAGACGGCTAGCAGTAGGTCAGTAACCAGAGAAGCCCGATTGCGTGTAGGACTACGCCTATACGAGTATGTATCAAATCGAAGTGTCGGGAAAGCAAGTGAGACTCCGGTTCAGATATCTTTTGCAATTTATCTGTAATACGCACGCCATTTCCGAACGAGTACCCTATCTTAATGCATCAAGTCGAGGTTCAGCAATGTTTTATGGGCCGCGTTCCGAAGGAATTATGCGATTTTCTTGGGAGATTCCTATTCCGATTCGTAAATATAGTGAATAGAATAGAATACTAGGGGTCCACGTACATGTTTTGAAAAAAATTCCTATTTGTCGATGGAGAAATAAGAGTACCAACTTAAATTAAACACGTTCTCTTTAAATCTTCCTTGCGTTTGTAAACTTCTGCATTGTGATTTAATTTTTCGCTAAGCTTCGTTGAACGAGTGTCTAGTGGCTATTAAACTTGCAAAACAAAACTTGCATCCTCGGAGGGCCGAGCTAAACGAAAATTAACCACAGGTTTAATTCTGTCGGCTTCCCAGTCTCATTCACTCCTCCAAAAGGACTTTATTTATGGCATTCGTTTTGTAGGAATTAATTTTCTGTCCTTAGTGAGCCCACTGGCCGGTGGTTAAAGTAGGCTATCCCTTCTGTTCCTTCGTCTTGGAATAATGGTGCGTAACTTGTGGCCATTGAATTTTATAGGTCTTTGAAATTAACGATAAATGCTATTTCTGGATCATTCTATCATAGGAGATTATCTCGACGATGCTCATAAGCTTTTCGAACAGCAACATGCACAGGGCAAATTAAATGTTAGGTGGAAGTATGTGTACGGCAAAGTCAGGCAGATATATCGCTTGCTTTCTTGTTAAGCCCGTTTGAATTATGGGAAAAGGATATTTGATGCGTATAGCGTTTGATTAATATGCGAGCATCGTAAATGTTCTCTGTAATTTAGTAAATTAATTGCAATGTAAATTTTAAATTATTAGCAATGCATGTACTCTTTACTTGTGATAATCCTTGTTCCGAGCGATTGGCAATAAATGTAAATGACTAATGTTGTTAGTCGCTCTGCGTGTGCATTTAGTGTTACTGTTAGACGATTAGATTAATCAGCTAACAAAAGTGAAGAAACGTCGAATAATGCAATTGGAAGAAGTGAGGAGTAAATTGTGAGCAACGAATAGTTTATCTTCACCGAAATGAGTCTATATCTTAAACTAAGAATCATGTTCGTGAGACTATAGCCCGAATCGATCCTTAACCTCCTTAATGCTACGCCTCCAGTCGTTTTGGTTCAATGACCGCATCCTCCAGCTCGATGCAAAAGTGAGGAACGCTGTCTGCATCCATAAAATCCTCCCAGCGCTTGCGTGACTTACCGACTAGCCTGGCTCCGCTTGCTCGTCCCTTGAGAGCCCGCTTGGGGATTCGATTGTCGATCATTCGTTCGAAGTAGCCAGTTCCTTTGCAATTTTGTAATTTTATGTCAGTAGAGACTTCTGGCTCGCCATATAGTTTATATAGCTCGTTGTTATATCGGATTCGCCATCCATTTTCTTCCCATATTGGACCGAGGATCCTTCGCAATACACCCCTTTCTAACGTATTTAAAGCTTTTTCATATACCTGAATCAGAGTCCAGGTTTGGCTTCCGTAGTATAACACAGGTCTAAATATTTTTTGTTGTAGTTGCAGAGCTTTGTTTCCTGTGGAGGCTTCAAGATTTCAGAGTGGGAAGCACCAAAAAAGAATGTCTTATTGGCTAACTGAATTTGTGGTTTGATTTCGTCATGCTCCAGGTACACGTTGTTGTCTGCGTTTGTAAGGTTATAGTCTCCTGTCGCTATGTTTTTTTCTTACTGGCGTCTTTTTCCTTTATTGGGTCGTCGTTTTTGGTTTTTGCTCGTTAATTTGAAGACCAACTCCTTTGACGGTTTAATTTAGTGTTACAAATACTTCCTTGACGTCGTTGGACGAACGTGACATAATATTAATGTCATCAGTATAAGCTAGTAGCGGTGTCAACTTGAATAAAAGACTTCCTCTAGTGTCAACGGGGATTTTTCTGATGACATTCTCAATTGCCAAGTTAAAGAGTACAGGAGCTAGCCCATTCCCTTTTTTAGCCCTATATTCGTAGAAAACCATGTGGGAAGTTGGTCATGTCATTCTGAATCAACACTAGTGATGTGAAGTCGGTCATGGTCATTTTCACTAATTTCATTTCCACTACAGAATGATGTTATATAAGGAAGGCAGTTCAGTTGAGGTTGTCGTACGCGACGAAGGACTGTGATGTACGATTACTCGTCAACTAGTGATGGTGATTCATAGGGCGCGGGGACATTTCCGTTTAATAATTGCAGAAAATAAGACACCCATTTCTCCTTCACTAATTCTGAGCCGCTAATGATACTTCAATCGGCAGCGCTACACAAGCTAGTGCGTGGTTTAGAGCCTTGTTTGAAGTCCCTCACTACTTTGTACGCTTGTAAAATGTTCTTAGTCATAAAGTTGTCATTTATGTTATTCAGGATGTTACCATAATGCTTTCATTTTTTACGTCTAATTATTCTATTGGCTACTCTCCGAAGATCGTCATATTTTATTTTCTTAGCTCTTGTCGGTCGTTCAATGTGGATTTTGTAGCCGATGCGGGAAACAGGTGGAACCTACGATGCGGTTTCTACTGCTCGAAAAGACAACAAGTCGTCCATTGTAATCACAGAGATCGTGAAAGCTAAATTAATTAATTATTTTCTCCTTTCCAACCTTTGTGTTGAAGTCGCCCAGCAGGATTTTCACATCATCTGATGGCAGAGAATCATATAACCTTTCCAGAAAGTCATATAAATTATCTTTCACTTCCTCATCCTTATCTTCAGTGGCGGCATGAACGTTTATGAGCCAAACGTAAAAAAAAGATTTGCGGTTTCGTTTTCACGAAGAAAGCCACTTCAAATTCGTGACTTCCAGATGCCTTTCAGCTTTTGAAGATTGTGTGCGTGTCTCATGTCCATAGTCTCAGCATGAAAAAGCTTCGTTTCCTGTATTGAGTGACCTGTTCTAGAAGGGTTTTAATGACCCCCGGTCTGAATAGGGTTTGCACGTTCCAAGTTTCAATAGAGTAGTCCATATTTCGTTTACGTCGTCGTTTCCGTTTATCCAAATCAAGTATCCGAGGCAAATTATCAGGTTCCTGAATGAGTAAAACTTTACGGGACCTGCTATTGACCCATTGCCCAGCCCCAACCGATTTAAGGCACAACCCTCATTTGTTGGCAAAATTCATAAAATTCAATATCATAAAGGCTCTAGATAGCCACCCGATGTGAAATTACATCTTCGGAGAGATCGAAGGTAGGACAATAGAAGAGCTGTAGATCTTATTTCCAGCAAGCATTTTTCGGGATAACCATCAAGCATTTTTCTTGGTCTATGCTACCATCTAGCTGTCCAAATTGAATATTATTAACCTATTTTTGCACAGTGGCGTAATATAACATTCAGTTAATAGAATTTTTTTTTAAATTTTATTTTCAATTATTTAGAATATTTCAGTAATTCCATTCAAAAAACTGAGCATCAACTAACAACAATCAAGAATATCGAGGCTATGAATAATAGTAGACTTGAACATACACATGTTCAAAATATGTTTTTGATTGGTTTAGAAATGAAAAACATTAAACCAAACTGGAGCACACTATGTCCATGTAACATACCGGTAAAATTGAAAATATTATCACAAATTGGCTGGAAGCTCTATCTATTTTGAATGGAAAGGTAAAACTGCATTTAACAACCTTGAATTGCATCATTAAGTACTGTTTTGAAAAAATATCCACGCGTATACATCAGTGATCTGGATCACAGGATCACAAAGCACAACCCTAAGCAGCAGAGAAGTCGCCCAGAAGGTGGTCCATCACTCTTTTTGGGGGATACATCTTAGACCTAATCATATGCGAAGACTCTCTTTGCTGAAAGAATCAGAGCCAGCAGTCTGGGTCCCACGACTTTGGAAACAAAAGACGAGAGTGAGGTAGCTCTATCATACAAGAAAGACAATCACTCGATCCTGATTGATAATGATGAAAAAACTTCAAATTTATCTTCATCCTTCCAACGCTGCTTCTTCGTCTGTCAAAGATAGGGGAAGAATTAATACTGATCCAAGAAATATGCTTTTGAGGGTTACGCACCATATCACTTGGCTGTCTGGATAATCACCGAGTCTACATTCTTGCTGAGAATGTCATTATGATGTCGTCTTTAACAAGTTTTTTGATACTTCAAACATGTTTGTTGCTGCGAAAGTCCTTCGTAGGATATATTGTTTGTTTCTTCCTAAATGGCAAAAAACTATGATGCAAATCCTCATTTTACATCTTCAACGAGATAATGACTGTAGCTCCTAATAACCATACACATATTTTTCTATTTCAATACAAATAATCGAGGTAAGGCACTTTTTGATGTCATCTTGGCCTACAACCTCTCTATCGCAAATAAAGAAAATGAGCCGACCTTCCTGACCTCAAAGCGGACGGAAGCCATTGGATTCCAGATATGTCTTTTAAATGATTGAAGTACAGGTATATATCCAAACAAGCAGAAAGTATTTTTTCCGAGCAAAATAATGGACTGAGTAAACTTTCGATTCCTGGCCCGATTTACAGTGACAGTTTTTCCGGGAAGCGTTAATTGTTGTCAAGCAGTTTGCATCCTTGCTAACGCTACTCAACTCTGCGGCAAGGGTAGTGTGCAATCCATCCAAAACCACAGGGAATCCAAAGCCCCCTTGGTTGAAACCGAGCAATAAGTACCGAATATCGATACTATTATTGTCATTATGAGCCAACATTACTCGGAGAACCATACTCCCCCAACATACGCGGTACATTAATCAGTGCAGACCATTAGCTTGACGACACCTCTAAAGATTTTAGTGTCACGATTGAGGTAGGCCATGAACTTCCTCGAGCCTTTCGAAACGCCGAACAAATCGCTGGGCCTCAGTTGACGAGAAACAAGAGCTATGTTAATTATGAAACCAAAATTCCCGTTCCTTAGAAAAATGTGGCTGAAGTCTTTCAAGACACTGTGAGAATTTTTAACTGCATAAGATTTGATGCAATGCTGGAGGCATTTATGGGACTGGATGTTGTTATATATGCCCTTATCAAGTAGCTGTTCAATAAGAGAGCGGTATTCTTTTCGTAATGGAATGCTAAATTATAATAATAGATCTACGTTTACATACCTCAAAGCTAACTCCTTTCTTCCTGTAGTGTACTCTGTTGAGGAGAGTGAATTATGCCGAAGAGGCTAAATTATTCTCTTGATATGAACTCAAGTTGAATCTATCGATGTGGTGGGGGAGCATAGACTACCATATAGAAAGGCAGGCCACTTTTTAAAGTTCTTGAAACCTGGTCACAATTCTGGTAACAGCTTGATTGAAACCACCCCAACCTAATGCTTTTCAGGTTGCTTAATTGGTTACCAGCTAGTTTACTTATCCTGCAGGATACCTTTTTTTTTGTAAGACTGAGTAGCATTTTGGCATGGACTATAAAAAATGCTAGAGTCGATTAAAAATATTTAGTTCCGAGTCACTTGCACTACATTGACCCTGACTTTTCACATGATAGATTCGATGAACCGAAGAAACATGGAAGAAGATCTTTTGGACATATCGCTTTCTTTCATTGGGTTTTTCAAGCTAAAATTTTATATCAATAGCTCAAATCTGCAATATTCCAATTCATCCTTGCACCACTGGTTCCTCTTTTGGAGATGAAAATTATGAACGGCATTGCTGGCTGAGATAGGACGTTTTCCTGAGTTTAATTTTCTGGCGGAGTTTCCGCGTTGGTGGGCGTTTCCTATATACTTGATGACGCTTTACTGGACTTAGAGTTTTTCATTTGCATTCCATTAGAATGGAGGTGCTACCTTCGAGTGCAGGCTAATTCTCCTGCACCAGAGTAGCTCAAAACTGCCCAAAATATTTGACAGCAGTATATACTAGCATTATATAGTATTCCGCGAAGTACAGTGAAACTTGGTTAACGGGGATATGAAGAGACCTCAAAATTTTATCACTAATAGAGGCTTTTTATTTAGCTAGTTTGCCAAATAGGCAGGTGAACATGACAGTTGTCTTATTTATAGAGCGCCCAACTATGAGAGGTGGAAATTTACCGTTTATCTTATAAAGAGTTGGAAAAAGTGGGCTGCTGATCAATTTCGTTGCTACTACAAGTGGCCATACTTTGATAAATTGTCTCACTTATACGGGTTATTGAGCTACGAAGTCCCAATTATAAAGGTAAGCATCGAAAAAATCTATGGAATCTAATCTCAGTTAATAATGTTTGAAAATTCCCAGTAACAGAGGTATTTCAATTCAAAAGTTTCGGGACCTCATTGTGATTATCAATAACAGAGGTTTCTCACATATCTAGGGCCCACTTAACCAGATTTCTCTGTATTTAATCAGATGAGTATATACTTCGCCTCCGGACCATTGTATTGTCTTTTAGATGGAGGTGTTGCCTATTTTTCAGACTATCGGCTGCTTCATGTGTAATCAAATGTTCGGAGTCAATAATGGTATCTTCACAAATAGCCAAATGGTTACAAATCACTTTACTGGGCTCTGCAGAGTATCCAAAATTATTGCTGAACACCGCGCACGCCTTAAAGAGGTGGCAGAGCATTCGAAAATGCAGTTAGTTTGGGTATTTGTTCATAGGGGTTGATATTGTTTGGCTGATGAACTGGCTCAGCTTGATGCAACTGCATGGTTGCATGCCTTTTTTCTCCAGTAGAACAGCGAGATCATCAATCAAACTTGCTATCAGGCAAAAATACTTTGAGGACGCCAAGAATTCCTGTGCTGCAGAGTCATCTTACATAACATAAATACACTAGAGTTTAACTTTGAACTGCAGGATTCTTCGATTCGCTACCACATGCATCGTATTGGCGTAAAGTTCAGTGATTTCTGTCAGAGCTCGTAGCTCAGTAGTACAAAAAGCATTCATCCTTCATTTTACGCCAGGAACGGCTGATCTACCTAGTCGGATACAAAAATTATGTCTAGTGGTAACATCTATTTATTATTTTTGTGCAAAAATTTTGTGGGTCTGCAAAAAACCTCCGTTTTCCTGAAATCGTGATGCCAAGCTCGAGAGCGAATTGCTCAATTTTTAAAAATATGATTGGTTTATAAATAGATTTCTATCAGGATGGCCACTGTAAAATACACTCAGGACATATTGTATACAAAAGGAAATGTTGTAAGATTCAACTAGGTTGCAAAATATGGGAAACAGAAGCCAGATGTAAAGCAGATATAATATCGAGTTGTTTTCTAAAAAACCGTAGCACTAAAGTTGAAAAATCTCGCTAAGTAAACTTGTAAACCCAGCATATCGTAACTCAAATGTTCAAAAACCATTGGATGCAGTTGCTGAATATTCCTAGATGTGACGAGTCCGCAGTACTAAGATGTGACATTCCGACAATCATTTTTTATTTCAGACATATGGCTGTAGAATTTATTTTAAAAACCTACACTTTATTTTGTTTTTAAATGATTTGTATGTTTCCTTTATTATTTATCACAATGCAAATAGATAAACAAGTTTACATAGCAAACCACTTGCAAAACTATACGTTTTCAAACAAACACTTTGAAATCAACATGCCAATATTCAAAGTACAAAATGATTTGCTACGATAAACAGCTTTTAGTAAATCCTGTTCGAAGGCTAATGTTACACGATACTCTGAGAGTACGTGTAAACATTTATTGGGTACACACAACAAGAACAGTTGCTATTATCCACGAGCCCTTACATGGCCATTATAGTCCGCAAAGTACATTAGAGCACAAGGATAATGCAGTTATGGCGGTGGTTATGTCACCCTAATGTGAGCAGAGATCATAATCGATTTAAGGCAATTATGTTCGTGTAGCCGCACTGGCTGCATCGGCTACATACCATGCATGTGGGTGCAGCACAATTGACTTCGAGATGAGTTTCACTCAAATCGAGCGATTTTACTGGTGCCAATGCAAGCTTAGCGAAACAGAATAGATTTCCTGGTAAGGCGAGTTGGTTGAGTAAACTTTATATTCTGTGTTTTGAATGCATGTATGATATTTGCAAAAACTTCAATAGAACCTCTTGCAGTTTAGATTAATAAATTTTTTTTCAAACAGGGGTTTTACTGTAAGATATTTCTATTGTTTACTATGTAACTCTGTTCGACAAGTAGATGTCAAAAATTCGTCTAACTATTTGATTTTAGCTAAGCATACGAACCGTTCACCGATAGAATCCTTAATTTATTCATTCCTTTTTCTGTAGACTAAGTAAACTGATTGATTCATTTGGTTTACATATTCAGCCGCAATAAATCAATAAAACAAACCAACTTTTCTGCTGACAACCGTATAACTAGGAAAAATCATTCGATTCATCGAGGTGCCTGAAAACTTTTCGCTCTTTGACAAAAAAAAAATTGACAAATCAATTTGATGCTTGCTTTACACTGTCAAATTGAAATGTTTGTAATTCTATGTAGCACAAGAATGGTAGCCCTTCACCAAATTACTTATAATTTTGACTTCCGAAATTTCCACTTGAAATTCAAGTGGAAGTTCAAAATCCACTTGAAATTCAAGGATAGTATTCGTCTGAAAAAAACTAGGTCTGGTAGACGTTCAATAAATATGCGTGCAACCGAGCCTCAGTGGTGCCGTCTTGAAAAATCGCACAACAAAACAAAACCTTTTGCTCTATAACTTCCAATTAAGGCATTAATCATTAGATTGAAATCCAGATCCCGAAAATTCGGGATTAGAGTTTTCGGGATCCCGAGATAGTCCCGAGATTTCGGGATTCTATAAAATAACTAAATTAACGGAATTTGAACACATATATATTGGTTATTCGTACTCTATGAAAACTTTATTTCAAATTTATATACAGGGTCCGTCAAGTATTTAAAAACATATTGCCTTCAAAATTAAAAGACGTATATCTTATTGAAAACATGTTATATTTTAATAAAACTATTAACGTACATTATTTGAGCTTTAAGCTAAACAATTATTTAATAAAATTTCCCTCGGCGCAAATAACTGCTTCAATTCTTTGTCGAAAGCGTTTACAGGCCCAAATCAGCTGGCTCTGGTCCATATGAGTCATTACTTCGGCAAAAGCTGTTCTTAAAGAGCCAAATGTATTATTATGACGTTTATTGGTCTCCCTTTCATCAACGCCCCATACATAATAATCCAGCGGATTAAGATCTGCAGAGCTGGGTGGCCACAAATTTGGGGTTATGTGATCATGCAAATTCTCAGACATCCAATCTTCCGTGATCATGGCTTTATGTGAAGGAGCAGAGTCTTGTTGAAAAACATATGGTCTACCACCGCGTACACTATCAATCCAAGGCTTCACAACTGTTTCTAAAACCTCAATATAGGCGGCAGCATTCACTCGAAGTCCTTGAAGAAAGAAATGGGGTGGCATGACGTGTCCTCCATTGCTAAAAACTCCCAAAACCATGACAGTTGCTGGAAATTTTGTATGCATAACATGAGAACATCTGAGGGTTCTGAGTACAACCATCTGCCATTACGTTGGTTTATTTTTTGATCTTGAACAAAATTTTTTTCATTAGACAAAAACCATAGCTCGTCTGGAACTTCTGGATGCTTTAACTTATTCAAAAGTCTTTTTGAGCGCATAAATCGATTTGCTTTAGTTTGAGCTGACATAAACTAGCTTCTGCGCATCACGTAAGACTTATATTTTGTGAATAATCCAACGTATTGTGCACTCAGAAACATGGACGCCTTTCGATATGTCTCTCATGGACTTTGAAGGATCTTTATCGATAATTTCTTGAACTTGCTTCACAAATTCCTGTGTTCTTACAGTGTCAGAACGTGTCTCATGTTCTTTACGCTTTGAAACACTTCCTACATCACCATCAGATGCTCCTAACTCCTGACGAACTTTGTAAACAAACGATCGGGCGACTTTAAAAAATGTGGCAATGTCAAGATCGCTATGATCTGCATGTATGGCAACGATAACGGCAGATCTTTGCATTTTTTGAGTAAGCTTATTATCCTACATTTTTAACCTGAAAAGAAAAAGATGAAAAAAAATACCGTTTAGTATTGGCAACCACATATGTGTATGTTCTCAAATACCTGACGCACCCTGTACATAAAACCGGAAGTTAAGTTCATTACAGTGTTAAATTAATGCAAATACATATGTACATTAGTGCTAGCAAGTAAAACGTTAATCTATAATTGCATCTAATTTAATCGTATGATCTAATTTCTTCTTATCTTCTTGTCCAATAATTTCTCCTTATTCGGTCATGAGAGTTAATTATAAAATTAGTTAAAAACGAATTGAAATTTAATCAGCATAACGGATGCTACGATAATATAATAAAAATTCATTATTATTTTAGTTGTTTACATATCAATTACAAAATAATATTGCTTTTCAATGAAACAAGTGATAAGTAATAATATCGATTGGTTCAAACCAGAGACTTGCACAGCGGCCCGAGCCCGCGGGTTGCGGCCGCACTGAACCGCACTCGCACAAGACAGCACGGGTTTGATGAGTGCGGTGACGTCACCAGGCTGCCCGGGCGGGCTTAGATAAGGTCTGTTCAGTGCGGCGGGCTCAAGGCTCAGTTAGCGAACCTTCGTCGCGTCCGTTTTGTCCGCTCCGCTTGAGTTGAATTTCATAGTTTTCATATACTTTGCAATGGAAGACTGAGTGATAGTTATCCAACCGGTGCGTCGGACGGGACGGAGCGGAAGAGATAATCAAATTACATCTTTGGACGCATCGAGAGAGTGAAAAGTTGAGTTTAGAATGTGTGATGAGTGTTTTGCAAGGCATTCTGTCAGTTTAGTATTTTTGAAGGTGAATATGTTTTCAAAATGTTTTGTGGAATTGATAATTCCTTTTCCTTGTTTCTTAGTGTACTTTACGCTTTCGGCTCCTGATGAAATAATGTTAATTTATCGATGGTTCAAAAAACTGTCAATATTTGTTGAACCGATTAAATTTATGTCTGCATTAAATTAGTTTCTTTTTCATTTAACTTCGCAACTGTTGCGCTTAAAACTTCATTGAGAACTTTTCAGAAATAGCAGGTTTGAAAATAATGTGACATAAATAATAGTAGCTGTAATTTATTATAGTTCGGAAGTTTGATTGATTCCATTAGTTTTTCTAAAACCTATTCTTTTTCTAAAACTAATCGTTTTTCGTTTTTATAAAACGAATCATTTTTCGTTTTTTTAAAACGAACCGTTTTTACTTTGTTAAAACGAACTGTTTGGCAGGGGAAAACTGTTTAGCTGCGGAAAACAGATTTTCAGAGGAAAACTATGTATGTATGTATATATAATACGAGCTTGTCAGACTTATAAGGTGCGTATTTTTGCATCTCGATCAAGAGCAGATTAAAGTAGGTAGTATTGAAAACAACAACAGTTTCTGTTGTTTTGAATGCTGCATACCAGAACCAGTTCTCGATGGCATACGACCATGCTTGATGATTCTTTACAACCATGTGTACTGATTGATGTATGATTAAACTAGTAATGGGCAGCACCTGTACAAAAACACAGTCTGCTAGCACAATTCGGTGTGTTGTGCGAGTGCGACACTTTATAAGTGTGACGGCACACTTGTACTGAGCAGCACGCGTACTGACAGCACACTTGTACTGGGAGCACACTTAGACTGGCGAAACACTTTCGGTAACAAGGTGTTGTACACATTTTGCGGTTTCAAAAGCATTAGCTATTGAATGCATTAGCTGATCATCATCATCAACGTGGCACAACAGCCCGACGTCGGGCCTTGGCCGCCTGGATCGAGTTCCTCCAATTGTCTCTGTCACGTGACCGCGTCCTCCAATCTTGGAACCATGCATTAGCTGATGAATGAGATAATTAGGGAATGAAACAGGGAGATAAGATTTATTATTCGTAAGTTTTCTGTGTGAAAGTTTTAATTTTGAGTATACTACCGTCCTTCTATCTGCATTTCAGTAACTTTCGAGATATTCAAAGATTGTATTATTGTAAATGCTGCGGAGGTTTTCAAACGGAATGAAAGTTTAAACACGGATACAAATACGTTTATTTGCGGTGCATATGAAAGAAATGCTATCTCGTTGAAAATATTTGTGGAAAATAGGTTTTGCGCAGATACAAGGGTTTTGTCGTAACACGCAACGAAAAAATGATAGCATTACTAACCATAAACCTTTCTGCTACACATTACTTAGCATAAACCTTCTATCTGCTGCAGATAGAAGGTTTATGCTAAGTAATACTACGTTTTTTGTAGATGGGGCGATTTTTCATTTTTGATTTTAACATGCTTCCACAAAGGATAGGTTTTTCATATTTTGCAGAATGATGTAATATACTAAGTAGTTTTCGAATCTGGTGGTAACACAAAAATGAAAACAATGTCAGATAGAAGGTTTATGTTAACGATGGCCGTATAAGATAGTATAGTTTATATTGATACCATATTGTGTTCAAAAAACTGTGTAGTTGATGTTCAAAATATCGCAGTTTAACTTAACATACAAGTCTGGGAAAAAGTGGCCTAGTTTCGAAGATACGGCAAAATGCACAGCCGAAGAAGCCAACTATTGAACCAAAAAGAATCTGAACCTTTTCCTACTTAGCATTTTTAGTGCTACTTTCAGTTTTTTTTTGGACGATTTTCCGGCGGATTTCATTTTGCTGTATCTTCGAAACTAGGCCGCTTTTTCCCAGACTTGTATGGAAATTTCACTCGAAACTACTCAGAAAGGTCCCCGAATTCAAGTTAGGAAAAAAAATTTGTTGGGGAAAATGGGACGTTTTTGCCAAATTTTCCCTATCAAAAATTTGTTTCGTCCTTAAAATATCACTATTGTACTCCCCGACCACTTTCAATCATCGAAAGCGCCGTAAAGGCAGTTTTTGCCAAACTATGGCCAAAAAACCCCTTCCTCTCCTGCAAAACCGAAATGTTTGTATCACAGCAATAGGTCTTGGCCCGTTATGTCCTAAACCACTCTAACCCAAAATTGGCCGATTTAAGTTGCTTGTGCCCTAAAAACTTTTTGAATATTTGAATAAAATACTTGCAAGTACAAAAATACTCGCAAGTACGAAAATACTCGATACTTAATATGCTTTCAAACTGCACTATCTAAAAGCAGATTTTATTTTAACATACTTGAAAGTATGACAAAACTCAACTTTATATAATATTTGATCATGCACTTTGATCAGACTTAATGGTAAAAAAACAGTTCCTTTTCGTTTTTTGAAAACATCAGAAACGCCCACCACTACCAGCGATGTCATACCATCCTCGTTCTCGCCTAGCACGAAGATCAGCCATTCGGCTCCTATTTTCCACCCTTCGGTTTGACTCTTCAGTGCTGCCACAATCCGCGGGCCAAAGCTGGACCGATGCGGTGCGGGCCGTGACGTCACCGCACATCGCGGGTCGGGCCGAATGATGCTTAGTGCTGTGCTGTGCGGCGCGGCGGGCCACTCTGTACGACTCTGGTTCAAACTGCTGCTTTGTTTTGAAAGTATGCTCTTAGCAAACATAATTCGTCAAAAGTTTCAAAATTTAAACTAGACCTGATTTTGCTGTACATATAACCTGCCGCTGAAAAAGATATTTCGGGCTCTACACTTACGCCAGTTGTAATGATGAGCCCTTAGTGCCTCCGTTTTCATAAAACGATATTTCTTTTAGTATCAAGTTCTGGGTTGTTCGCTCATGTCGTAGTGACGAAAGTTTTCTAATTCTCAAAATGGGTTGACATTTATCAATCCCGAAATCTCGGGAGTCCCGATAAAAAATTCGGGATCCCGAAAATGTCCAAAATGTGTCGGGATCCCGAGATCTCGAAATCTCGGGATTGCATGCCCTAATTTCAAAGCAGTCGTCAGTCAGTCAAGGTTAGTGGAAATGTTGTTGTAAACTTAGAAGAAAGCTAGCTATCGAAGTCTTTGACAAAATCTCACTAAGAGATGCTACAATCGAATTGTAAAAGCCGAGTAATACGTCCTCTTTGAAAGTAATTGCTCTACTTTTACATGTGTCAATATTTTACATATATGCCTACATAATTTTGCACATATTATATTGATTGGTGGTTTTTCTTCGACACTGCCGGACCACATTCCTAACAACGCTAAATGTATCTAAATACACACACACATAGCCATAAAGCTAACAATCTTAGCTTGTTGGGCTTCTGAATTAGTAATGCTAAAGAAAGTAAACCACTTCGTCAAACTTGTACTAATTTGATCGGTTCGCTGAGATAACGAACATGGAATAACGCATAAGCCTCAACCTTCCGACCTACGACCGACCCAGCATCGAGAAAGAATCAGGAAGAAAAATTAACGATGAATGCTATTTGGCCTGGCTGAGATGATGACTTTCCTTAAGTTATTATCAATATTAGTACATCGTCTACTGTGTTTGATTAGTCGATGGCTTTCCTTATATTTCATTCCATTTATGAGTCGATACCATAACGAGCAATCGAATATATTTGTGCCAGCCGATGGCCGTCTTGTCCCCTAGCCAAAGCCATGTGGGCTCGTCATTCTATCTTTCAATCTCGTTCGACTGATGCTATGTGGCTTGTAATACGTTTCGCCGAACAAGTTTGATTATTTGTTTTGATTTAATAATAAAAGGATTTAATGTCAACAATTGTTATGTTTGGCTCAGCATATCAATAAAGGCGGAAATTGTATTAAGCAATCGCTGACATAAGTTTTAGTTATTGGTTGCAATTAAAGATGCCCATAATGGTACAAGTAGAATTTAGTGAAAATTATTGGAAAACATTTCATGAATTGGGCTTATTTATGGTACTTCTATTGGTTTATCTTCTGACATATGAGATGTTATGTTCTACAGGCCGTAAAAGTTTGCTCGTCGATTTCGGATGAACAGTGAACAAAGAGTGTTTGATAATGTTGATATTTTTCCCTTACATTCGTAATATCGAGCATGAATGCTATACTATATTCGATTAAGTAATAGTCTGAATAAAAACATTTGATTTAGCAATAGTCTAAAAAAAAGTCTGATCAAATATATTAAAAAGTAATATTTTTTTTTTAAATATAAGTAGTAAGATCAAAATTATTTCTTCTATCTTTACTTCTTTCTCCCACATTAAGTTGATCCCTGACATTAAATTTCAAACTGCGGAAAGTTTCTAGCAACGGAGCTATTATATAAGCATTATTTACAGTGCTAACAGAATGAGCATAAACCTATATCAGTTCGCGCGCAAAATCAGATCAGAAGTATGAACTGACACATTTATAATAGAATAGCACTCGTTATGGAAAGTTGATCCCGGCTCCTCAATACCGAGAATGTAAGACTTATTAAGTCGGTATAATTTTGATAGGCTTTCCAGTTTGTTGCCACATTTGGGGATATTGTATTGCGCCAGTCTCCACGAGTCTGGTTTGTTTTAGGCACTACAGGTCTCTCCTTTAAATTTTTGTTGTTTTCTTATAGTTTTCACTAATTTTCGAAGAAAATTAGTATTAAATTCGTTTCGAAGAAAATTCATATTTCTTTATATATATATATATATATATATATATATATATATATATATATATATATATATATATATATATATATATATATATATATATATATATATATATATATATATATATATATATATATATATATATATATATATATATATATATATATATATATATATATATATATATATATATATATATATATATATATATATATATATATATATATATATATATATATATATATTTATATATATATATATATATATATATATATATATATCAGCAAAATGATTAGGAGAGATAATCTCTGGAGTAGCCGATCCGGTTGAGCTGAAATTTTCGGAGGACGTAGATGTATATAGTAGGTAGGTCCATGATTTGCTAAAATTCAGATACCTTAAACCTTTTGGAGGCGGCGAGCGTTTAAGTGAATTATGAGGGACTCCTTTATTTCCAAGCAGTGTAAATTTTTGTTGAAATAAATAAGCGGAAATGAAAACTTATTATGTTCTAAGCTTGGTTACGTTAAAAATTTGGAAATTTTGAGCCGCGTGTGGGTGCAGCGTGCCTAAAAGTATTACTCCTGACAAACACATTGGATAATCGTTAATTTTGCAGAGCATATTGATGTTGAGTAAAGATAGTGCGGATAACCCTGTAGTTACGGCAGGCTCCTGGAAAAAAAAATCCTTCAAATCATTGACCCTCCTGAAAAATGTTTGATTTTTGACAAAAAATTTAAATCATTGATAAATCTTAACCTTTGTCCATCATGTCAAATTAAAATTTTGAAAATTCCGAATTGCATAAGAACGGCAACCCATCACCAAATTACCTCTATTTTCAGCACTCGAAAGTTCTGTTCACGAGAACTGACGACCGGATTATTCCATCATAATGAAATTTACAGAACATGTTGGTATTAACTAGGACCAGGTCTAATAGAAGTGATTTTGAAATGCAGGCAACCCTGTGGCAGTGGTACCATCTTGAAAAATCACTGAGATAAAAATCGGTTTTTGGCCAATAACTTCCGATTCAGTCATCAGATTTTAACAAAATTCACACAGTAGTTGGACCTACTTTTGATAATATTTGGTGAAAATTTGACTGAAAAGTTAGGTCCAGCAATGGTGATTTTTGTCTCATAAATCTTGCAAATTTCTTCAGCAAAATAAAGCTTTTTTCCCTATAACTTCCGGTCCAGTGTTGAAATTAAAACACAGTTCACGCAGTAAATGGACCTTTATGTGAACCAAATGTCGTCGGAATTTCGTAGAAAAATCATGAAAGCCTGCCAGCTATGATCATTTTTGTAATTTTGTGGAATTTCTTTACTGCGCGATTATGTCATTAGATTTGCAAATGGGAATGATCCTGCAATGAAAATTAGCAACAAAGATTAACGCTTTAAAAATTTGAAAAGTTTTGAGGGTGGTAACCCTAAAATTCTTTTCACCCGTATAACTTCCAGCGCAGTGATTCAATCGAAACGAAATTTACTGGTTGGGTTTAACTTAACGTTAAGCAGGTTTGGTATATATTTTGCTTTGCTGCTAACACAGGCTAACCAGCATTGGCCATTTTTGTAAATATTGCACCAACAGATGCTTCAAATTACGTACTCATATGCAAAGCATCTGCAATAAAAATAAGAAACCAATTTCTAAATTTTCCGAGTTTTGAACATTTTTCGGATGGCAGCCTCAAACAACGTTTAACCGCTTAAACTTTCGATGAAATCCTCCGATGAGAACGAAATTAATTCATAGGATTAGTTGATTTAAGCATAAGCTTGTTAAGGTAAACTTATTGCTGCTTCGTTGGGAAAGTGTTGCCAGCACTGAACATTTTCATCATTTGTGTTATAGTTGAGTTTTGTTGCTTGAGATAAGGAATGGTTGATATGATTCTACAAAAAAGTGTATAACGTCTTTCCATATTTTTTTGTCACTCAAAGACAATTTCTTCGAAAATTAGTTTTCTAGCGGTTCTGATGCGCTAGACTTTTTTTTATCAGTTCGATTTATATTTATTGCTAGATGTACTCACAATGATATTGATGTCATTACAACAAGTGATTTGATTAGTGTTATCACAGTTTGAACAAGGTTTGACATAATTTTTCGCTCTTCAATGAGTTCTGAAAAATATTCTGTATTCAAATGGTTTTGGTTGTGGAGTTGATTCGTTGAGAAATAGTAGAGCAAGCTCTTTAATATAATTTTTTTTATACTTTATTTTGATAATCTGCAGCACCGATATACCTTCTGTCAAAAAAGTTCCGGGAATCGGTCAATAAAACACAATATGTATATTATTCATCCAAATTTATTCAAAATAGATTCAAAATAGGCCCCTTCCGAAATAATACACTTATGCTTACGAGTAATACAACCATCAAAACAATTTTTCAAACCCATTTTTCAGAATTGAATTCAGTTTTCACCGCAAATTCTCTTTTATGTTGTCTATCGACTGATATGCGTACCTCGAAGTGGTAACTTCAGTTTCGGACGGGGAACAAGTCTATCGGAGCCACATCAGGTGAATATGGTGGTTGTTAGATGGCATTTGTTGAGTTTTTGATGATGATAGCCATGTAAGATGGTGCGTTGTTGCGATGAAAAATTCAGGAGTTTTCTTTTCACAAATTTACAAAATTTTCAACAACCGCAGCATAACGCTCAGATAAGATTGTTGGCCTTTTGGCGAGCATTCAAAGTGCACAACGCAGCTATAATCAAAGAAAGCAGCCATCATTACTTTGACTTTAGATCGACTTTGACGTGTTTTTTTCGGTTTTGGCTCAGTTGGAAGACGCCATTCTGAAGCTTGTTGACTGGTTTGCATGTCAAACTCGTAAACCCATGTCTCGTGATGGGTTGCAATGCGTTTTATGAATTTGGGATCAGAACTGACTCATTCTAGCATATCTTCAGCGACCTTTACTGGATTGATTTCAGGTCTTTCGAAACTAATCGAGCGGCAACACGTTTCATGCCCAAACAATCATTTAACATGGTACGAATTGGTTCTTGAGATATAAAAACTTCAGCAACTGTCTCTTTCAAACTTAAACAATAATTTTAAGTCACCAATTCCTTCACTGTAGCGATGTTAACTTCACTTGAAGAAGTTGATCGCCGACCAGAGTGAGGCAAATCTCAACCGTCTTTGAATGCATATGCACGTATTTTTGATAGCAAGCTTTTTGTAACATTTTCAGGGATTCAGCACACAAAAGTCCATTTGCAATGCAAAATTTGAGGCAAATTCTTTGTTCGATGATATCATTGATTGCAAAAATCGCAAAAAACAGTTGAGATGAACTGAAAAAATCGAGCACTGTAAACAAACTAAATGACAGGTGGCGCTCAAGCTCCGTATCAATGTAGAAAGTAGTTGTACCAACTTAGCTTAAAAAAAATAATTTTGGCAATCTTTTCAGGCGGGCGTTTTAAATGATCAGTTCACGGTCACAGAATGTATAAGAACGGATTCAATTCATACAGAAATATAGTAGCAGAGAAGGCGGTATCGCCAGTAAATAAAAAAAATTACAGCTGGCAGGTGAAGGAATGTTGCTAGTAAAAATATTGTTCAATATTGGGCTGAGTACTGGATCTTGACGGACACCTGCTGTAACTGGATACAAGGAAGATTTCCCATCGCCAATCGAAACATAGAAATCATCACAATTATCAATTGCAGTAGTTGCCCCTGTTAATCATACGATTAATAATTATGAATTTATGTCAATGCATCATTATACTCGTAAGTATGTGAGCATAATTACATGGGTGCACATGTTTTTTTGTTCATATCCGTATCCAAAAGCAGGATGCAATTCACCGCAACATTAGTCTGATTGGCTTATATTCCGAAAACATTAATCTGTTATTAATTACCGTAATAAATATCCCACAGGATGTCAAATTAAGTTTTTGTACTATCATATAGCTTCGAAATGGGGAAAATAAATAAATCTAACATGCAATAATTATTGATTATGGTATTATTCGAATTATTTGTTCTTCATTTATTTTCTAAGTAGACCAAAAATTTGGTCTATTTTTGATTAATAATTAGTAATTAATAATTTTCACTTTTGTATTTTGCACAATAAATTAAAGCTTTGTGTAGGATTGTCAGCATTGGATAAGTCATTTATTATCAAAACTAGGTTACATGAAAGCCCATTTGAATTTCGTATATGAATATATGTTGTAGATTTTTATGCAGAATAAATTTGATGCAATAAGTTTTCACGTAAAACTAGTAGTGAACGAGTTATTTGCAAAAAATCATGCAATCGAAAAATGAGTAGAACAATATTTAAGACTCTAGACCGCAACGGACTTATTACTTTATAATCGCCCGAATTTGCGTTTTGTTTCTGATAAGTCTCATGATGGTTTAATAGCAGTAAACCTACTTGAGTCTTCTGATTTTAAGGAAAACAGATAAACTCTCTTAACCTTGGCTTGAAAAGATTCTTAGACGTCTGAGAAACTACAAAAGCAAACTTTACAAACTAATGAAGAATCAAATCGACGTTAGCCATCGTATTAAAGAAGAATACGATTTCATTGCTCATGAATTCTATACTAAGTCTCACGAAGCGTATGACAGATACATTAAAACTACTGGGGAGAATATAATCCGCGACCCTAAAATTTTTTTTGATTTTGTTAATATGAAGCGGAAAACAAGCGGCCACCCCTCTTCAATGTCCACTGAAAACTTTTATGGTGACTATTTTCAAGAAGTTTTTGGTCCAATTAGCATCCCAACATTGTATCGATTTCCGGGTGCGATTCAAACAAAATTTTCCTGAAGATATGACCATATTGTGGAATGAAATATTTACTGCCATTATAGAGCTCGTCAGTAACAAGGGCCCTGGACCTGACCTCCTCCTTCCTACTTTTCTGATCAAGCGTGTAAAACAACTGATCTCGCCCCTTCATACTATATTCAATAATTCTCTCTCCTCTAGACTTCGTGTTGGAAATCTTCTTATATTACAGCAATTTATAAAAGTGGCGATAGACGTTTTATTCGAAATCAATCGCCATTCTACTGCAAACTTTCTCCTCTGGTCAACGCTCGACTGAACGAGCAGCAGCATGGATTTCGGAAAGGTCGTTCTACTATAACTAATCTTATGGTGCTTGTTTCTGATGTTTCGTGCAAAATGGAGAAAGGTGATCACATGAACGCAGTCTATACAGACTTTAGCAAAGCATTCGACCGAGTTGATCACTCATTTTGATCCCCAAGCTGAACCAATTTGGTATTGCAGGATATTTACTAAAGTGGCTTGGCTCCTACCTCAACGACCGCTTTCAATTCATGAAATTCTAAGGTCTTATTTCTTAGAAAGTCAACGTTAAATCCGGTGTACCTCAAGGAAGTCATCTTTACCCTTTTCTTTTTAATATTTTTATATCTGACATCTGTTTTATCTGATATTCCTCATAATACTATAAGCGGACGAGCTCCAATTCTACCATGTTATCAAATCACCATCTGACACTACATTTTTTCAGTCTAAACTGAACTCTTTAGAGCATTGGTGCTCCGCGAACAAGCTCCCTCTTAACATTACCAAATGCCATACAAATAGCTTCTCTCGCAAAACTACACGCGTTCATTATACGTACCGCCTCAACAACACGGCACTTAGTAGGGTTGGCAACATACTAGATCTCGGTGCCATCCAGGATGAAAAGCTTCGCTTTAATCTACATTACGATAGAGTGCTTTCCCGAGCAAGTAAACAACTTGTTTTCATTAGGCGACGAGTCAAAGAGTTTTTAAAGCCTTATATATTTCACTCGTGCGTCCTCTTCTTGAATGTGTGTGCACTATCTGGAACATGGCTTTCGAAATTCACAGCCAAAGATTTGAGTCTGTTCGGAAGCAGTTTTTACTATTCGCTCTGAGAGATCTTTTCAACCCTTATGACTTCAGTAATCTACCACCGTACGAATATCGTCTTAAATGTATTAACTTGTTACCCCTTGCGTCGAGAAAGTTAATGTTATCAGCCTGTTTCACCTTCGATGTCATCAGAGACGTGGTTAATGTCGTCTACTTGAAAGAAAAGTTTGTGCTCAATCAGCCCTTAAGAGTCAGTAGATCCCAACGATTGCTTATTGAATACCAACAAAACACAGCATATGCAGCAAACGAGCCAATTAATAGGTGCTGCAGGCTATTCAATCGCATGAGCGAGAACTTTTCCCGTACGATATCTAAAGCAACTTTTAAAAAAACATTATGAAGGCTCTCTCTTCATAGTCTCCCCTTCCCCCACCACACTAATATATATGTATTGTATATTTAACTTAAATTTAAATTTGGTATTTAACTGTTATCCATTTAGTTTTTTGTCGTTTATTTATTACTTTATTTATTATCTTTTTGTTTCTAATTTATTTATTTATTAATCTTGTATTCATATATAGTTTGTTTCGTAATTTTATGCCTGTACTATTTTATTTTATTCTTCTATACATGAACACCTTGCTTGGTGAATAAATAAATAAATAGATAAATAAAAAATAAATAAATAAAAAATCCATATATTCTTATAACTTCCGATGAACACATCGAATAAAGACGAAATTCACAGAGTGTGTTGGTCTTGTAGCAAAAACCATTCTACCAAAAAAAAATAAAAGTGTAGGTTTTTTTGCGAGATGGGGAAGTACAATGTGAAATGGTATATAAAGGTAAAATATCATGTGCCCCAAAAAAGCTATTAAAGTTCAAATACCACGAATATAAATTTTTCGTAAATATCTCGTTTTACTTGAATTTTTCCCACACAAAAATTGTTCAACATAAAAGTCACGTGGGGCCAATAGTTTTTGAAATATGAGTCTGGAAAAATTTTGACTTTCTGAAGCATTTATAGTTTGCTTTCATTTGCAAATTTAGTTTTCCCGGGCTCGTATCCCGAGAACTATTAGCCCCATATGAATTTCGTACATGAATATGTGGTGCAGATTTTTATGCAAAATAAATTTGAAGCAATAAGTTTTCATGCAAAACTAGTAGTGAGCGAATTATTTGCACAAAATCATGTATTTGAGATTAAGAAGGGTAGCCAGCAGTTTAAGAATTGTAACCAGCCTTTCAGCATCAGTTTCGACTGCCACTACTTAGCTGAAAAAGTCATTTATCAGTCAAAAATTTATTTTGGGTGAGAGGAGCATCTCACCATAATTGGATTCGATCTGTTGTTTTAGTCATTAAATAAATAAATAAATAACCAAAAAAGGCGAAATTCTTGCTACATGTATACCTAGTAGAGACATAAATACTGTGACGCCATTAAACGCACCTAATGCGTATTGAATGCTTGGTAATTTTGACATAGGGGTTTTGACGCATGGTCTTTATTTTGTTTACAGAAAAAATAATAGTCTCAGTCAACGCGTTACCATGGATTGGAGATACAGAGAAAACAAGATTGCTGTAATTTTGTTTAGTAAGTGCAAAATCGAAAGAGGAGAGGTCTTCCGGCTGCTGCAGCCACTCGGAATCAGCCAAAGATTTATTTATCGGTGTGTTACTCTTCAAAGATACTGGCAACTTGAAACACTGCCACCAATCTGACCACCCACGCAATGTACGCACGCAGAGACCATCAAAGCCGTGAAGGCTCGGATCATAAAAAATTGCTCCGAAAGCAGAAAAATATGGCGCGAAAGATGGATGTGAGTGCGAAATCCATGAGCCGCAACATCAAAAAAGACAAGGGTCTAAGGGCCTACAAGCGCCGCACTGGGCAATTGCTCACCGCCGCTCTGAAGAAAAATAGAGTGAAAAAAAGAAAGCGGCTTTTGGTAAAGAACGCAGATGGGGGCTACAAAAAAATCCTTTTTACGGACGAGCAAATCACCGTGCAGGAGAAATTCAATCGACAGAATGATCGGGTTTAGGTTCGTCTATCATTGCAAGCGTCGCAAATCATTCCGCGGGTCGAATGAATCTATTACTCGGCGTTAGTCATGATTTGGTGGAGCGTAGCCTATAATGACAACACTGAGCTTTTAGTTTTGTGGAAAAGGCGTGAAAACCTCCACAAAAGTGTATCAGCAGACGGTTTCAAACCGTGTTTTGAAGCCTCTCATCCAAATCATGTTTCAAAACAAGTATTGCGTGTTCCAGCAAGATTCAGCGCTGGCTCACAAGGCCAGATACGTACCTACATTTTTGAGCCCAGATGATTGGCTCTCTGGCAGTCTCCACTTGAGTCTGCTGGATTACAAATTCTGGACAGTTTTGGAGGACATGGTCTGCCATAGATGATACAACAACATTAAATCCCTCAAGTCTGCCCTGGCCGAAGCTGTGAAGCAATTTTCCTCTACATGAGCTGCATACTGGCGAAAGAGACTCAAAGCCTGTGTGAAGGCGAAAAGTTATTTTTTTTTATTCTAATAATCAATGTGTTGAAGAAGAAATTTTGAGCCAATATTATTTTTTAATTCAAAAACCCGTGTGACAGTATTTATGTCGCTACTATATACATATATGGAATACTATTTAATAAAAAATAAGAATGATAACCCTAGAATAATGCCCTATGTCAAAACTGCTGACGTTCCTTTCAGGTATGATAATGGTCAATATTCTTAGTTTCAATCCTGGCCTCCATTTTTTACTGGCTGGGAGCTCACAGTAGTTCTGAATAAATCACTATTCACGCGTACAGGTCTACTATTTTTTTCCGTAGAAAAGGACTTGATGCAGGCGTTTTATGCAATGACAAACAATGGTGCAATTACTTGCAAATGTTGGCAGTTACCAAACTACAACCTTTCTTTGTTTCAATTCTTATGCAAAGACACTCTATGACAAACAATGGACCACATTTTAAATACAGCAATAGCTGCTGAGAAGACAACCGTTGCCCGAAGCGTCCAGACTGAGGTTTGAAACCCCTACCGACTTACTCATTGACTTCATCTTTAGATCAGGAGACTGCGTCAAAAGCTCACAATGTTTCCCAATAGGTTGTCTGTAAATTGTTCAGGCCGTGGACGATAAGTGAATTTGGTCTTTCTGCATTGGGACGATAAGTAGCGGCAAGTTGGCTTGAAGGGTCTTAGTCAGACGGGTCATAACAAGAAGTAAAAAATTTTGAGGATGCATGCATGTTTCCTCATTTAACTAAGATTTCAAAGTATACTCTAGATTTTCCACATCCAAATGCTGAGTCGGAAACAATATTCTCCATCGTAGCCGACGTCAAAACTTTAAAGCGAAACAGAATAAGCGAAGATTCACTGAACGCAGTTTGTTGCATTCGCTCAAATTTCCAGTCTACACCTGTTGCCTGCATTGAGTTCGAGCCTTCTGACAAACATTTCAATTTGCTTAATGCACAAAATCTATTTGATTAGTTTAGAAGTGAACGCATTTTATATTGCGTTACGATTTTTCACCAAATGAATGTATGTTTTTTTTCTTCGCTGTAATAAATCAAATATACATGTGTATAAAATATAAGAAATTGCTGTTTTTTCTTATAAGTATTGGGATTTGCGCGATATTGATAAATAAACATAAAACTGTGGTGAATAGCTCGCATATTGTCCGTGGGAATTCGCGACCTGCTCTGTGGGAAAAACGAGCATTTGCGTGGAAATTTCGGCCACAGAAGCCTCACAACACTGTGCCTATTACATATTTTCTGCCTTACACTTTTTGCAGGATAATGCCAAAAGCAATTCAGTCTTTTATTTGTCTTTGTCACGCAGTGAACAAAAATGTTTGCACTTTCTACCAAGCGGTATATAAAAAAACACTACCAGTTAATCACGATATTTGAAGCAAAGTCAGCACATAAAGGACAGATTTTAAAATGCAATAATTTGTCGCCATTCTTTGAAGTAGACAGCTAGTGACTGCATGCAGTTTTGGCAAATGCAGGCAAAAATAGGTACATTTTAGAATATATTTATTTTGAAAAAAAAATATAGAAACCTGCAAGTTTGTCGCAAAAGCAACAACAAAATAGCAACTGCGCTGCCTTTATAACTATACAAACGACCCACTTTATCGATAATGACATGAAAATGACAAAAAATACCAAAACTAATTGCCACATACACCATCTTAGTCATATTTTAACTTAAGCACAGAGAAATTTCGATAGCTGCAAAGAATAAATCCTTCAAAAAGCAACCATAAATCCTTCGAATCTCAATAAATTACGTCACATTTGGCAAGATAAAGGGATATCTTTTTCTTTCAAGGAATACAAAATAAAAGAAATGTCTCCGCTTGCCTATCTATAATCGATAGTCATACAGCTCAGTTCCAATAGATTTGAAATTTTGATTAAAGGCCGTTGGCGTCTGATGAACAAACGCCTAAAGCCAATAGCAATCGTGACTATACACAAGAACGTGGACTCTTGCTTAGCGCTCGAGCTCGTCGTGGGATGTATTTATCATACGCGTTGCCGATATCCTTTTTTCCTGAATAATAATACCCTATCGCCTTAATAAGTCCATTAATCATGCCCATAGACAGAGAAACTCACGCGAAAAGACACATTGCGATTCGCGAATTCATTTGTCAAGTCGGCGAAGGTTTTTTGGGAGTTTTCTATTCTTCCCATACTCTTTTTGATCGCCCTCATCGGCCCGTTCGTTACGTATTTCCCAATTTAAATTATTTTCTTGTTCACAGAATACTCAAAGACGCATAATTTATCGTGCAAGCGATTCGCAATGGAATGGTGCTATGATAAACGAAGGCAAACGAAAAAACCAACGATGAAACCACAAATATAAAGAAATAAAATGATGTAAGAGCGCAGAAAACATTCGCCAACATAATACAACATGGTTTGGAGTGTCATTTTTGTATCTCTGGAGAACACGACTGAATGACATGACAATCCCCAAGTTCCCCCTCCTGCCACAATAGCAGGTGTGTGATTTTCGAAGTTTTGCTTAAAATTCGAGAAGTGAAGATGTCATCCGATTTGAATAAATCGAATATAAGACGAGATAACGAAGGACATTTGTTCGTGATTGGAACAAATGGCAGACTATTATGAACAGTTTATTTCTATTCTGACGACGATAACAGACCTAATCACAAGAACCTTGAGATTTTGAGATTTTGCAGAGAAATGTCCTGGCTGTTGTTATCATTGGCAAAGTAAGTGGACTGTTTCTAATGCTGAACGGAAGAAGTTTCACTCATGCTTATCGACAGCACGAAATCGCAATCGTTTTGTCATGACGACTTAGAGTGGAATTTGTGAAGAGCGACAGCCATCAGGGAACAATCAAGTTTACCTATCGGTAATGACAGTTGAGTTATTAGTACACTGCTTTAGCTGAATACTTTCAATACACTTTTATAATCGGTAGAAACTATTTCAACAAACCAGCAACACATTTCTACGCAAAATTCACTCGGATTGTTGAGAAATCTTCGGACGTCATTTTAGCGGTTTTTTTTTCTTCATTTTATTGTAAATAGATTGCTCTACATAGACTTATAACTGTACTTACCTCCACGTTGCGCTCAGTAAACGTTTCAAAACAATTGGAATTGATACTCTAAGTTTAGAATGCGTAATGAATTATAATATTTCTGTTTGCACTTATATATGTATGTATGTACTCATGAAAAATGTATTTTTCACTTTTGGGCTAATAATTCCATAAGAGCGCTTTCATTCGTAGGCATTTTCATTATCAAATAACATATGAATAGTTAAAAAAGTTAAATACTATGACTTAAAAGTCATACTCTTGATAGCAAATTGAATTTATCCAGTTTTAACGTCAAACGGCATCAACAAAATGACATATTACGTTAGCCACTTTTGCACAGTTCACAGTTCGAACTCATAAAGCATAACTTTAAAGTTGCGCCATCACTGCCGAGCATAACATTTATCTTTTCAACTTTAATTCTACTTTTAATGAACTTTCGAAACTATTTTCGAAAATATTTCTAAGTGGGATTTTCAAGAAAGTTTCATGCCAAGAAGAACCTACAAATACGCTTGTCTACGCTCGTAGATATACACATTGATCGCTTCGCATGGACGGCGACGCTGTCCTCGTTCTACTTTTCATTACTTCAGATTTTTTCACGGACGAGTCGTGCTGCTTTCCACAAGAATTAGTAATTCTATCAACATTAGCATCACTTCATGGCGCACTAAGGGAAAGAAAGTGCTCTCCAAGCCCTAAGCGCTCCAGTTGAAGCTATAAAGCATTTGAATCATTTGATTCTTGTCATTAACGCAAAGTGTTAACACCCCGAAAACGCCCCGCTATTTACCTAGCGGAGGTAATTTAAATTCCAGGTGAAGTTCATTATCGACTCGAGGCTTTGGAAAATCAAAACAATGCCAACTTGAAAAGCAGAAGTCTTTGCTAGTAGATGGTATTGAAGAAATCTCTGAAAAGGCAAGCAGGAGGAAATGGAGCATAGCGTACGAAACAGGGTTGATTTACTTAATATATGCATTGATGAGCTTTGATTCGATAAAATTTCACACAAACATTGAATATAAATTTTTTAAATACAACGACTGCTCAACCGATTTCAATTTTCCTCCTCCTACATGCAGATTTATCACAAGCTCCACTTTCATTATTCAATAAATGTATTTTGTTTTACAACCTAAGAAATCCAACTGTTATAAAACCGATTTTTTCATATTTTCGGTCATTTCTTCATAAGGACCTTGGAAAATACTAAATGTAATATTCTCTACAAGTAAATTATCATATATTAAACATAACTGTACCAAAATTATTCAATATAGACATATATATATATATATATATATATATATATATATATATATATATATATATATATATATATATATATATATATATTATACATGTATATATATATATATATATATATATATATATATATATATATATATATATATATATATATATATATATATATATTTCTATATATAAATATATGTATATTTCTATATATAAATAACAGCAAACAGACTACAGGAGATAATCTCTGGAGTGGCCGATTTCATTGAGTTTTTTCAGATGACATGGATGTGTATGAGGGATGATGCAATAATTAATTAAAATTACGATATCTTTAACCCTGTGGCGACAGCGGGCATTTTAGTGAATTTTCAGGTACTCTTATATTTCTATGCAGAGTACATTTTAGTTAACTCTAAGTTTGGGGAATGAAAACTTATTATGTTTTGTGCATGTTTATTATAAAAAATTGGAAATTATGAGCCCTGTTAGGACTTAAAAATAAGAAATTTTTCAAACAGAAACATTAGATCATCGTGAAATTTGCAGAGCATATTTTTGTTGACTGAAACTTTATACACATGAGTTTTCAGCACTTGCGGGCAACCCTGCAGCTACGGTAGGCACGGGAAAAATCCTTAAAAACATTGACCCTCCTGAAAGTTTTTTGCTTTTTGACAAAATATTCAAATTGTTGATAAATCTTGAACTTTGCCCAGCATGCCGATTTAAAATTTACAAAATTCCGAGTTGCACAAGAATGGCAACCCATCAATAAATAACTTCTATTTTCAGCACTCAAAACTTATGTTCACAAGATCTGATGACCGGATAATCCGATCGTTATGAAATTGGCAGGAAATTTGGGTATAGACTAGAACCAAGCCTAATAGAAGTGATTTTGAAATGCAAACAACCCTGTTGCAATGGCGCCATCTTAAAAACCCACAGCGAAATCACTGCTTTTTAGCCTATAATTTCCGATTGAGGCAACAAATTTTAACGAAATTCACACAGTATTTGAATTCTACTTCAAGCCACTTTTGGTAGAAATTTGATTGTAAAATTGGTATGGAACTGCTAGCTATGGAAGTTTTTGTCACCTTAATCATGTAAATTTGCGCAGCAAAAGAAACCTTTTTTCCCTTTAACTTCCGATTCAGTCATGAAATCAAAACAAAATTCATGCAATAAATATACCTTATTGTAGGCCAAATGTCGTAGGAATTTCTTAGAAAAATCATCAAAGAACTGCCAGCTATGGTAATTTCTGTAATTTTTTTTTGGCATTTCTTTACTAAGCGATGCTGTCATGAAATTAGCAAATGCGAATGATCCTGCAATGACAATAAATAATAAATATTAACATTTCGAAAATTTGAAAAAAAATTGCGGATGGCAACCCTACCCCTGTAACTTTCACCGCAGTCATTCAAAGGAAACAAAATTCACAGGATAGGTTTATCTTAACGTGAAGCAGATTTGGTATATTTTTGGCTATGGTGCTAACACAGCGTTGCCAATACCAGATATTTTCGGAAATATTGCACCAACAAATGCTTCTATTATATATTCATATGCAAAGCATATACAATGAAAATAAGCGACCAATGTTACATTTTCCGAGTTTTTAAAATCTTTCGGATAGCAAAAAAAATTTTAATCGCGGAGACTTTTGATGAGCTCCTCAGATGAAAACGAAATTCAAAGGAGAGGCTGATTTAAGCATGAGCTTTTTATGGTAGACTTATTGCTGCTTCGTTGGGAAAGTGTCCCTAGTAATGCACATTTGTATCATTTATGCTATAGGAGATGGAATGATTTTTGTTGCTTTGGGTAAGAAATGGTTGATATGACACCACAAAAAGTGTATTACGTCTTTCCACATATTTTGCTCACTCTAAGACAATTTCTTCGAAGATCTGCTTTCTAGCGGTTTTGATGCTTTTTTTGTATTACCGGCTCGAAGATTTATCACTCCTGATTTAGAAAGGATGTTTTTGACATCTAAATCAACTTGGTTTACTGAGAGAGTTTTCTTGCAAATAATTTACAACTCCTTGTTATTCATCGTTTCTAAAAATTATATAGTTAGGAATGCTTAATCTTTTTACTGGAAATAGGCGAGCCTCATTTACAAATAAAATATCCGGATTATTTTTATTAATGGAATCCGTGAGGTATATTTTCCTTGCTTTTAATAAAGCAACTTTGCATTGAAAACTATTATTTTAAAAGCTCGAGACATTTGCGCACAGATTAAAGAAAAACTTTGCAAGTTTGGCTTGCCTTTTGTATCTATCTTGAATGGCCTAGAATCGGGGTAAAAAATCATTAATTTCTTGATAAACCCGACAAAATTCAAACCAAATAACTCTTGACACATTCTAATTAAGTCTCCCGGTGACTCATGTGAGGTTCTAGAATATGACAAATTGGGTTTTCTGTGATTAGGTCTGTTCTCGTACTACGATTAATTGCGATTAATCGCGATTAATTGCAATGAAGCCGTTACCGTACTCCGTTTTACTGAAAACTGAAAATTTCCCCTCTTTCAGTAAGTACGATGAAATTTCAGTAGGGTCTGAGCTACTGAAAAGTGTTAAACGGTGTGGCGCGAGTAAATATTTTCAAATCTGCGCGGGAAGCAACATATTTTTTGCGTAATTTTACTATGAAGGTCGAATATTTTTGTGGCGATAATTTATCACCGCTTAGGATGATTTTATAATCACTATTGTTCTTCCAAAAAAAAAACCGAAAACTGACACTTTTGGTTGTCAGTTTTCAGGAAATGCAATGATTGCGTTTCCGTAATTTCATGAATTTCTCCCACCACATGATTCATTAATGAAAATTAATGAAAATTCAGTGACTGAAAGTACGGGAACAGGCCTATTGTTTACTTTGTTGTCAATGAATTGTAACTGACTGATTTGTTCAGCCTGCAATTTTATTGTCTCTCGTTTTTTGAGCTTTGCTAGGAGATATGGGCATTTCGTAGTGTCCATATCTCCTAGTGTAGTTAGCGGGGTGGCCATATTTACCACAGTTAGTACAATACTTTCCCAATTCATGGGACTGCGAGCACTTTTCAGCCCAGATTGAAGTTGCAAGTGGTGTGTCAAAATTTTTGGCAGCTTTTCTACTGTAAAATAGTTATAGTTATATAAATATATATAGTTATATAATAATAGACCCGATGTACCTAATAGATATAATAGTTGGGGGTGCTTACTCTGGTGGTAGCTGAACAAAAAACATATCTAGAGGCCGAGACTCTCTTACTGATCTATTTGTCTAAATTATTTTGCCGAGCTAATTTTTGCCTCCGGACATATGCATCTCATTAATATCTTCAAGCTTTCGTTCTTTAGATATAGAAGTGAAAAAAATACCTTATCTCTCTTCAATTCACTGAACAAAATATTGTGAACGTTATGATCATCTACAAATACCTTACAAGCACCATTTCTTGTTCTATCTAGATGAGAATAGGGGCCGGGATATTTTTTTTCATTAGCATAACAGCCATCTTTGTGTCCGCTCCCATAATAAAAACTAGGGGACATAGCTGCTTATTTTTAGTAACTACCTTTTTGGGATGTTCTTGCAATATATTTAATTTTAAAACATTTTGTTAGCTCATTCGGGAAATATTCAAAGCCACGTCCATGTCAGTGATATCGTGCAAGCTAGCAAATTGATTTTAAAATTGGCTGTCATTAGATACAGTGCCAGATGTTGAAAGTGCGTTGTTGATCGTTGTTGCATTACTTGCAGCTTTCAACTCACTTAGTGAACTTGTAATTGCACTTGCTTCAGGCTGTTGCGGTTGAATTTGATGTTTGAATCCAGTTTTTGCTAACACATTGCTTTGCACTATGGAATTTTCTATCGGTAACTGCTGACAGTTCACATTTCTCATAAGTGGGGAAACAAGCACCATGGAAAATTAGTTTTGATAAATCTGTTGTATTTTTCTTTTACTACTTAAAGGCTTGTACTGAGCTAATCGTGAAGCTAAATTTTGACATGTCTCCATTATCTGATATATAAATATATATATATATATATATATATATATATATATATATATATATATATATATATATATATATATATATATATATATATATATATATATATATATATATCTAAATATCTTATATATATATATATATATATATATATATATATATATATATATATATATATAAATATATATATATATATATATATATATATATATATATATATATATATAAATATCTTATATATATATATATATATATATATATATATATATATATATCTATATATATATTAAATAAAATTTTGGCAATGGAGAAAAGCAGAGACACTGCTCATTTCTGACAGATAAAATGTAAAGAATTTCACTTTTCGATCGATTTTCTTATTGGAAAGACATTTGCACTACTCCATTTTCAAATTGAAACACCAAATGTCACTTTTTAGCTCGAAAGAATGAACTGCACAAACTAAATTGGCGTGAAATGATTGGATACATGTTTCAGTGCCATCTACGTTTTCAACAGGAAAGCAACTTCAAAGCAACTTTTTTTTTTAAGAACAGAGTACAACTCTTGCTTATTTTCAAGCTAAATTTTCGCCGAAACAGATTTCACGTGAAATTTTGTATGAAAATTTCACGTGAAACCGAACTCAGTACTTTGCTTAACACAAGAACTTGTATAATGGATGATTTCGATTATACACGATCGAAATTATCGACTAAGAGCTACTGTATAAACAGAACACGTCCGAACTCGTTTCGAATATAAAGACGACTCAGGGTTAGTTAACATTTTCTTAATTTTTGTAAGTTTTTCGCATAATAATCCATTTTTGTCACCATGATAATTCACACTCCAAAAGCAGACCCAAAACTACATTACGTGTTCAGCACTTTTGATTGATTTCGTAACCAATCACAATCACCTGACTTCATTTCCCCCCTATACTCCCAATACCACCATCACAGCCTCTTCTGAGACTATGCGGTAGCTACAGGCGATACGCAGAGCACCCCTGCGCTGAACACTAGCAATGCGCTTCCGGAACTTCTCAGTTCGGAGCGCATCTCCCCAGATTTCGGCTTCATATAGCAAGATGGAATCGGTCGTTACCATCAACAGCCTCCGTCGCGTCTGATTGGGTCCACCGACGTTGGCCATTAGCCTACCCTGCGAAGTGACGACCAGTGGCGGCTCGTGACCTAATTTTATGGGGGTTCACAAAAAGAAAAAACCTTTATTGGGCACATGAATACATATTTACTTTGCACTTTTCTTGAAAGTTGCATTTATTTTAGTTAATTTGCCGAAACATCGCAAAACTGCTTTAGAATGAGTGAAAAAAATTATAAAAAACATAACAGCTTACAAAATTCTTCAGAGGGCTATTTAAAAATCCGTGATATTTTGACGAGACATTTAAGAGATTTGAAACTTATATTTACAGTGAACATTTTATTTTCATCAGTGAGTTTTCATGGTGAGTCTTGACCGTGATGGGCTTAGGATGGTTTATTACAGCATAACGGATGCACCGATATCAATAAATTTTATTAAAATTTACAAACAGGTCTAGATACACATAATCCTAGAATTTTTTAAAAAAACGGTATGACTCTTCTTGCATAAAATTTTTCATATATCCACACTCCAAAACCTTCGGTGTTTTATGACTTCATTAAGTGCCCAGACTATCTTTGCACAATCGAACCTGCCAATACATTCAAATGTATATAGTTTTAGAATACGCGACAAAAGAAATTAAACTCCCAAATCATTTCCAAGCATTTACTTTCTCCTAAGACTAATCTTCTAAAATACTGAATATATTTTACTAGTATTTATTTCACAGCAAACATTTCAGAAAATTTCTTTCTTTCTACCATGAATTAAATTTTAAATGTGTCTTGAAATTATAGAGACACAAATAAAGGTAATAGTAAAATTAAACCCAATAGTTGTCATAATACTGCGCATTAACGTTCTATCTGCATTTTTCTCATTTTTGATTTAACACCAGATTCAAAAATTACATACTCTATTTCATCATTCTATAAAAATTTTTTGTGGAGGTATGTTAAATTCAATATTGAAAAATGCACTCTCCATATACCTCCAGTAAAAATTAAAACACAAATCATTGAATATCTCGAAAGTACTAAGATGTATATGCTTAGTAGGGTAGAATAATCCACATACATACATGTATATGTAAAACGCTCGAAACGGCAGCACTAATCAGCGAATGGAACTGACCACCGACAACAATGTCTAAATGCATCAAATTGGTTGTCGATCGCACATTCTGAGTGTGAACCCCCTGCTAGTACCGAGACGAGCTAAATGGATGCACCCCTCGCTTCCTCGCGTGCTCTTCTAGCCCCCTAATTCCAGCCAGACAATCGCACGTGCGATCGCTAGTACAGAAAACAGTAGAGATAAGCAGATAGGAAAATGGTATGGCTTGTATGTAGGAATAGAAAGTTTCTGGGATAATAGATATGAAAATGATCGGCAGTTAGCATTATGTGCTGCCATAACAAGTTATATATTGTTCAATGTAGTTCAATGTACTTGTTCAATATGTATAGATTATTAGTTTTGAATAATTGATTTCTTTGAGGGGGTTCACGTGCGAAAGTGCACATTAGGACGAGCCACCACTGGTGACGACTACTAGAGCACTGTCACATGCCCTGCGGATGTGATGCCAATACGTCAGCTTGGTGTCCAGGGTCACTCCCAGATACCTGACCGACCTGCTGGTCTGGACTTCGACGGAGCTAACTGTCATCGGTATGGCAGTTGGTATCCTCTGCTTCGTAAGCATAACAATCTCTGTTTTAGAGGCTGCCAGCTGGAGGCCGTGTTCGGTCATCAACTGATCCACCTTCTTCATGACTTGGCTAAGTCTGAGTTGAGCGAATTCAGCAGATCTGGAAGTGATTACCGCAGCAACGTCATCAGCACAACCTACCAGAAACACATCCTCAGGCATTCCCAGGTGCAGCAGATCATCGTACATGATGGTCCAGTGGTCTGGTCCTAAGATCGACTCCTGTGCTGCACCTGAGGTGACAGGCCTCCTTTTGGTTCCTTCGTCGGTGTCGTAGAGTAACCAGCGGTCCCTGAGGTAGTCCCGCATCATGGCTAGCAAGAAGTCGGGGATATGGCCTGGAGGATGTATGTCCACCTCGCCGAGTTGAAAGCGATTTGTACGTCCAGCGTTACGAGCAGGATGACCGGTCTGGCTTCCGCTCTTGCTATCGATTGTTGAATGCCCTTTTTGGAAGCAGTACTGCCTGCAAGAGAGATCACCAGCAGATCTCACTGCTGACAGCAGCCGCGGCTTGAACAACCCCTCGAGAAGCTTTCCCGCAGTGTTCAGTCAGCGGTATGCTGATAGATTGCCCAGGTTACCCTTCCCCTTGTCTACAAGTACCAGTCGAGCTACTTTCCACCGCGACGGGAAGATCCCCGGGACTAAACATGAATTATACAAATCCAATAGTAGACCTGGTTGGCTCTCCGCCACGATTTTAAGCACCTCGACCGGTACCCCATCACGACCTGGAGCCTTCCGGTTCTTCATCCTGGACACTGCACTATTCAGCTCTTCGTCCGTAAAGGGAGGAATATCCGCCTGGTTCACGATGATGAGATCATCACTCCTTGGCGGATGCACCGGGAACAGCGAACCAGAAACATACTGCTCATAACATTACATAAATCGTTCTCAGCCAATCAACACGAATATGCCCTAAAATGGTAATTGCCTCAATGTAATTCATGCAACAAGAATGGACTTGAAAATCATTACTGAAATTATAGCTGTATGCGTGGGCTATGGGTAAAAAGAAGAATTCAACATATTTATCCGGATCGTTTGGAAGAAAATAAATAAATACGATTTTTATTTGAACCAATAATGTGTATTTAAGGAAAAAATGGAAAACTATATCGAAAAATGCTTAAAAGATTCTACGGAACTAAAATCTTATGGGCAATATAGTATAATGAAACTTATAATACCGAGGACAAATTAATACCCCATCAAGCTTACGTGAATATTAAAGTAATGCTAGATTTACCGAAATTTTCACTTGGTGTAAATTGCAAAGAACATGTTGTTTTTTCTCTTATTATATTAAGGACATTAAAATAATAGTACATGGATAAACTGGATACTGAACATCCGGAATAATTCATAAAATAATTGGATTTCATCGTGGCAAAGACAAACAAGTAAAGTCGATAGTTTTATTTCATAAACTGATCAACGTTCCCTGTTTAAATTTGGTAAAAAAAAAATAGAATAGCCTAATTCAATATTTAAATACATATAAACCGATTTCAAGTTAATTAAATACCTACATCACTGTCTAGATCAATTTGAAATGCTTCGTGAAAATTTATGAGCAAACACTGTGTACATTGTTTGCAACAGTTAGCCGATTTGTTGAAACATCTATCTTGCAAATGTTACGCGGTCGTTAACAAACAATATTACTTCCTTCTCTCTTACGATGACAATGATATGGAAATGTACCGCAAATGGGATAGTAAAACACCAAACTCTTTTCATCAAGCATAATTTCTCCCTGAGGGCTGCATCATCAACTGCGGCAACTGTCAGCAGGACCACTAACAAGACTACCAATACCGCACAAAGGAAATGCTCATTTGAAACTTTCAACTATGTGTAGAAATCAGCATAATCCCGAAAAACTTGAACACAATTTGAATTCATTCCGTAGATGACAGGGACATGGACTCGAAGCTCCTCGCATTCCGTCGGGCTTCTCATCTTGCAACGGTAACGATGCACTTACTTGTTGATTGAAAATGTTTCAAGTTGCTCGAAGCAGGCGAAAACACTTCGGTAAGGTGTAATCTGCTGCTTCCGATGCTGTCGCTGCCACCTCCAAGTCATTTCCTCTGCATCGTCCTGACGAGCCAGCGGCAGCAATAGATGCGAAAATTTACACAGAAACTTTTCAGACACGATGTTTTCTTCTGTGTTTCTATCTACAACAAAATAGAAAAAGAGCAGCGGCACATTGCGCATTAAAGAAGGATAGTTGTTGAGAACTTGTCGAAAATTTCAATTATTCAGGAAGTTGCTTGAGATGATTTCGAGAAGACCGTCGATACTTCGGCAAGCATGCTTGTCTTACGCTCTCTGGTTGGTAACGGTGAGTTTTTTTTCGAACTTCTTGCTAAATTAGACGCCTTACCACGACAAAGCCAAACGTTTTGTAAATGAAATCGATACTTGGGGGTGAGGAAACGTATCAATTAAAAAGGACGTAGTGAGCTTAATAAAATAGCATGTCTCACGCTTACATTTGCAGCTATAACTTGTACTCATCCGAATTTATCGATTCAGCTTGCTTCAACAAAAACATGTCACAAATAAATCTAGTTAGCTTAAATTACCTGCTTCAATTTAAATTGCTCGTTTTTAATATTTTCAAAATAAATTCATAGAAAAACCAAGTGTATTCTCCTCATTCCTCTACTTTCTATCAATTAGTTAAATTGTTGCCATACTCGTTTTCCTGAAAATAGAATAAAACAAACTGTGAAGGCATCATTCGAGCAGCAAACGATCCCATAAAACAAATTCAAATGAAATTGACGCCATCGATTTATGTTATTTGCTCCTCCAGCTCGGCGACTTTATAAACTTACACGGCAGTATGAATTTGAATAAATTCCATCGTTTCCGAATGTTAAAAAATTTTGTATATGTTTCGAGTTACATTGTTAGAATTGAGTTCGAAGCGAGAGCAGTAAAAAAAGTTTGTCACGACATTAAAAACGAACGGGACGAGGGTAAAAAGTTGAATAAAAAATTCCGGTCGTACATGATGTCCAACAAGCTGACGCCAGTTTGTCCAGTGCGTTGAATATCGGTTGAAAAAAGTAAACAATTTCGAACAGAATACAAATATTCAAATGTACTCTAATTAGTTTCTCGCAGTGATGGTGCTTGTGAAAATACATTTTGGGTATTAGGAATATACTAAATGTTTAGCATAGTCAGTTGAAGTTTTTCTACTCTTAGCATGATTAAGGTAATTCATGAAAGTGGTCATTTTCTTTAGAAAACCGCAGGCACATTAATCTTTAAAATAATTTACAGTCTGTGAGAACAAATAGTTCATACAAATGTTTACAGAAAGCAGAAATAGGGCTGCCAGCATATTCATCAAACTTCTGTGAGACCTGGTTCATCTGAAGGACAATACATTTTGCAAATTCGATTGGATCTGGTACTTGGATCTTTGCTCTGGTTGCACGTTGGACCCATTGTCTGTAGGACTCGTTCTTTGCGTTTAGTGAGTTTCTGCATTCTTCGTCAAACCATTCATTTCGCGCTCGTCGGGCTTTGTATCCCACAATGTTTTCTGCCACATACTTGATTGTATTTTTGAGCTCTTCCCAGAACTCGTGGATACCTACGTTGCTGGAGTCGCGCAGCATAGGTGAAATTCTTTTCTCAAGCGTGGTCGTATATGCCTGAGTCGTATAATCGTTCAGCAAATTCTCAACCGCGAAAATTTTGGGAGGGCTGAATCTCGATTGGTGCACTGAGGAAATTCTGCACAGGTATGTTGTTTTCACCAGGAAATAATCGGAGTCACAGTTAGTTCCGATGTACGACCGAACATCCATCACACTTGACGCCCATCTCTTGCTAATAAGGACGTGGTCGATTTGATTGACGGTATGTGCGTCTGGAGAATTCCAGGTTTGCTTATGAATGTGACGGTGTGGAAAGCAAGTTGAGCTTACAACAAGGTTCCTGCTGCAAGCGAAGTTAATTAGACGATGGCCGTTATCGTTACATTCTTCGTGGAGGCTGCGTCCTCCAGTGGTCCCCCGATGCCAACTTTCGTTCCCGACTTTTGCATTGAAATCTCCCAGTAGCATTTTTACATCATTTGATGGAAGTGAGTCGAAGAGAGTTTCAATGCAGGCATAGAACTCGTCTTTTACAGAGTCTTCTTGTACTTCGTTAGGAGCGTGCACATTGATGAGCCAGAGGTTGAAAAATCGCGCCTTGATGCAAATCGCACACAGCCTTTTGTTAACGGGTTCGAAGTCGGTAACGCGCGACTTAAGCTGCTTATTCACTATGAACGCTACTCCAAACTCTTTGCGACCCGATGGTTTGCCGCTTGTAAAAATTGTGTGCGATTTCTTGTCGTTGATCTCGCAGCCTAACCAATTTGTTTCGTGGACTGCAGTAATGCTCAGTTTGTACTGTTCGAGCTGATGAAGGAGGGCCTTTTCGGCCCCCGGTTTGTTCAGGGAGCGTACATTCCAGGTTCCGAGAGAATAATCCGTTGTGCGTTTGCGTGGTTGTCGTTATTAATCCATCCAATTCAAGGCTTTTGTTCCAGGTTTCTTGACAGAGGAAGTTTTTACAAGGATGAGTTGTCGGCACATCGCTCAGCCATTTCCATAAGAGGCCTCGGTGATAGTTGCTTCAGAAGACTTGCCTCGCGCCAAAGTTCACACAACTATGTTGCAGGTCTGACAACGTGGCTAATCTTCCCCAATGGCCTGAGACGCTTAGGTGTAATTCAGCCATCAGGCTGCAACTATGCAAGTTTTACAGAGGATAGAGCTACCTCGTTGCCTCAAACCCTCCTCCTTTCTCCGGGCTTGGGACCGGCATATCACAAGTTAAACTCGCGATCGGTGGCTTTCTAACTGCCAAATTACCCTCTTTTAAATTTAACTTTACAGTAAAGTAATGAGAAGTGATTCGTTTTAATGAAAATTTATACTATTCTAAGAGAAAATATACCTTTACTATTCTAAGAGAAAATATAGAGAAAATGTAGCGCATTGATTTATGCTGCACAGAACACTGAACTAATCTTACCTTAATCCACGTTATCATGATGTGTGGATACATCTAATAACAAACACAAAACAATTGACGGTCATAAAAACTTTGCAATGAATTTTCTAAAATAGCAGCGCGGACTCTGCCCAGCTCACCGCGTCTTCTTGGGTAGAGAAATTCAGAAAATTCCTTGCTTTACTACTTACCTTATTGAGTTTACTCATGTAATTGCTTCTGCAATTGACACCAACAATCAAGTTGATTTCGTTTATACTGATTTTACCAAAGCTTTTGACACTGTTAATCATATGCTGCTTCTTGTTAAACTGAAGCATTATGGCATTCGTGAACCTCTGCTTTCCTGGATCTCTTCCTTTTTAACTGATCGCACTTGTGTCGTTTCCCTCTTTGGCTTCTCGTCATCACCTTTCTCCCCTTCTTCTGGTGTTCCTCAAGGTTCCATCTTGGGACCTATTTTGTTCAATTTCTTTATCAATGACCTTCCCACTAGTTTTAAGTCTTCATGTCTTCTATTATATATGCAGATGATTTAAAAATCTTCCGAGTGACCAAAAATACTGCTGACTCTCTGCTTCTTTAAGATGATTTGTATGCTCTCTCTGGTTGGTTTAACTTGAGCTGTTTGTCCCTTAATGTTTCCAAGTGTTTTTCTATGTCATTTTCCCTTAATCTTCACACTCATGTCTTTCCTTATGCTATCCTCTCTTGTGTCGATCATTTCTCAGATCTTGAGGTTACCTTTGATCGCAAACTGAAATTCGACGTTCATGACTATCACTAGACAAGCTTCACGTATTGCTGGCTTCGTGATTCGTTCGTGCAACAATTCATTTAGTGTTTCTACTTGTGTCCACCTATTTATTACCCTAGTCCGTTCTATACTTGAATACTGAAGTCAAGTATGGTGTCCTCGTTTCAAATACCTTTCTGACGCTGTTGAATCAGTTCAGCGCAGGTTTACACGTACTTTTCATTTTAAATATAGTCTGCCGTATTTACCCTATAGTGAACGTCTATCTCTTCTTAACATTCCTCTCCTTGAGCAGCGCAGAGTTTACTGGGATGAGAGTTTCCTTTTTAAAATCTGTCGCGGCTACCTATCTTCCTCATTAGCATTTTTGTTCATTGAGCGGGAATCCGAACGGTGAATCAGGTCCTCCATTCTATTTGAAGTGCCGTATGCTCGCACTGACACTTTCTTCTACTCTCCCGTTTTACGACTCTTACGCACTCACAATAGTCTTGAACTTGGTCCTCTTCCACAATCTATTGCCATTTTCAAAAATATGGTTCAAAGTAAAATTTTTGATTCTAACTAATTAATTTTATTTTCTATTCTTGTTTATGATGGAGTTTTTCTTTTCTTTTTTGCTCTACTTAATTTTACTTTATTATTTAATACTTTAAGATTTTTAGTATATTTTCAATTTTATATATACTTACATATATGTTTGCTCTTCAGATCCTAATTTGGTTTTGGGTTTTTTTTTTGTTCCTAATTAATTTTATTTACTATTCTTTTTAATGGATTTTTTCTCTTTTTTTTGTTCGACTTATTTCTACTTCATTTAATTTACCACTTTATTTATATTTTATATATTTATATTTATATTTACTCATTTACTTCTTACTATTTTTATTTTTTTTCATTTCTTGTTGAATTGATTATTCGTGTTTGTAATGGATTTTTTTTAGTTAATTTTACTTTATTTTATTCTAACTTGAATTATTTTATATAATTATAAAAAACTGCTTTTTGCCCTATGAAATGTGAATAAGTTACCAGATTTTCATGAAATTGACACAGTAGCTGAACCTTACTTTAAACTCTGTTTGATAGAAATTTGGTTGAAAAATTCGATTGGTGCTGCCAGCTATGGTAATTTTTGTGTCTTTGGTTTTGAAAATTCGCTCAGGAAAATAAAACTTTTTGCCCTATAACTTCCAGTGCAGTCATGAAATCAATACGAATTTCATAAACACCTATTATAAACATTATTCAGGCCAAATTTGGTTGAAAAGCCACGATAGGGCTGCCAGCTATTGTTGGTTTTGTGTTTGTTTGCAATATCTTTATTAAGCGGTTTTATCGTAGAATTTTCAATTGGTAATGATATTGTAGTGACAATAAACAGCAAATATTAAGTTTTCGATTATTTGAAAAAACTCGCTGCAGGTAACCCTAAATTTCTTTACACTCCTATAAGTTTGAATGTAATATAACAACGTGAAGCAGATGTGATATATTCTTGGCTTTGATACTGGCAAAAGGTTGCCAGCACGAGTCGGTTGTGCTACTTTTGTATCAATAAATGCTTACAGTTAGTATTCATACCGGAAACATTAACAATGAAAATAAATAACCGATGTTTCAATTCCCAAAGCTCTGCAAATTTGTCGGATCGCAGCCCCAAACACCAACTTCAGTTACAGTGCTGCAGGCACTGAGCATTTTCTTCATTGATGTTATATGAGATGCTGCTTTCAAAATTTTGTGAAATAAACAACTGATAACGAATATAACTAGCCCGTGTTTTGCTCTCATAAACGTTGAAATTCATGCCAGTGGTAATATCTGAAACCTTCTACCATATGAGTTATAATGCATTCTTGAGACCAAAGTAAAACGTGGCATTTGAAACAGTTTGGCCGTAATAAGCAGCTCATGTGGTGGAATATGCACTCAAAACCTGCACGATTCTTCTACTGTTCTTCGAACATTAGTGTTTCTAGCGGTTCAGGGGCGCTAGAGTTTTGTTTTTTCATTGTATCCAATCTGTAATTGGGCAGTTTTGCCTGTTGTATTGAATACGCACCGAATAAATAAATAAATAAATCCCTTGCTTTATTACTTTGCTCTAAATTTTAATGTCTAACGTCGATCAAAATTCTTTTGATTTGTCTGTTTGCTTAGTTGCGCTCATAGTTCGTAAGTTTTAATTTGAATGGTTGAAGAAAGAAAGTTGTTGTTTTTGTTGAGTATTGAATTCATTTTGTCTCGGAAAATGTTACGATTTTGCCACAGAAGATGTCCTGTCCTGTTCACCTCACTAATGTCCTGTGATGTCCTGTTCACCTCACTAATTTCATTATGAATAAAAAAAAATTAATTATTTTCCTACTTTGAAAGATAAAGATTTCATAGATTCATAGTGATCATAGAGATTAGAAAAAATACTGAATCAAATTGTTGGAAATTGAACAGTGCTGTCAAGTTTTAATTTAATTGCTGCGCCCGAGTGTTTACTTGATATTTCTGCAAAAAATATGCAATAATATTTGTGCTTTTCTGAGTCTCAAAGTCACGATCCGCCACTACACATTGAACATTTGTGAAACTAAAGTTGATTGCAGTCTGTCGCCAGTATATAAAATTGATTTAACTTAGTTAGCTAAACATTAAACTTAAATTGGAATTGTTTTTGCGGGATGATTAAAATTGAACAACTTTTTATTTATCTTAAAAATTTTAATCTACATTGTAAATTCTATTTTGACAAAGTGGTTTCGAAAGTATGCATTGATTCTCATCAGACACCAGCACACAGTGCATACTTGACTGGCGTGACCACTTGCTGTTGGAAACCATTAATTTGTATTTACGCTAGTTGTGACAAATTTTAACATCTCCGACTTATATCCATCGAAAATTAAACTTAACTTAAAATTATGTTTTTAATGTTAAGTACTGCTTATATATTATCAGAACAAGATCACGACACGAGCCACTTTGAATAAATATTGAAATGGAATGCTATCGAACTAAACTCAAATATTTTTCAATTCATGCCATCTGAGTCTTATGTGAAGTTACTTAAATCATTTAATAGCTTCTCAGGGCAGCAAACAGACAAATCAAAATACTTTAAAAAATCCCATTTTTAAACAAATTTACAACACATATAAGTAGACTGTAACGTAATTTCAAGTGAAACCCAAGAGTACACATAAATTACTTAAAATAGCAACAGGCAAATAAGCCGCTACCAAAAAAATTATAATCGATTCGTATATGTACTTAATATCGTCATTGACCCGATACCAATGGAACTGCAATGCGTTAACAAAATATTTAACGCATTACTCCGTATCTTATTAATTGTGCAGCAAATGAAACCGAAACGATGGATTTACATAAACGGATAAAAAGTTTTTAATGATATTCAACGTGAATTTGATACATTGCAGAATGAATGGTTTCAATGGATTCGTTTTTATGCCAAGCTGAGTTAATTACTGGAATAATGTTGCCATCAATAATATTTAAGCTATTTATTTTTGCACTTGCAAGGCGTCGAAAAACACTCATTACTTTTTCGTGTGGCTAGAATTGAAGGCTTTTTGATGAAGTTGATATTTCAGATTCAGATTCGACATCCAACAATCCGTGTTCAATTATTACCCACATTGGGCGCTGTTCTGCAAATCAATAAAATTTCATCTATTGGGCTATGAAAAAACAGTTTCAGAGCTGAAGCACCAAAACATCATTTCCAGAAACAAACATAAATGAAATTCAGTCCCCAAACATTATCAGTAAGCTACAGGACATAAATTATTAGCACGAAACAGCATTCAAGCTCCATTCACCAGAATAAAAACTACACAACAAGACACGCGGGTGTATTCCAAAAATGCATTGAAACTGACACTAACTATTAATTAATTCAGTTTTGTCGAATCGTAAAATTTATACTGCTATAGAAATTCCTAATTTATGTTCAGTCATCTCCGTTTATTTCCCCAAAAGCTACCCGATTCCGTTCCAGGCACAATTTACTAAAAAAAAAAGTGGCGAAAATATAATAAAAAATAAATATGAATGGAATAAAATTCATGCGTTGTTTTGAATTTCATGTTATTCCGCAGAGAATGCCATTTCGTTCTCTGGCGTGAATTGACCAATAAATTTCCAGTTTTGATTGTTCTGTGGATAAAGCCAATACTCCGATTACTCGAAAATATCTCTTATGCCTCTGCTATAATATATATAGTATGGTAGGCGGCTATGATGGTGGCCGTTGCGCTGATTTTTCATTTCGCGTTTCCGGGTGTGTTGAATAGTAGATAAAATTGGCAACGGAAAATAACAACATGGCCAGAAGCTCATACTATATAAGAGGACAAAAGGTATTTGACTTGTACACATACATTACATATTGTAGATGAATTATCAATTTGGAAAAACGAATACTTGTAGGAATAGATTGATTTCTTTGATTTAGGAATGTATGACTCAAAGTAATCTTTTAACATTTGCTATCAATTTTTATTCAACAGGACTTGTTTGTTAAATTAGAAACCCAAAAGTTTAATCTTGATTCGGAAACGGTATATTATGTTACATTTTCACGTAATTTGTTCTATCCTCTTACATCACTGTCAGTTTCGTAGAACAATCCCACATTATCTCATTACCAACATAATGGAGAGTCTAACTATTCATATATTTATCTACTTATGTTTGTTTAATTCAACACAATCAGGCCCAAAGAGACTTGTTAGTAAATAACAATCGACAATGAAAACTGACTACAAACCCTTCGGCCAGCAATAAGCCAGGGGTATTTCACCTAATAGAGACGTGCTCGAAATAGACTCGACGGCGGTAATAAGCTGGCTATTTGCTAGAGGGAATGATATATAATAAAGCAACAAAAGAAACAGCATCCTAACACATAACGGAAAAACATCAATACAAATACCAGTTACATTGACAGCAACAGACGCAAAAGGAAAAAGTTGGCTGTCAATATACGTACAGCAGTTTCAACACACCTAAAGATATATCTGGAAAAAATTGCTATTGCTACCGGGAAGACACTTGTTCGTTGCTACCCATACGCTGACCAGTGGGGAAAGTACACAGTCTGTTAATTGCAAGCAATCTTAACTTACAAATTTCTTGGATGCAGGTTATTGTATTTTTTGTACTGAAATCAGGCAGGATAAATCCAATGCTGAGTTTTACCGATGCCCAGCGAAGAAAGATATTTCGAGTCTTTTCAACTTTCCCACTGGCTAGTTGTACACCAACACGGCTGAGTGTTTCAATAGCTTTAAGCACTATCCTGAAACCTTAACGAGGGAATCGAACAATTGGCAATCAACATAGAATGAAGCCGTTCTACCACTTAACCAATAAAAGGAAGGAATTGATGTGTGATGGGAATTTCTTTTATCTCCTTTAATGACTTTATGCGGAATGCGTTTCTGGAAACCGAGCATCACTGTCTCTATCTTCCCAACGGCTCTAGTTTCCCGGAGTGCAAAAGGTCAACCAAAGAAACGGGAGAGCCCCTATGCAGGCATTTTATTATTGGCAATTGCAGAAGCAGCATAATAAATGCAATTTTGCGGAATTGGGTAGAAGTCTATGTTCGGATGAAAAGTGATTGGCGAGTGTTTCGACTTTTGAGCTTTGGAAGCAGATAGTTTGAAGGTAAGCAGCTGAATGAAATCAACCAGTACGATTTATTTATGAAGACAGTGCTCAATGCATTAAAATATAATGAAAGTAGACAATGCCCTTCAAATATGTACATATTTGCGCACAGAAGTGCATATTCAAGGTTTAAAAACTTTATGATTCGATTTGATTAGCTGTGTTTTATACAAAGTTTTGAGCATCTGCATTTGTAAACATATGAATTTTTAATATAGTATATGGTTCAAAGACAAGGCTTCTCCTAAACGCAAGCTAGTTCAATATTAAACCACGAATACCATCGTTTTTCATTGGAAAAATAATTGAAATTTTATTTACATTAATTTTATAAAAATGATGTAAACTTTTGAGTGGCAACTAATTTATCTGTTTGTTCAGCATTGTAACATAAGAAACAGTTTTGTTCATCTCCTTTTGATATTGCAAATGTCTTAAGCATCGTACTACAGATATATACTTTATATATTGATATTAATGACACAAAAAATATTTGAATACATCTACAATAGTTCATCGTCTCAAACCTTCCACTCAAATATTCCACTCCAAAAATGAAAGCCGACCCACCTCAACTATTCTAACCCAAGTGTAAATGTCTAATCTCAAAAATAACTTGTAGCTAACGCTCTTAAAATCTGAAACAGCCCTGACTAACGGAATTGTACCTTTCGAGTTTTAATCACACTCGCATGTAAGGTAATTTAAATACTGAATACTAGGTGATTTACGGTTGTTATTTGTATACATATATATTTTACTAAAGCCTGCCACTTTGTAGCTGTAAATCACACTGCTAAAGAGAATGATTTCATATATCTAAGTTTCACAAATACCCAAAGAGTTAGTTTCAAATTGGTCCGGATTAAGGTTAAAAATCCATCCACACAATTCCGAGTGCTTGCTCTTGAAGCCAGCTAAGTTTAAATTTGTTGGGGTTGATAGCCTGTTGTTTTTTGGATACGGGAAAGATACCTAAAGTTGAACTAGTTTGGGCATAATACATAACGAAAGAAAACTTAGGTTTGAGATATTTCGAATTTTCAAAGAAAATTATTAAACTTAATTAGCTCTGATTTTGAATCACGAAAGATACCATCACGATGACCTTGCTTATTTATTTCTTTTGTGACTAAACATCTGAATAAATTTAGACTGAAATTGATGAACGAAATGCAACACAGCCTTGAAAGCAATTTATTGGTCCAACCACTCAAATAGAGTCCGTTGAGAAAAATATAAAATCAAATATAATATGAAAAAAAAAATTAAGAGCACAATTAGTTATTTAGAGAAGAGTGAGTGGATGGTAACGGCTGCTACAAACTAAGCGATCTTTAACCTGTAGAGATGCTTGTCTTCAACAACGTCTTCAACAAATTGGAAATTTGCCAATATTTTCAAAATTACACTCCCCACTCGATATGCTTGGCTTTTCACCATTTCTATACGGGAAAAGAACTGACGTTCTACCTTTGGAGAAATCATACGAACAAAGTTTGTAATAATAAGTAAAGGTAAAAATTATAATTTATCCACAACTCCTATCAATTCCCTTTCTGATCATGAAGAACTGTTATCAAATAACGGATCATATTAAAACTGACTGCAACGTTGATGATATTAATTCCTAACACTGAGCGATTCATAGCCCCAGCATCAGTTCTGACACAGTGTCATCTTTTTACAAGAATTCTTGGAGGACTATAAGCATAGCGCCTGCTCCTATGTAATTTTTGCCATGTGTTATGGCGTGTGGCGCTATATTTTATCACAATCCCCAAATTGACTATGTACATGGCGCCAGAAGTCTATAAACTATGGCGTCTGGCGCTGTGTGTTTTTTCAGTGTACGTTAAGTCTCAAGGTATGTTATCCAAAAAATTGAAATTTCATCCGGTGCACCGCAAGGTAGTCACTCGGAACATCTTTTTCAATATTTTTATACCGGATCATTCTGAAGTTTTATAGGACATTGCTCACTTTTTCTATGCTATTTGAAAACTTACCTCAAAATTAAATCGAATCCAGACACATCAATCTAAAGTGTTATCTCTTGAACAGTGGTCCAAACAAAATAAACTTGGTATTAGCGTTAGTAAATGTCAGGTCATAAGCTTTTCCCGCACTTCAATAATGTGAGTCTAAATAATGTTGATTAGTACCATAGACCTTGGGGTTACTTTGGATAACAAACAACTGTGTCTGCTTTGTCTTTGCCAAAGCGATGAGCTTAAATCAGTCCAGAAGCAATTTTTGCTCTTTGCCTTGAGGGATCTGTATAATCCATACGAATTTGATAGTTAATAAACTAAATCTTTTGAATCTGTTAACTGTATTTTCGTGGAAGGTAGTTTCCGAGGATGTTCTTGTTATGCAGTTAGTGTTATAAGGGGCTTAGGGGCCTGTCCAAAATAATAACTTTTAGCGAATCAGCAAAGCAGACGAGGCACAATAATTAGTGAATTAACACCGACGTCACAAAGATTTCACCGACAACGAGCCAATTAACAGATGATACAAAATATTCAATAGATTTGGAAAATACTACTACACAACCATTTCTTCAAATTCAATCTAGGTTTTAGATAGTTTTCACCAAGGTAATCGCGTCATGAGCAAACCAATCTGTTTGTCTCCCAAAAATTGCTAAATAATTAATATTTTTTTTTATGTATTTTTGTCATATACTTTATATATTCTATTATATATATTGTACAATGGAATTTAATTTTTTAAACAATAATTAATGTTTTTTATTTGTGTACGTCGTTTTTGGTTGAAATAAATAAATCAAGACTGATTATCTATTGATCTTTCGAAAGATGTTTCAAATTCTCGATAATGAAATTCGATAGCACTTTCACTTGAGTTGTTTCCTGTTTTTGTCCAAAAATTAGAGCTCTGTAAATTTTAACCCATTTTCAAATTGATTTTACTTAAGGCAGTTCTCCATAAGGACGGCAAAGATTAAGAACTATGAGCCTATATATACTATAGTCGACAAAAGTTTTCGCAAAAATTCATCTACTTAGTAAAATTATTTGTAAAACAAAATTAAAAGAAACTATTTATTTAATTCTATTAGAAAATGAAGAAATCTACAGATCGTCTGTGTATCAATTTTTTTTAAAAAATCAGCTTTAAGTTAGCCGGCTACCGCCGATTATGTTGTTTTGGGGTTGTCTTTAGCTACTCATACTATTCCTCCCTCCTTTTTTGAATTTATTTCATGTAAATCCACTTCATTCAACCTTTTCCACTTGTATACTATATCTGAACTGCTTTACAAAAGCTATATTTGTGTACTTCAGGTATACCGGAAACTTGCAACTCAACACACTTTTTTCAAAACAATAATTATCGCAAATAAATTACTTCAGTCAACACTGTACAATTCACTCAGTTCGCGTACACATTTTAACAGTCGCGCTAATATCAATAGACTGACTGCCAAGTCCCACACAGTGCTGACCAATAGGCGCTGCGGCTTACCCCAGACAATTCCTATTTATCCCTAAAATTACCCTTAGTAGCCATAGGGACGTCATTTCCGGGAAATTTTTCGGCATTCTCAAAAACCAGGTTATTTAAATGTAAATTTTTATATGTGTAAGACTGGCGTTACATGAAGCAAATTTTTTTATTGTGAATTGAAATTAGGTAGAAATATCAATTTGGAAACAGCATCACCAATATCCGCCTATTGAAATGATTGAAGATTGTATTTTGATTTATATTTTGCATTTTCTTATATCAGAAAAAGATAGACATGACATATTTCGAGACAATTATTCATTGAAAAACTCCGACAAATACATTATCAAATTTCAGAATGCCCTTAACAAACCCTGAATACTTTTTGTCACTGTTTGTCCCCTAAAGTTTTTCAAATATCCCTAAGTCTAGGGTTAAATTCCGTAATATGGCAGCACTGGTCCCACACCAGGGAAATTTATATTCTGTCGATTACATAATTTTAAGCTATTCTAAGCTTTTTCCATCCAGTGGAAATTTGTTTGTTCTCATATGTGTCTTGACTGCTATGAGTTTTTTATTAGCATTTTACAGTTTTACATTTTTTAGCATTTTACCGTTCTAAGAGATACATTAGATGTTTTGTATGGAGCTAGTTCGAGACAATATTTCTCGATGTTTCTCGGTATTTGTGTCATTGATAGGGTGGAAAAGGTTGCCAACTCAGTGGATCGGAAATCCGGGAGGAAAATAATAAAATTTACACTACGAGTTGCTTGTAATGCCTTTTGATTCGCAAGAATAAAGTTATAGAATTCTTTACATGTGTAATTAAAATTTGTGCATACCTGTATTTCTGATTAAGCCGATTGCGATTTTTTATATATGATGCCAGTTCTGGCGCACTTAAGAGGAGCAAAAGAAGGGAAAATAAGAGGAGCTATAAGGACATGGTGCCTGCGATTATCGGCCCGCGCATCCCGCGCATGACGTAAGCAATGATCTCGAACTGATAAACAGCCCAGTTGAGCTGATAAACAGGGTAGTTGAACTGATAAACAACCCTGTTAAGCTAACAGCCCGGTTGAACTGACAGCCCAGTTGAGCTGTTGATCAGTTCAAAGATCATCGCTTAAGTCATGCGCGGGCCGATAATCGAAGGCACCATGTCCTTATTGCTCCTCTTTGCTCCTCTTATTTGCTCCTCTTATTTGCTCCTCTTATTTGCTCCTCTTAATTGCGCCAGAACTGGTATTATATATCTACTGACCACAGTTCGTTTACTACGCTGAAAACACGATCGGCAGCAACATTTGCGATAGGGATCGATAAAGCGAATGTAACAAGTTTTTTTATTTCTTTGCCTCTTTATTTAACTTGCCACAAGGTCACGCACTTCTCGCAGCAAACAGTAATCATCGTACAATTTATCCTCATTTATTGGCACGTTTAGAGAAGCACTCAGATCTTTTATTTAATCAATTGAACAAATCTAGTGCAATTTACGATTTTTAATCATTGATATTGTATTATTTACAAGCATATAAAAGCGAGCATAAAATATAGGTGGAACGCGATTTGCGTTGCATGAACATGAAACAATCTATTAGAACAGATTAGTTAGTTTTGGTTGATAATGAATCATCAACTGACAAACATATGGTGTTGTGTAATGCTATGCAAATGGTGACAGCGCACGTAGAGGTATTTAGTCGATCTACGCGGTCAAAAGTCAATTTTGTAAAAGTAGCTCTAGTATCGTACAATTGCTACCCGACCAAGTTGAAGAGTCGAGGAGTATTATGCCGCCGGTGGCCACCCCTCTCGACACCCGGTTCAGCGTCAGCGTCTCTATCTAAACGTGATCGTTCTCTTTGTTGCACGTAATTTTTCCAGGAGTTTGAACAATAACTCAGTTTCTCAGTGTCATATGGTTCGTTGGGTGATTTTCTCAAAAAAAAAATACTATGGATTTAGATACTACAGGTAAGGATGCGTAGAGTTTTTGTAATTTGGAATTATTTCAATGTAAATTTAATGATATTTTAGTACATGTGTTCCAGTGTGTTCCAGTGTGTGTGTTCAATTGTGTTCCAGTGAACAAATTTTTAAGCAATATTTTGCAATTACAAAGGTATTAGTTGTACTTCAGGGTACGTCCCGGCTTTTTTTTTGTTGCAGTAGCTATTTTAAGGGTTAAACTAAAGAACTGTGTTAAAATTTGACGCGGATACCCGTGGTTTTTACTTATTTTGGGTCCCTCAAAAAAATAGAATCAAAAAACGGACTTATTGTTATTGATGTTAAAACAAGTTTTTTTTTGTTTTAGTATCATCAGGTGGCTCTAACCTTAGGGTATGGACCCGGGAAAGGTTATTTGTCAAAATGCAACAAAAAAACTGCCTACTTTTGAAGAAAAATTAGATTATCTTGAAAGAGACTTGTTATCATGTGAAGACTATTCAGAACAACAAACGAAAGACATAAAACACAAATTTTCATACATTAAATCAGAATTTAAACTGAGGTCGCTTCAAGCACACAAAAAAGTAGATGTTTTTATAAAAAAGAACTCTAGTTGGTTACAAGGAACATTCGCTGTACCGAAAGTGCAGATAAAACTTTCAGCAGGTCGACCACAAAGGTCATTTAAAGAATCGAGTGAGAGAACTAAAAGACGAAAAACGGAAGAACTTCGAAATGCAATAAATGACGATGTATTGATGCATGCTGCTCAGTCAACATTACGAACTTCTGGTAACAGAGATGCTTCAAAATTACTTAAAGAAATATCCAAGTCTCCGAAGCTAGCTACACGATACAAAACAGTATATTCTGAGTTTATGAAGGGATACGAAACTAAATTAACACCATTACAAGCTCTATCTATGTTTGTTGAAGCCGATCTTTTAAGAAGACAATACCAAATAATTAGAAGTACAATGAAAAAGAGGTATCCAAGCTACAGTGTGCATCAAAGAGCAAAGCAAGACTGTTATCCACCCGAAAAATCTTTCCAAGTGTCTGAAATTTGCGCCGAAACTAAATTACAAGACTTGATGAAACATACGGTGACAAGATTACTAACATATTTAGAAGATATTTTACAGAATTTAAGTCTAAAAGAACGGAGAACTTTAGAGTTGATTAGCAAGTGGGGTTGCGATGGCTCCCAACAAGCACAATACAAGCAAAACATGCAAGCTGATGCTTCAGATGCTACCGTTTTTCAAAGTTGCTTCGTTTCTTTGAAACTAGTGTGTGGCACAAAAGGAAACAAAGTAGTCTGGCTTAATCTGACTCCATCTTCACCTAGATACTGTCGTCCCATGCAAATCAGATTTGCGAAAGAATCTGTTGACTTTACAAACGCAGAAATTAACTACTTCGAAAATACCATAAAGTTATTACAAAATACCAAATTCATTCGGGGAGAAAAAACATTTTCAGTGAAACATACAATGATGCTAACTATAGTAGATGCTAAAATATGCAATGCTGCAACAGGAACATCTTCTACAATGAAATGTTATATTTGTGGGGCTACTTCAAAGCAGTTCAATGATTTAACCATCAAATGTGATATTAATACCGATGCATTATTCTTTGGTCTTTCTGTGTTGCACGCTAGAATCCGATTCTTCGAAAGCATTTTGCATCCATCATATAAACTTCCAGTACAAAAATGGCAGCTAAGATCAGAGAATGACAAAGCCATAGCAAAGCAAAGAAAGCCAGAGATACAAAAAAAGTTTAGACTTGAAACAGGTTTGATAGTAGATATTCCGAAATCAGGCTTCGGTAACACGAATGATGGTAACACCAGCAGACGTTTTTTTGTCAATCCTAAACTAGCAGCTGAAATAACTGGTGTTGACTCTAACTTGATTTACAGACTGAAAGTTATTTTGGAAGTCATTTCGAGTGGTCACAAGATCGACTTAAATATGTTTGCCGAGTATGGAATACAAACTGCAAGGCTTTACGTCAAATTGTACCCATGGCTTCCGATGATCCCAACATTTCATAAGATCCTGGTGCATGGTGCAACTGTGATACAACACGCATTGCTACCTATCGGCCTACTATCTGAGGAAGCTGCTGAAGCACAAAACAAACATTTCAGGCAGTACCGACAAAACTTTGCACGTAAAGTTTAGAGGGAATCATGCAATCGTGATGTCTTAAATAGACTTCTTCTATGCTCTGATCCCTTGGTGAGCAGCATGAGGCCAATACGAAAAAAACTGACGAATCCATTTTCGAAAGAAACCATAGAAATGTTTATACCAGCTGAACCAAACCCAATTAATGATGACTCGGACTCAACGGAGGAGTAAACAGAAGACGAGACATCTATAGAAGACGAAGAAGAGTCTTCTGACGAAGATTCATAGCACTCATCATCAAAACCGTTTTGATTTGTTTAAAATTTTATTAAGTTTGTGTGTATCATAGTATCCCTTATAATAAAAATCAGCCTAAATGATCTAGATTTATACTCTTTCATTCTATATAATCTATTATGCAATAAAAATTTAAGAACGCTATTTATGATAATAAATCCATAAGAAATAATTTTGACCGCGTAGATCGACCAAATACCCCTATGTGCAGCGATCGGACGTAGTTTGCCGTCGGAAAATTAGGATACACTTAATTGTACTAAATTGCGCCAACGAACGTTTGGAAATACTTCAGTATGTTTTATTAATCAAAATGGGAAATGAATACCACAATAAAACCTTCAGCTTTTTCATTTAATGATTACACTGTAAAAGAAACGTCTGTCTTTTAATGGGAAATTTGGACATAGGTTTTCATATGGCGATCCTCCTCTACGTAATATCAGGTATTTTTCACTGATTTTATTTCCAGTTGCTATCTACTTTAACCCTTTACATAATTAATTGTAAGGAACATGACATCTGACTCACATATCTCACTCACAGACCATGGTTTCGAGCGCGCTCTGTTGCTACATTTTAAGCGAATTAACGTCACTTGACTAATCCTGAATTAGATTTCAATGCGAAGAGAATCACCCAGTCATCATTGTACACAACAAGAAGACAATTTCAGTGTACTGAAGAAGGGTCGAAGTTCTCGTTTCCGTCCGCAGCTAGTGTGAGTAGGTTACACATTCCGTTCAAAGAAATCTGAGATCCTAAATCCCGACAAAACAAACAACGATACTACCAGTCATACTGTGCATGTTTTCTCCGTTTATTCTATTCATCAAGTTAAAGGATTGTTGAATCCTTTCAAATGCCTCCTTGACAATGTGTGTTTAGCTTTAGCTTAACTCCTTTGCTGCCCTTCACGTCACAGTCTCTTAAACGCGAACTTTTCACCATGTCAGTCGATTCCATCCTTTTTGTCTGCCCTTTTCTTTGTGCGCTACGTCCTACATTTCCCGTTATTGCGTACGACATTTTAACTACTCTAAGCTCCACTCCGGATTAGTGAATGAGGTAGGATTACATATCACGTGACTTGGTTTCACTACACGCTACGCCATACTACAGCCTCACAGTGTTGAACAGTTAGTTGGAGATGAGCTGAAGCGGGAGTTAGCAGAACAAGTAACATTCCGGCATCATAATGTAGCCGAAATTCAGCAGTGGAGTTGGTTTTGCTTTGGGATGGAGCGTGATTAATCGCAGTCTCACGCACATTTCCTTGTACGATTCCTTGTACAAAAGCTTAATTGCGAATCGCTGTAATGAGATGTGTAAGATCTGTATTAATTCGAGCATTGAGATTTTCAATTTAGCTGAAATCATTATGGGACCATAATATTAAATCATTGCTTTTCGCCAAGCATGTAACCGAGTGCGTTGATTTACGCTTTTGCACGCAACGTTTTTAATGAAAGCAAAAAATGTTAAAGGCCCAAAGGGGGTAGAATAATCGATTTTATCGATACTTCTAATAAATTTCATGGTATATGGGGGATGGGTATTGATTTGATTTCACTCGGAAAACTACAACCTATTGAGCAAAAAAAATGTAATACTGCAAGGACATCAAAAAAATATGTAGACCTCTGTATCCGACTACACTAAACATAAATCTGAGCAGCGCTAAATTTACGGCTGTCATAAAATAGTAAAAATGTACTTTGCTAGGCATTGTACGGGTTTGAAAACATTGCTATCAATAATTTAACAAGGTTTATTTTTAATCTATTTATCCAGCAACGATTGCAAGTAAATTGAAAACAATATATTTTTGTGTCCGATGGAATGTACTGTGAAAATCTAGTTACAATTCATAAAACATTTAGCCAGCTCGAGCTGAACTTTCAAATGGACTCAATAGGAATAGTGATGCTTGAGCGATGTACCCATGTTTTTGAATGCATAAAAAGGTATTTCCGTGTGATTTCACCGGTTCGATATTGAAATTGAAAAAACATGAACATTTAGCCTGAAAGTTTGGTGTGCTAAGATTTTTTTACATAAGCTTGCAGCTATTCAGTTGCAAATCAGTAACAAGCTGGTTGGAATTCATCTTATAACGAAATTAAATTCTATTCTCTATTTCTGCTTATAGTCAGATACATATTGTTTGTTATTCAATTTTAGAATATTAATTATGTATAATAGCTAGACATATCAGTCTAATTCTCTAACTAATGACAAATCACTCGCACGAAAAATATCGACATAGCAGCAGTATTACTTAAAAAATAAATTCAGCGCATATTAACCCTTAGAGAGACTGCTTTTCAAAGACTAGCAGCAGAACTTTTGAAGTAGCAGAAGAATATTTTGTATCAAATTTAGATGATTGAAATGTTTACGAAGTTTTGGCAAGACGAGGCAGCCATTGAGCCTGAGGGTTCAATGGCTGCCCCTTTGTCAATCGACATCTAAAACGAAGTTACGCGACGAAATAGACGGAAACGCGGCAGAAGAATAAAGTAACTGAAAGTGTGTATGTATATATAGTACGAAGATAAATAAATTTCTTAAATTAAATATTAATTTTTACTCCAGATACTACCGTTTTTCAGTGACTGGTGGTTGTTTGGACAATATTTTTCAGATATTCTACAAGTTATTTGGTGTGCAACTTTTTTATCCTCCTTTCTTCCACTCTCTCCTTCTCGCAATCAGTATGTACGGCTCGTGTGCATCATTGCGTCATCAAACACATTATCCAAGTACTTCCCAGACAATTGAAGCATTGGTATAAAGGAAAGTATAATAGTTATCAATTCTAATTGCGGTTCGTGTATTGTAATATTTATCCTCATGACATGTGTTGAAAGAAAAGCCTCCAAAAAAAACGGATATCTTCTTCATTAAGGATTGTTGTTTTTGACGTATGATTTCAAGTACGTTTTAAACTCTATTATGTGTTTTGCTGATTTTATCGTGTACGGCAATGAATTATAAAATGGGATAGCCTGCTGTATTGGGTTCATTTTCAATCTATCAGTTTTTGGAATAACAAGAGATAAATTTCTAGTAAATGATTCATATGCGTAATTATCTTTTTGTGTAACCTTAAGGCTGGTACTGAGTTAATCGTGAAGCTAAATTTTGACATATCTCCATTATCTGGTCATTCTTTCGAGCGAAAATTTTGTAAATGGAGAAAAACGGAGACACTAATCATTTCTAACGGATCGGAAAAGTAAAAAATGTCAATTTTGAACTGATTTTCTTATTGGAAAGACATTTGCTCAATTCAATTTTCAAATTCAAACACAAAATGTCACTTTTTAGCTCGAAAGAATGAACTGCACATACTTAATTGGCGTGAAATAATTGGAGACATGTGTCAATGCCATCTGTATTTTCGAAAGCAGCTGCTAAGCAACTTTTCATGCTAAAAACTGAGTACAACTCCTGCTTATTTTCAAGCTAAATATTCGCCAAAACAGATTTCACGTGAAATTTTGTATGAAAATTTCACGTCAAATTGAAGACAGTACTATGCTTTGCAAGCAAAATAAGATAGCTTTGAACTTACCTGTTTGAAGTTCATTTAAAATATCAGCGTCCAAGATGTATGATTTATTTTATCGGACTTGAAGCTGATTTCAACTCTCTCTTATTCAGGTCATATAAATATGAGCATAGCAAAAACGCCAGCTATCGCGAAAGCCATTAAACAGTAGCTACATATAAATCATCACAGTGAAATTACTGCCGCAGCCCCGCAAAACCAGATAAATTTTCACGATTCAATATTTTTTATATATTTTTTTAAAGTTTTGTGGTTAAATAGTACTTAGTGGTTATTTGGACTTTGAATTGAAAGCAAATTTAAAATTGTACAAATTGCTCTAAACGTCACTTAGCCAACGATAAATCCTGCGAAAAACGTCTTGAATATATAAATATCAAAAATAAAGTATCGCGCTACCATCCACAAAATATCTACCATGAAAATAAGCAAACGCAGCAATTTTCAATTAGCTCATATCACTTCCCACAAATCTCGTTGAACCGAATGAAAATCTCTCAAGTGAATCAATACAGTATAAATTCAACAGCGACACCAGTCCAACGCCAACAAAAACAACCGCAGATGTCGTACAGCAATATCCTACGATCGAATCCACCACAACAATCAAGTAACAATAGTTTTGATCAAAACTTGTTTACAACCGATCAGCTGATTGAAATTTCGACTGAGCTAATCGAGAAACTTGCAGCCTGTTCTACTAAGCAACAACAATTTAATGTACATACTAATCAGTGTTGCGGCGAGGTTTCTGTATGGATAGTAACGTCGAATTTAATATACTACTCTGGAATGCCCAGAGTATCCGTAACATGAATATTGAACTTTTTGACTATGCTTCACGGAACAATGTACACTTGATAAAACTTACAGAAACCTGGTTGAAACCAACCGATAAACTCTCACATCCTTTTTACTTAATCTACAGATCTGATAGAAATAATACTAAAGGTGGTGGAGTTGCAATATGCATCCAAAAAACCATACGCCACGTCGTACAAACTAGTATTGAGACTAAAATAGTTGAAAATCTCGCTGTTTTCTTACCAGATCACGAAACGTATATAATCGGTGGCTATTTTCCTGGCACTAAACTTAATAATGACAAACTGAGTATGTTTACAAGTGACATGAAGCTTTTAACGAGAAAATATGATAAATTTTTGTTATGTGGCGACTTTAATGCATGACATAGGCAGTGGAACTGGACCAGGGCAAACTCAGCAGGAAAAATACTTTTTGACCTTACTTGCGCTAGAAATTTGTACGTCCATTGTCCATCCCACTCCACATATTATCCTCTAGACATCGTGATTAGCAATGGTCAAGTAAATATTACAAGTCCATTAACCGTAAATGAACTAAGTTCACCACATCTTCCTGTCTTTTTTCCATTCCTGGCAAACGCTTTTCGAAAACTGAGGATAAACTTATATTTAATATTTGTAAAACAAATTGGGTGGAATTTAAAGCCACACTGAGCTCTATAGTTGACACTAGTAGACTCGACCTACTAAAAATCAATAGCACCTCACAAATTGACGCATTAATAACTAAACTATACGATTATATTTGGTTCAGTATCGATTCTCATACACCTAAAAGCATATGGAAATCATATCCTCCTATTCACATTGACAACGAAACCAAAGCGATCATTAAAGTGAGAAATATAATTCGGCGGCAATGGCAAAGAACAAGAGATAGGAATACGGAAAAACTTGTTAACCATCTTACTACATCTATCAAGGACCGTTTGTTTCAAGCCCGGAATGAAAATTGGAATAGAATGCTTGCAGTCCAGGGGAAAAACGCGAGAAATATCTGGAAACTAAATAAAGTCTTCAGTCACAACACCACTATACCACCACTTAATCTACCCGACGGAAGAACTATTTTTAACGACAAGGATAGAGCTAACCTGATCTCAAAGTTACCTTGCCCGCAGCTCCGTTGATACATTCAAAGGTCAGCTCGATTCATTACAGTCCGACTTTTTGCCGATTCATGCTTGTAAATCAAAGGAAATTAACGCATGCATAAAGAACCTCAAGAGCAACAAATCTCCTGGATTCGATGAAATCCCTGGTAGTGTCTTAAAGAATTTTCCTAGGAAAGCAATTATACTGCTAAACTTTATTTTTAACTGCTGCTTCAAGCTATGCTACTTTCCTGTATTATGGAAAAAGGCACTGGTGGTACCAATCCCGAAACCAAATAAGGATCCTAGCTCCCCAAAAAAAATTAGCCTACTGAACATCCTAACTAAAATTTTCGAAAAAATAATATTATCTCGAATCATGAATGTCGTTGACCGCCACAATATATTACCGGATTTTCAGTATGATTTCCGCGCTGGACTTTCAACTAACCATCAACTTACTCGATTGTGTAAGTTTATTCAAGATTTTTATCAACGGAAGGAGTCCACGGGTTTTGTAGCTCTTGACATCGAAAAGGCATTTGATTCAGTTTAGTGGTTTAGTGTACAAACTAAATCAGCTTAAATTTCCTGCATTCATAACAAGAATAATAACTTCATTCCTACTTGACCGTTCGTTTGTCGTGAAAATCAAGAAATCGAAATCATTTGAGCACCGAATCACTTCAGGTGTGCCACAAGGTTCCTGCCTAAGCCCGACCCTTTTTAATATCTTTTTATCGGATATACCCAAAAATACAAACTGTGAACTGGCTATGTTTGCTGATGACATCGGAGTGTACTGTAGGGACAGTTGTCCAGAAAACATAATTAACAACATCGAGTCACAACTAGATCTACTTTAGCAGTATATTATCGCTGGAAATAAAAAGTAAATCCAACTAAATGCCAAGCTATATTATTTTAAAAAAAGGCGTCGAACGAAACTCCCAAATCGAAACATTCACTCCACTGGACCGAGTATTGAGTGGACGGATACAGTTTCCTATCTAGGGGTAGTTCTGGATAAAAAGCTTTCCTTCCAGGACCATATTGATCAAACATGTACAAAGGTTAACAAGGCCGCGTATGCATTATATCCACTACTTAATAAACAATCTAAGTTATCGCTAGTCAACAAATTGATTCAATTATTCAAATTAGTTATCCAGCCCATCATCACCTACGGAGTACCTGTCTGGAAAGACTGTGCAAAGTCCCATCTAGCCAAACTTCAAGTCGTGCCAAATAATATCCGGGTAAACTGGACTTGATGCCCCACACCCGGGAAATCCCGCCACCAGAGGGCGAAAAGGTGGTAGAAGGGTTGAAAAAATGAAGAAAAACAGACAAAATTATACAAAAAGATAAAAAAGAAGATAAAACAATTAAGAAAAAGAAAAAAAAGAAAGAAAAGAAGCCCCAAAAGCAAACGCACAACCACAAAAACACAAACATATTAGCCCGACATCTATCGGCGAGATTCATGCAACAGCTGTGTGGGGCATCAAGTCCAGTTTTACCTAATATCCTCAAAATGGTACTCAACAAGCCTTTTTACTTCCCTACAAAACTCATACACAAGCTTGCCACTGTCCTCCCGGTAACTCAGCAGGCGAAAAGAATAGCCACTAGATATGTATCCAGCCCATAACATAACTTTGAACATGTTACTATTTTCTACACTAACATTATTCGAGTCTCCATACGAGTTTGTATAGCGTGCTAGGTTTAGTTAGTTATGTAAGTTTATTATTAAGTTTCCCAAACACGGTTTTTTGAAAGTTTTCCTTGGCCTCTTTAAAGACAAATTCTAGTATATGTATATAAACACCTGTGTAGCCTACAATATAACTATAAGATATAGCTGTAAAGATGTCAATCTAAGCCCTAATTTAAGAAACATTATAATTGATATAGATTGAAATTTATACCGAATAAACGTAACTTAAACTTGAATTTATTGGAATTGTTTTTGCGGGATGATTAAAATTGAACAACTTTTTATTTACATTAAAAATTTTAATCTACATTGAAAATTCTATTTTGACAAAGTGGTTTCGAAAGTATGCACTGATTCTCATCAGACACCAGCACACAGTGCATACTTGACTGGCGTGACCACTTGCAGGTGGAAATCATTACATTTTTATTTATGCTAGTTGTGACAAATTTTAACATCTCCGACTTATATCCATGGATATAATTTTACTTAGTAAAGGTAATTGAATTTGATTACGGTTCCCTTCTTGTCTATAAATCAGCATAGACAACGTATATCATTTCTAAAGCTTATCGAAGCCGAGCATATTGAAACGGGAAACTCGATCGTTTTGCGGAATCAGCCTGCGAAAGCAGAATCAAATTGGAATTGTTTTTGCGGGATGATTAAAATGGATGGAACTTTCTTTAATGAGCTACTGTTGCTGCTACTGATTTTTCTGGTTGACGTCTAGTGATATGTTGAAGCTTTAAATCTCTCGCAAGCAGTGAAATCAGGACGTGAGACAGGCGCTTAACTGCATATGTAGTTTTGTCGCCATTTGAAGACCAACGATAAAAGACGCCTCTTTCTTTGGACCGTTTCCATTGATAGCAGCCGATTGGGAAAACTGTTGATTGAAACTTTTGGTTTCCTAGCTATCATCGTTGGCCAAGAATTTGAATCGATTCGCTATATATTTCGAACAACGCTATATATTCGAACAACGATTCGCTTTATATTCGATTACCTATACATTCGACTTCTGCTGCAAGTTCGTTTTTCTTTTTTGTGCCTTTTCTCGGGTCGAAAACTTTCACCAACGATGTCAAAATATTGAAGGTTGGGCTGCATCACGTCGGGGTCACCAGTTTTGGAAGCCGAAATATTCTTATACTTTTATCTAAAATAAAATATTTATTTAATCTTTCTAGTAAATCAAACTCCACTAAATGTGTATTTAACCAGTTTTAATATTAACTCTAATTAATGTTTGTTTTTAACAGTTTTTAATATTAAGACAATTCGAATCAATGCTTTTTTTTATGAAGGAAAAAATAATTTGTCTCTGTCTAATTTTATTTTTAATGACAATCATTTTTTTCTTAACCTACTAGTGTTAGATTTTTTATGTATGGTGGAGTGTTTGTGGAGAGTTGTGGATTGTATGTGGAAAGATTTGTATTTTTGTAAATGTATCTACAAGTCGATAGACCCAACACCGTCAGCAACGACTCCGGCCTAACCAGAAACGTGGCTAAAACAAAGTTTATGGCTGTCAGCAAAACACCAATTATAAACTATCCGCCTATGAACATCAGAGAGAAGTTAGTTCAACAGACTACCAATTATCAATATTTGGGAAGTTGTGTGACGGAATCAGTCGACCATAATGTGGAAATAAAAAGGAGGATCGAAATGGCTAGGCATTCCTTTAACAACGTAAGGAAAATCGTATGTGGCGGAAGTCTACCCATCCACCTACGCTTACGTCTAATGCGATGCTACGTTTGGCCAGTGTTCTTATATGGAGTCGACGCCTGGACATTGAAGAGCTGCGATATTACAAAAATCGAAGCTTTCGAAATGTCCATTTATCGCCCATTGCTAAAAAATTATAATAACTCGAAACCAACGTCAATATCCTGAGGTGACTAAACAAGCAAAGAGAATTGCTCAATATCATCAAAGAAAGTAAGCTTAAACACTTCGGTAACATCATGGGAAACCTAATTTTAATCATTGCAACTCATAATACAAGGAAAAATCGCAGGAAGACGATCTGCAGGAAACAGAAGGACATATTGGCTGAAGAGCATGCGGGAATGGTTCCAGTGCTAATCAATAGAACTTTTGCGAGAGGTGGTTTCGAAAGTTAAAATTGCCATAATGCTGTCCAAACTTCGTGAAGGAGCGGCACAAAAAGATGAAGAAGTGGTTCAGCTCAGGGTATATTTGACTACAGGTTTCCCTCAAGTAACCCGTTTAATTCGTTCCGTGTAGGATAAAACCGCTAAAGCTAACACTTAAGACTATGACAAACAAAAATATTAAATTATTAAAGAATTAGTCCAAGGATACTCATATATTTTCTTTTAGACGACAATTGTTCGATTACCGCGTACTCAATCACTCGAATAACACCATATATTAAATGGTATATCATTATCTAACAAATTACTACCATATTTTCCCTGTCAACCACCAAAATATTTTATACTATTCAAAACGACATTGAGGCAAAACAAGACTAATTTATGATATATACCGCAATTTTCCCTCATTTGACTGAAAATCACATATCAATGCATCGAAACAAAATAATTCTTTTGTTATTCATGACAGAAACTGGTAGTGAAATTCATGATATTCGCTACGTTTTACAGTCAAATGCACTCGCTGAATTTTTCATACACGACGCGGTTCTGTTCACAATACGGTATTGAAAAAATATCGAAGATAGTTTATTGCAACTGTCATATGCATGATGTGCGACACCAATCGATAAATATTTCCACGCCAAGATTCACTGCTGCTTTGTCGCCTCTGCAAAAGGATGGCATCAGACAAATCCATTCTAAGAGTTTACAATAACTTCAATTTCTTACACATTATGTTGAGATTTTGTTGTATTTCACCGCAATGCAATGCAAAATCGAATTGCTGGGCTTATTCTTATAAGACAGTGTGTCTATCGAAAGTTTCAGAGTTTCATGGTCGAATTATAAAACTGGTGAGACTAGTTTACTTGTAGTCCTAATGTTTGCAAAAACTATAGTATTTCATTTTTAGTTTATTTATCAGTTACATATCTCTTATTCGTTCAAATCGAATTCAGCACACCAAATTCTTTAAGATTTTTGAAATTTCTAAGAATTATACATATTATTATGCATTATATACAACATTATAACTATGCATTATATACAGCATTTTCATACAATTTATAACGGTTACTTTTCTTTCCGGTTTCAGATCTCAATAATGATTTACTGCAAATATTTGAAAATCACAATGAAAGAAATTACGAAAATGTTCACTCCAATGCACCGTGTAAGAGCAATTTTCAAAATCGTTAATATTGATTAACGGTCTATACTCTCATTTGGATTTTAAAAAGAACATAAGTCGAAAAGTTTTCGCTGCATACTGTTTTCACAGAAAAAGCTGGGTGAGACGAGGCCAAAGGATAAGAGCGAATTGCGGACGACAGTACAGGATTCGATACGGCTGCGAGCCAAAATGAGAAACGAAAACGACTTAGAGTTCGCCTGACATCCAGCACATAAATTTTTGCAAACAAAGTTATGAAGAACAACATCAAGACGGCTGTCATCACGAGAAAAATCATATGTGGAATCGGATTTTGCATAATTCCTGAATATCATGAAATGCAACGGAAGCCATGAGATTGAAATATCGTCATCCACTCCATCATAGACCGCCTTCTTCCCACAAATATCTTTCACGGATGCTGCGAGATACTTGAAGACATCTAAAGGATGTATATGTGGCGAATGCAAGATGCATCCTTCCGCAAAGTTTTCGATAAGCTTACGTACTTCTGCTCTCGAGCAAAGTTTTCGTTCTTTTCATACTTCAGTTCGAGTCCTGCAAACGACACACACACACCTTCGCATAATCGATGGCTGAGAAAAAAACTGCACAGTTCCATTCTTTATCGGTTTTTAAGTTATAGCAGATTTACCGGTCCGTTTCAAGAAAGAATAAAAAGAATGGCATAATATACGTGAAAAGAAATCTAACATTGAGCAGTGAAAATGATAAATGACCGGCAAAGTGATGAATTGATTCGCTATGAACAACAAGCGCTCTCATCTAAAAAGGATTTCACCCGTTATCAGGTTTCAAATTCTATTTAAATGATTATATCGATCTATAAAAATAATATTGGAGCCACAGATTTTTGACAGATTGAAAATATATTATTATATTTACTATATATTTTAATATTTTAGATGTTCATGCATGTCCAAACCAATGTAACATAATGTAGGACAAGGAACAATTTAAAAATCTTTGGGAAGATAATTACTTATTAGGGCTTGCTGTGAACAGTTTGTGATTCGCAAATAACTTGGACGGGTTTCTGGGCACAAACAGCTGTGTTTTTCTACTATTTAATTTAAATTGAAGCAAGTGTTATTATTTTTTCCGTAAATTCAACCTTGATCAGGATGCATAGAAGTCCTTCCTGGCAAGTGCAATCGAACACCTTCTTGATATCTACGGAAGAAAATAGCGTTGGAATATCTCGTCCATTTTTGTGCTTTTCATAATTTAAGAAGAGAATTAACTTTTAAGATTCCTTGAAAGCAAGCGACCTGTTTGATCCTATCTCAGTTGCTCTCAGCTTATGGTAGTAAAGAATTGATCGCTAAGATGTTGGCTAACGTGGTCACAACCATGGCGCTGAATTCCATTCCTTTGATTGAATGTGTGTAACAGTTCTTACTATTCCTGTAAAAGAATTTTCATTTGAACTTGAAATTCTCAAAATGGGCAAAGTGGTGTAGTAAGTGGGCGACAAAAATCTTCAAAAGATACTCGGCCCGCCAAACTCTCTGCTATGTAAGATTCTCACTTAGTAGAAAAAAATCATCTATAGGCTATGGAGGTCTAGGTCGGAACCCACTCTCTCATTACTTCAACTCGTTCGTGCTTGCTCATTTGTCGGTGCTCACTTACTGTAGTAGAGCTGTGGGTTGTTAAAGCAAACCTCCTCTTGCTTGCAGTGTTTTATCAACAAACAGGTATTGTGATTATGCGCCAGTTGTCCTCCTTTCCCAAAATCGTTTACACGATCGACTCTGGCGTAACTAAGTATACATTGGAGTCAACGTTGCTCTTCAAACTTGCATTTCATGGCCATGGCTGAACCAGAAGCTCAGATGACCTATCATTCTCGTTTTCCAGCAACCTTTGTTGCTTGCTTGTTGCCACAACTAGGGACTTCACGTCTTACGGATATGGTCCTGATAAAGCGGCTTTGTGTCTAACGTCACCACCATGTACCTTACCAAATGACTGCTCTGAACATCTGCAAAGCCCACTGGCATCGGAAAAATACTGTCTTCAATAGTGTCAGCTGTAGACCATGGTTGGTAAATCATCCGTTCTACCCTCTTCATGGCTTGATTAAGTGTGAATTGAGTTAACTTGGCAGTTCTGAGTGTGCTTAACGCTACCACGTAATCAGCGTAATCTACTTCAGATTCATTTGCTGGTATTTCCAGGGCCAACAATTGATGTTCCAGAGATCAGGTCTGATCAGGTCTCAGAATTTATATAAATGGCGACGTAGTTTATGATCGTTGTCGTAGCACTACAGCCCCTCTTGGGCCTTGGCTTTTCCCAGGTGACGCCTCCAAAACCGAGCAGCTTTTCGCAGTCTTCGTCGACAGATTTAGACCAGCGTTTTCTGGGTTTTCCCACTGGTCTTCGAACTCGGCCCTTCCGTCGAATACCTTCTTAGGTACTCGATGCTCGTCCATTCGTTGCACGTGACCAGCCCATTGCAGCTTCCGCAGTTTGATTATTGTAGCAACCTCTGGCTCATCAAAAACCTCGTACAACTCGTGGTTGTACCTTATCCGCCATTGGCCGCACTCTTGTTTAGCTCCAATTATACGTATAGTTAATGATACTACATCTCAAAACGTTATAAACTATATTTCTTTAAATTAACTAAGAATAAACTGTACACAATGAAAAAAAGCGGACAAATCAAACAAAATATGTATTCAATTATATGCCTTTAACGTATTAATTTTAAGCCACAAAAATCATCAGGTGACTGTTTTTATAACAAGATATTTGTTTGTCGGTAAAACATCAGCACTTGGTTCGACCACCTTTAGCTTCCAGAATTACTTGCATTCGTGATAGCATAGATGATACAAGTTTCTGCGTAATATCCTATTCCATAATTTCCTTTTCTATTCATAATACAGAGCCTTCTTTATAGAAGACTTTGAAGAAATTTTGTGTTTAAGCTGTTTATTTTTTAATGCAGTTATTTGAGAGTATTATATAAATAGTTACTCATGTATATTTTAGGTATATTATATTTGTTTATTTATATATTATAATATTCGTTGCTGTAAGATTTGGACTCAAACTCATTTTATTGACAGATTCCTTTAAATTGTTTTTAATAAGTTTTGGTACACAATTGGTTCCTTCTATTATCAATAAATACTAGATTTTCCACCCCTGACCCCAACTCATGCACGATCAAACAAGCATATTCACTCCACAAAGTTTCACGGTGCTCTACAAGTTCCTAGTGTCTAAAGCAGTATTTTTCTTCCGCCAAACTTTGCTAGACCATCGCGACTAAATATCAGTAAAATTAACTTGTTTCCAGAATGGCATGCCATCGTTTTGATGTAGAAAAGCATATTGTTTTCTTTTTAGTTTGCTAGTTTCACTAATAAAGGGTTTTTTGGCGCCCTACAAGATTATCTGTGCTTGTTCAAAGCTTTTTGCACTGTTCTAGAACTAAACGCCAAATTACACTTTTCTAATAACTATTCTCTTATTTTAACATCACTGGTTTTTGGATGTTTACGTATTGCTCTGTATATCACTCTTTCGTTTGTTTTTCCGTTTGACAGCCTTTTGTTTTCCTCCCTATTTTTATAACTTTGAACGATGTGTTGAATTGTTGACTTCGATTTTTATAGTTTTCACTATTTCAGACAATGTTTTCCTTTCACAAGCTCACAAATTAATCACTACGTCTCAGTTGATGTTTCGTTTCTTTTATTTTTTATTGGTTGCATTGTGTATTTACACTCAGAACTCCTTGTCAACATTTTTTCACGATCACTGCGTTAATATTGATCAAATTTCCATGCAGTAGGTACACTCGAAATGTTACGAATGCCTAACGGTCAAAGTTGCTATAAGATAGTTTTTGTCACTAGCGATAAAATGTGATCTTGTACTTTTTTTGTTATCACGGGAATCGAATGCTAATAAAATAAATAATATTTGATTAAATTTAGAATGATTTAATAATACGTTAATTTTATACAGTCAAAAATGTTTTCTATCGATCGTGGTAATTTATAGTCATTCTTTTCTCCCTTTATTTTCAACTGTTTTAAATTTAAAAATTGCATACAATTTGACAGGTTAGAATCTGCTTGTATGAACGAAGATGGCTTTCCATTTGCGATCTACTCCCAAGTACTTGGAAGTACTAATTAGTAAAAATGGAACACGGCAATTATACAATTCAAATTACTTGTACATATATATATATATATATATATATATATATATATATATATATATATATATATATATATATATATATATATATATATATCAGTGGCGAAGCGTCCATATAACCCGATTCCTTCCGGCTTCCCTTTTGAAAATATCTACCTACTTGGGATTTTTCAAAACATGTATGCATCTTAACATATACATAAATTTTCAATTTACTAAAGATCATACTAACTTTTGTGTGATACGATAACATGAAAATTCCCATTCATAAGCCGAAATTTTGCGGCTTGCAAATTCTTATTCGCTAGCCACTAAAGGCTTTGGCCAAATGTGTATTGTCTTGTGTCTGTCTCTTTTCGTTCCATGCTTAAATGATAGCATCGTCTCGTTTCAACAGTGGGAAAATAAGCCGTGACGGATCTGCTTACGACTGGTTCGAGAAGGAAAAAAATTTCGATCGGCTCATTTAATATTGCCTTGGGGCTATTTTCATGTGAACGTTACTTTCGATAGTTGTATTCTTCACATAAAAGCAGCACGTGAAGATTATATATTTGTTATATGAGTTTGAAGATAAAATTTTGCTGGGTATCTAAAAACTAAAATTTGTTTTATGTTAGTTTTAAGAAATGAATTCTTATCTTGCGTTAAACTCTTTTATGATACATGTTATAAAATTATTTTTTATTTATCTAATTGAATAATATTTTATAAAAAGCAAGAATCAGTTCATAAAAAAGTACACGAAACTATTTGTCGTAGGAAAACTGAAACTTGATATTGTTAATATGTATGCTTAAAGTTTATACGTTAACACTTAAAAATATTATAACTGTAAATTGTACATATCGCAAGACAGTTTTAAAATATAGTAAATTAAGAATTATCTACATATCCTCATGTTAAGGCTTGACATTTTTCGCGAATTTTTACATTTCAACCGCTTTATTTCCAATATATTTTAAATTTAATGGATGAAATATAGCTGCTTTCAATTTTTTCCATTTAGCGTTCTCCAGGCTCAGAACGACTTTTTTCAACGCTTCTTTTTTGTTAACATTTTTTACATTAAAGCAAATAGTTTCATGTATATTGAAAGTGACCATATAAAACCTTTTTTTTTACTTATTGCTTATTATTTATTTAATTATAATTTTTTATACTGCCTGTAAGTGTGACGAGAATTAAATAGAAATTAGTAAGTCTGACAAAAATCAGCATGCCAAACATCATTATTATACATATATAAAATGGTGGATAATTATTCGGCTTCCCTCTATCGATATTTCACCCCTCGCCACTGATATATATATATATATATATATATATATATATATATATATATATATATATATATATATATATATATATATACAAGTAATTTGAATTGTAGCCCGGGTGAGGCAGACAGCCCCGGGCCCCCGATGGTAGTGGAGCCCTGACCCCGATGGTCTGGGGTCCTCCACCCACTGATACTGGCCATCAAATTCAAAATTCAAAAATCTACATAGAAACTGAAGCTAATAGGTGTGGCCAGTATCCCTGCCTTGGAAGAAAAGCTGAAAAAAATGCCGAAAAATCACTAAATTATTTCTCCATTGGCCAGCCAGGCCAGACGCAATCCCTGAAATACGAGAAAGAACTTCTCGGGCTTCGTTCAATAGGAAGGCCGATCTTTTGAAAATTAAATTTTTTTGAACCTTCCTAAGAAAAATTAAAATTTTGATTACCTTTCGACAATTAATTTGGAAAAGTCGTTTGCTTACTCCGCTTCTTTAATTAGCCTTACTCTAGCCATCTGGCTTTGTTTAATTTGCTACAAATTTTGAGAGTTAGACACACCACCTGGTGTGCACTTATTTTGAACTTGGCACTTTGCCCCCTTAGCTGTTAAGTACTGCTTTAGCCACTTTGGCTTAGATTAAGCTTTATTGAAAAAAAACGGCGCTACGCGCCTCGCCTATCCATTAAGTATAAAAATTGTAATCAATTATATATATATATATATATATATATATATATATATATATATATATATATATATATATATATATATATGTTTATTTGAATCCAATAAGAAAGCGTTGTTTAGCATGATTATTTTACATTATTATTAAGCATTATTATTTAGCATTAAATAAAATTGAATCTAGCATTATTCCAAAAAAATAAATGGCAGCACTGCTTCCTACTGCTCATTCGAGATACTGCGTCGATCAGATGATGACATCATCACTAGGTTTTGGTGGATGCACCGGGAACAGTGAGCCGACGATATGCTCCAAGTCAGTCCATAAGAGCGCTAGACCGTATGAAGCTAAATTTTTACCCCTCACCCTTCAGGTTTGAAATGACTTGCTCGCAAAAACCAAACCGTTTGTAGCGTTTACTCCTTTATAGTAGGGGAGCCTGGGATGCTAAATTTGCAGTTACTAAAGCGTCATGGGGACCTATTGGATTGTGAAGATTAGGTTTTAAAATGAAAAAAAGTTTATGTCAAGTTTTCCATTTTAGTGGGGGGGAGAGCGTGTAAAAATGTTCAAAAACGTAAAAAAAAACAGTTACAAGGAAATACTCGAGCGCGTCAGACATTTATAGTGTATACGCGCTTTGTCTTCCTGATAGCCGATAGATATTTATCTGACGATTAACTGGTGGGGGGTGGCCGTAAAAGGAGGTAAAAAAACACAAACAAAAACAGTTATTCGAGCGTGTCAGATATTCAGAGGGAATGTTAAGTGAACTCAAAAAAGTGTCCTATTTAAATGACTGACGATTTGGACGTAACCAAAAGACATATATATATATATATATATATATATATATATATATATATATATATATATATATATATATATATATATATATATATGTATGTATATATATATATATATATATATATATATATATATATATATATATATATATATATATATATATATATATATATATATATTATATATATATCGTTTAAAGATGTTACATCCGAAATTACGACCGTAGCATAAGCGTTGCTAGATTTTCTTCGAACACGTTTCACTTTACGATATTGCAAGATATTCATACATTTTTTTAATGTTTCATGTGTAAACTTTTTAGTTTTTTCACAAGTTTCTTTTTCACAAAATACACATTTCACACTTACATCACTCATTATTAATTCACAAAATTATTTAAAAAAACACAACAAACAAACCAACGCGGCTGGTCCAGTGAAATCCGACATAAAAAAGGCGAAACTTCGGCAAAATTAGGGGAAAGCTGAATTTTGGTGTGAACCTTGGCACTGGCGTATTGAACAAAATGTCAAAAGTGCCCATCGATCCGAGTGCTGCGTTACTTTTTATACGAGGTCAAAGGTCACCAAAAGTGACCTTTCCTAAATATCACAGTAACGGCCACGTCTTCAGAAAACAATGTATGACGAATTTGTAGTTTAACAAATTTCCAACAAAAAATATCTGCTAACTTTTTCTTGTAACTATAACCGTTTTGGAGATATATTGATCTAAACATTTGCTACTAACAGCATCTTCTTTCTCAACGGAATGTTGATATCCGATTTTGACTACGACTTGGAATGTTTGTGAGTTTATTTTTCTATGTTTAAGAAGCGCAGAAAAAAACATGCAAACAAATTTATCTACCACACTCCAGGGTAGATAGAAAAGTGTGCTCCGAAAAGTTATCCCCCCCTTTCCATAAAATGGTATCCCTCAGCTTCCATCTGAAATATTCAGAAATGAGCTCGTTGCCTGCTTTTTGCCCACTGTTAAACAAGATAAGATCAGTTTTTATCCTGCAATTTTTTTCATTTATTGATGATTTTAGCTACATCGCCCCATGAAAACCGTCAGATTATATGTTTTTCGTAATCCTGATAGGATTTCCTTCAAAATAAAAAAAAAATTAATCGCGCTCGAGTATTTCGAGGTGAGGTTTTTTTTTTACAACTTTGTGACTCGCCCCTTTCCTTAAGCCACGATCAAATTGTCAGATTATTGAAATATACTCTTTTCTGGATGTACTTAACTTACCTTGTCTTAATCTGAAGCGCTCGAGTTTTTCTGAGGATCAATTTTTTTTTACTAATCTGACGGGCTTCCCCCAACGCACCCCACTATATTAAGGGCTCATATATGGTAGGGTACATTGCAGGGTGCAGTGCTTCTCCCCATATGATTTTCTGACGCGCTCGAGTAACGCGAGAAATCCCCGCTTGGGCTCCCCTACTATTAATGACTCTGGTCAACTTTTCCTTTGATGAAATGTGAGTCAGCAGAAAGCTTGGAAAATCGCAGTTTTTTTTATACACTACGTCCTGCGTCTACGCACACCATTTAAATCTACTAGAGTTTCCTTTCAAAATAATGGTGATGTCTACTTTCTTCAATTTTGACTTCATTAGATGCAACGTTAATGTTGAATAATTCAGTTATTAAATAATATCAAATGAGCAAGTTAGGAGCCTTTCCAAATTGGCATCTTCACCTTCGTCTTCAGCTTGTTATAACAGCGTGTGACGTCAAATCAAGTTGACCTTGTCCGCATTCGGCTATTTTTGACTTGGCATTGCTCTTTTGTATGACTGTTGACGAAGTCACGAAGTCAGTTGGCTTTTCGTTGGCTTGACTTTGTTATTAGACTATTTTACTAGGCAAAGCTGACAAATTGGAACACATAGTCTGGCCTTACCTTCATCTGACATTTAGTTATGGGACGCAAAAATGGCAGATCGCAAGTGCAAGTTTATTTTTGTTACGTTTTTTGAAGTGAGGAGGGTATAATGATGTTTCAAAATTTCAGGGAAAGACGAGAATATAAAAATGCTGATGAAATGCTGATTAAATAAAAAATGTTTAGGAGAAACCCCTGCATGTAAGTCCATGTAGATATTTCTTTTTCCCTATGACTTGTCTGGGTGCCGAGCATATATGTGCATATTCTAACCTACTAGACCATGCAATACTTTTTGATCCTACCCTTTAAAAAACCCAAAATATGACCACGATTACAATAAACCAATATGAGTACTGAATTTTTGATTTTTTTGAGTCCGATCCTAGCAAAATTCTCCATTCTTGGTAAAAAATCAATGTGACAATATTGCTAATATTGTAACATAAATTTTCATTTCAAAACACCTAAAAATGATATATTTGACTTTAAAGACTGATTTTCCTTTTAGAATCTAAATATGTTTCAAATTCAGGACACATATCGATATTGACATGATTATCTGCCCTTTTCTTCATAATCCTCTGGTTTTACATTACAACCGTAAGTTTCCTTTTCTTTAATAAATTTCCTTATATTTTGAGATGAGTTGTAGGTTTAGTTAACGGTTATTAGTTATGGTACTTTGCAGTGCTAAAATTTGAAATATAGCAACAATTATGAAAACCAAAGGGAAAGTAGCATTTTAATATTGAAACAGTTTCATCAAAAAGAATTAGCATGGTTTAGAAATTTATTATTTAATTTAGGAACTAAAATTATTTAAAAATTTTTTGGAAAATAAATCTTAGCTGAGGACTTTATAGATTTTCATATTTCAAAGCAAACCAGAAGCCAAGCACGAATCAAACACGTTAAAATCTCTTAATAAGTATCACCTGCATGCTCAATGACTGCGCTTATTTGATAAACATCGTTCCTGCGAAATGAAATGAAAAACGATAGGTGTTGCAAAGGAAATCGCCGCATTTAATGTCAACTGGCCAAATTAAATAAACAAAAACCAATTAAACATATGTTGCGAATTCCCAATCAGCTTATTTCAGACACAGACATGAAACATCACATAACTAGTACAACTGTACAAGGATATTTTGAAAAATTACCTTTGAATAAATAAGAAAAATAAGAAAGACGTAACTATTATACCTAGCATTACAATAGGTACTGACTGAATCTACCAAGAAGAATAATGATAAATTTAGCTAATTTACCGCTTCTTGCACGTTAAATTTCACACAACAATAACACAAAACCGCAGTTGCCGAAATATCAAAATTAGACAAGAACTGTTATAATAGCTCAGCTATGCCGCTGACGTTACACTTTGTTATCCAAAGATAAAGGCAAAATTGCAAACACATATTCGCAAAAGCTCTAGGAAAACCAAATACAAAAATATTGTCAAAATATAAATTTTATGCAACTTACGTAGTCCAAGTACTAGCGAACAAGTGATACAGAAAATTCAATGAGTAGAGCAAATCTCGTTCCATCAGAATTTAAAATCTAACCATAGCATTTTAGTCCGTCCATCTTTTGACTTCCATAAATTTTTGTTGGAAAATTAGGAAATAAAAATATTGTCAAATTTATAAATAGAATGAACTTACTTAAACTGTAATCATCATTCTTTCAATTGGTTCCATAAACACAAGCTATCAGCAGTGAACTGTTCGCCGACAGACATATTAAATGAATACAACAACACCATCATACGGAAAATTCTTTAAAAGCTTGCCCAGTTTAAGTTTATCAATACCAGACGAAATAGACATACCATTCGACCCCTCGAATTTCAACCCATTTCCGCTTCCAATAATTTTCCAACTAAACGTTATTTGCGATAAGGGTCTTTGATAAATGAAAGCGAAAAAATAAGGACAAACGAAACATCTTAAAAATACAAAACTCGACGAAAACCAACGTCTTCTGCGAGCAAGGGAGTTTTGTTTTACAAGCGGATTAGTCATTTCTAGGGGACCCGAATATTTCACGGTCTCAAGAAAAAAAAGGCTACCACCGTAACCATCTTCGCACAACCCGACGAACCGTCAGTCACTCGAACCACCTTGACTTCTTTTGAGTTGTATTTATTAAATAAAGATGAAATTGGCTTATAAGGCAAGAAAAAAATTGGCTAATGGAATCTTTTACAGTGGTCTTCCTGCAAAATGTATTTTCCCATCGTGGTTTGATTAAATATTATTTTTCCTTTACTTGCAATTTTTTCCCATAGACAGTATTTCGTGCGATGCGAACCGACGAAGGGGCGAGAATTGAAATTTTAATCGTCGGGGAAAGAATATCGTCATTAATTGCTATTTATTGAGCACTTGGGAATTGTTAATTAGAATTATGAGTTTTTGAATTCGTTGCGCTTTCAACAGGCATTTTGATTGAAATATGGTTGAAATAATTGATTTTTCAAGTGGTCTTGAAAAAATGTAATTAATGTTCACTTCAATGAGATGATTTCAATTTAGAGTGTTTTATTGGAGTTTTTGTTGTTGTCATAACATAAAAAAATGCTTTAAATTTTTTTTTTATTAAATACTTATTTCAAATTCATAATTATGACATATTTGAATATAAAATGATTGTATACCTACTCGTATGAGTATTTGTTTCCTAAAAGTTGGAGACCCTATTGTGAATATTTTTGATACGATTGGAATGCCTCAGTGCCTTTGGAGTGCATGCATATCGATTTGATTTGCAAATGTTTGATTGTGATCAGAAAGTAGACACACAGGTGTACCAACTGAAGTGCAATTTTATTTATGGGCTGCAAACTTTAGTAGAGGAACTAACCGAACCAGGCCTTAGATACGAGGGTGGTCTGAAAAGTTTTCGACCTAACAAAGATACAAAACATTTTTTCTTTAAATTTATTTTTATTTTTCTATATAGTCTCCCTGTAAGTGTACACCCTTTTCCCAGCGATACTCGCATCTTATTAGCCCGTCCAAATAGTACTCGGCGTTTTTCTCCGCAAAATAATTGTTGGCGATGGTGATTGCCTTCTCATTTTACGAATCGCCATTTTTAGATGAGAGAACAAAAAGAAGTCGCTTGGGGCTAAATCAGGTGAGTAAGGAGAATGGTCAAGCAGGTCAAACCGTAATTCGTGGATTTTCGCCATGACAACCGCTGAGGTGTGAGACGATGCATTGTGTTGATGAAAAATGATTTTCTTTTTCTGCAAATGTGGCTGTTTTTCCGCTATTTCTGCCTTCAGCTTGTGAAGTAATGATGTGTAGTATGCTCCTGTAATGGTTTTTCCTGTTTAAAGAAGGTCAATTAAGATAATTCCATGACTATCCCAAGAAAAACAGTCGTCATCACCTTCCCAGTCGAAAAAACCATTTTTGCTTCTTTTTGGAGCCGATTCCCTCTTCGCAGTCAACTTTTTCGACTTTTTTTTTGTTTTGGGCGTATAATGGTGCGTCCAAACTCTGATTTATTGCGCCCAAAGTTCACCAGCAGAGCGTTGGAAATGTTCATTCGAACAAGTTTGTGGTCTAACGTGAGCAAACGCGGCACCCAACGTGCAGACAACTTTAGCCCTAACCAGACATAAGTCTGCGAACATAAGTAAATGTCAAAACCGACCGGTTTTAGAACAAAAAGGCACTTTTGGACATACGCAAACACGAGTGAACATATATGCCCATACACGAAGAACGTATGTCAAATCGTATCTCATCACCACTTTACGTACGGACAGCTCATAGCAACAATTGAGCAAAAGGTTCCTTAATGAGCATGCCACTTTTCTGGCTGTTCGGAAAGTTATGTTTGGGTGCAGCATATGCTTTGCGTCGTTTACCTCGGCGCATATGCGTACGTTCGTACGCAGACTCATCACTGATTGAACCTTTTCACAGGCCTAAATCTTAATTCAATATCTGATAAAGACGTTGTTTAGGCATATTCATAGCGTCTGCTATCTCTTTCACTTTAATTCGACGGTCGTTTAGATCTATTTGTTATTGTTAGTTGTTGCAGTTTTTGAATGTCCCGAACGATCACCGTCTCCCAAGCTGGTAGGGCCACGTTTAAATTCAGCTGCCCGAAATTACACTGCGGTAAATGATGGCGCAGAGTTCCCTTACACAGAGCCCAACTCATCTTTGATTTGCGTAGGCGTATTGCCTTTCAAAAACAAATATTTCATGACAGCTCGATACACGATTTTTTCCATTTTCACCAATTTTCACAAAAACACTAACATCGACTCACTCAAACGATTGTCAAACAACAACTGCGCATCCTAAAGTACCTGTCAATAGATTCCCTAGCTTTTATTGACGAGTGCTGCCATCTTCACGTTAAGGTCGGAAACTTTTCAGGCCACCCTTGTATGCTTATTAGACAGGTACATTTGTTGGGCTTCATGCGATTTGTTGATTGATTCAGATTTCAAACTAGCAATTCGCATCCTATAAGTAAAGATCCTGGAGAGCAAAAGTTTATACAGTCTGTGCAAAGCTGTTTATGGCTAAGCTGAAATTTTTGAGAGGCATGAACTTATACAAATATTTTTAAATATTTTTTTGAGCTAGGAAAAATTGGTACACATTAAATAAAAGTAGGTACATGTAAATTAAAAATTAAGATATCTTGAACCCTTTGGCGGTGACACGGATTTCAGTGAATTTTTCGGCAGTACTATATTTCTATGGAAAGAAAAGCTTGCAAGTATTAAAAGTTAAGGTTAAGTTTGGTGCTTGGCTATAACAGTGCTAATTTTTTAACCCTCTGTGGACTCCAAGAGCCTAAAATAAACAGGGTTTTTTTTTTCAAATGTCGATTTATTATAAAATCTCGTGGAAACATCGGATCATCACAAAGTTTACTGGATGTATTCATGATTATCTAAATAAACATTCATTTTTTTTTATGGGTGTAAGGACAATTTTCTACCTACAGTGGGGTTATAAAACAAACGGGAAAATTTTCGTTTATTGAAAAAATGCAAACAATTGATGAATTGTATCCTTTAAAAAGCCCTACAAATTGAGATGGTGGCAGCCCTGCGTCAGTGATGTAATGGTGAAAAATTACTCGCAAAAATATATATATTATGCCCGATAATTTTTTTATTTCATTTATTCACCAAGCAAGCCTAAAATTATGTATATATATGTATATATATATATATATATATATATATATATATATATATATATATATATATATATATATTTAATAAAATCAAATTAAAACGAGAAAAAAACGACCAATAAAAAAGTAAGTAAACTAAGTTAATTAATTAATAAGTATGTAAATAAGTAGCTCATAGATAATAAATACGTAAGAAATAAATTAATAACAGTATAAACAATATTCATAAAAATTACGGGGGTGCAAAAATGGCATCGATAAGGCAGAATTTGAAGGCCATCACCTGGCATCGGTCATGGTTTGGTGGGGCGTGTCGTCCATGGGTGTCACTAAGCTCCATTTTTGTGAACAAGGCATTTGAACAAAAGCAGCTATAAGGCGGATATTTGGAGCCTGCTGTTAAGCCTTTGGTCCAAACGTAATTTTCCAAGAAGCATTTGATATTTCAACAGGTCACAGCACCTACACACAAAGCGCAAAAAAGCAACATTAGTTTAAGGACAATTTGCCCAACTTTATTGCCTTCGAATATTGGCTCTCTGGTAGTCCTCACCTCAACCTATTGGGTTACAGACGATGGGACTTTTTAGAGCAAAAAGCCTCTTCAAATCATTGAGTTATTGAAGCGTGATTTAGTGACCTGCCTCTGGGAAAATTGCGTGCGGTGATAGATGAGTGGCTGGATCGATTGAAAAAGTGTGTCAAGCAAAAGGGGGGCCGGTCGAATGAATTTAATTTTTTAATAATTAAATAAGCAATAAAGGATTTTCGTACATTTTCCTTCCCGTATTTGAAAATGTGGTGAAATGTGAATATTCCTTTAGCCAACGATCGGACTTTCTGGTCTTTGCAGAGACATTAATCACCATCGTATTTTCCAGAAATTCAATCCCGATAACAACTTTAACGACTTGGAATGTGATGGAATTAAACTTCAATGACTCAATCAAACCTTATCGGGGGTAAATTTTCCAAGTCGTAAGGGCTGTACAGTTACGTCAGGTCGAAAAGTAAAACTTGGTTTTGTGTGAACTTAAGTCAGCTACTATGAATTTCAAAGGCTGGATTCTATATAATGCAGGCTTATTCGAGAAGAAAGCATACGAGTGCAGTGTATAATGTACTTGTATCCCATAAGATTTCAAATTAATTGGCTCGTCGCTTAGTAAAGCCGAGCTGCTTATTCGCACGAGAAAGGATTTTGTCATAATGCAAAGTGAAACGAAGTTTCCCACCCAAGACAACACTAAGATCAGCAATGCTATCAGCGCAAGTTAATAAGTTGTTGCCAAAAAATTAGGTGTTCTGCGTAACCATGCATTTACGGATAAAAAATAATTTGGCTCTCATCAATATTAAGTGAGAGCCTGTTTTTATTGCATCATTTACCACGTGAGTCAAGCTTGGATTGAAGAAAAGGTGCATCAGGTTTAAAATGTTTACAGTTTTAAATCGTCTGCATAAAGCTTGTGGGGTATGTTTAACAGAAATAGATCGAAGATGAATTGTTTAAAAAAAAGTGGGCCAAGACGGTACCCTTCTGGTACAGCAGGGGTAGCAGGTATGGTAAAACTCCTTGAAATTTTACAAATATGATTCAGTTTTGGAGATAGGAACTGAGCCAGTTAAGTAGAAATCAGGCAAGTGTGAGTTTCGCAGCTTGAGAATCAAGAGAGAATGGTCGAATCTGTTAATCTTTCTCCATTTTACACAGAACGTCTGAAACTAGAATTGTCAAGTTTGCGATATTTGAGCAACCTTTTCTAAAGCCATGCTTTTTCTCGTTCAGATAGAAATCAACTACTGTAGAAAGTTTATTGTAGACAACCTTTCCAAAAAGTTTAAAAATAGAAGATAAATTGAAATGTGTCTATAATTTTATATCAATGCGCCTATTATTGTATTTTAATGCGCCTATGAATTGCAATGCGCCCAGAAAAAAATCTGAACTAGGATCTTTGGTACGACCGAGTTCCGAAATAGCATGGAATATTATTATATAATTGACAAAAGCTTTTGAAGCTGAATCAGAAGGGGAAAGGTTTGGGTTAGATAGGTCTAGTGCGAATTGAAAATTGTCTGCGAAATATTGACGGTGGATAACCGGTGATTTTTCACTTCATCTTTATAAAATCAATGTTATTTTTCAGGTCGTGGATTGCAATATCACCGGTTTTCTTAATGTAATTAGCATAAGCAGCACCAGAATTTTTCCTGAAAATTTTCCTGAATTTATCCGGTTATACACTTTATCCACTTATACTCGTATAGTTTGTTCCTTCGATTTTGCATATTCCTAAGGGCTCCATCAAAGCCAAAGCTCAGAAAACTTTTTCTATTTATTAAGCTTAGGGTCATGTCTTTCATCAGTGTCAAATATTATATTGTAAAGATTGGATACGGCTTACTCAAGTTGAAAGAATCAGGAATGGCAAGCTCGTTTGAGAGTGGTGTATGATGTAAAAATGCTCTGCGTCATTATTTGGACTTACCACTTCTTCGTCATAAGCAATTGTTAAAATAAATTTACGGTTTTGATTAGGAGTGGAGAGACTTGCTGCAAATCGTTCCCGCTTTAGTCATCAAATTAAAACGAAATTTGCTCAGTGAATGGACTATATTGTAGACCAAATTTAGTATGAATTTGTTTGAAAAATTTCGATATGGCTGCCAGCTCTGGTGATTTTTGTACTTTTTGGTCATTTTTTTTTTGATAAGGGAAGCTACCATAAAATTTCGCCATTTTTGCCAGTTCAATTTACATGATAATGATATTGTAGTGCAAATCAGCAATGAATGTTTCATTTTTTCGCAAATTAATTTACAGACCACTCTATCTTAATTTAGTGCAAATTATTATTTATACAAATTCCATCACATTTACTGTGCTGATTGGTGTTTAAACACGGAAGAATTCTCAGAGATAGTATACTCACACTGAATTTTACATCAAAATATACATCTGAATACATATTTTCCATCAGTAGCTATTGAAAGCTAGTCATGATTACTACCCCATCGCAATGCCAGCTGCACCACAAAAGACATTTCGAATAAATTTGACCACAACCATAATTTATGTGACACATTCCTTGTCCAAAGCTTAGCCGCATAAGACTTTTCGATTTTCCATTCAATCCGAAATATGTATTCTCCATCCCACAGATTCCACTGCAATTCAAAACATTCGATTTCAGCCGGCAATGCGCGCTATTTCATTCAGTTTCCGTCATGTGCTTTGGTGATTCTCATCATGACTTCCTGGCAGCGTTCCATGTGCTGAAAATCACATCCCATGAAATATTTCTTCGATGCCATATTTTCTAAACTGTTGAATAAATTCAAACCAGTAGCTTCCTTGGAATTCCCGACAGACTAACCCAGTGTCCTGGGTTCGGGTCCGGAGCCTGGTGCTTTTGGTGTTTCAGTAGTATGTATTACCATACATAGTTCGATGTGGTATTATTTTCTTTGTCTAGATTGAAATCGGAATCACAAAGATATAGCCGCATTACATATTTTTTCAACACGAATTTTTTAGCTATTATAATTTCAAGAAATTTTAGCCAAACTTGAACCATAATCAACGAATACACACATGTATCGGTTGCACATATCAATGATTGAATTTGAATATACAAAAGTACTAAGTAAAGTGGTTACAATTCCATTTTCCAATTGACTTATTTTATTTGTTTAAAAATTTCAACCATCTCTGCTCGTAGAAACATCCATAACTTTGTGTAAGGCTATTGTGAATGCTGTCAGTTGTTCCACATCACGCGCCATAGCCAAAGACTTTGACGACAGCAATTTGATCTGGTCGAGCCAATATGACTCGAAATCATTGGGTGGCAAAGAAATGTTTTTCCATTCGTTTGGAAAATCAAATTCCATTAAACAAATTACAAAAAATTTAAAGTCGTGAAAAGCTACTCTCCTTCGTTCAAAAGCGAGACTTTTACAATATTTCAAATGCTCTCACGAACGATTGTAATTCACCCTGTCAACTTCACCCTATCTTCCTCCAGGCTCTTGAGCACTCTAGCATGGGCTATAGCAGTAGCTGCGAAAAAAGTTAAGGAACAAAACCTCACCATCGCTTGGTGCTCAGAGCAATAAGAGTTGCGGAAAGAATTGGCTATTGAACGAGATAAAATGCTGGGACTTATGTTTCATGTTAAATTCGTATTGCGAACGCATTATCTTCAACTACTAGATTCTTCTGCATCAGCATCTTCAGTTGGGTGCAATCTGAAGGATTAAATACCAGCAGTTGCGAGTTACAGCCCCCCTCTGAATGGTGCGTTCTTTTCATGATTTAGGGTAGTTGAAAGTGGCGTGAAAACAGAAAGACTGAAGTATCAAGGAGAGCTCAGACCAATATTTTCATTATGGGCCGCTGAATTTGGAGGTCGTAAATTCTTGAAAAAAAAGACTAGATGTCTCGAAAAGGAATGAATGAAAGCAATAAAAGATTGGAATTGAGTTTTTTTTCTTCTAAGAATAACATAGATTTATAACTCCGCTTTCAGGAAAAAACAGACAATATTTTAGTGGATAATGCAGAGAAAATAAAAGTTTGACAATGAATGATATTGAAAATCTATTAGCATCGCAAGCTGCAAAACTAGTTCAAATCAGGCAAAAATACAGTTTTATGTGAGACATATATGGTGGGAAACTTCAATATTCAACGAAAAAAAATGTAGGCTACAGATCAGATTACACCTATTAAATTAGGTAAATATCGATTGGTGCACTTTGAAACAAAATAATTAAACTAACACCAGCAACGCTATAAAATTGATGTCCTACGATTCTAAAATATGTTTTATAATTTATCACCCTCCTATATATGAAAATCAGAACTTATGAACGGCATAAAAATATACCATTCATTTTACTTGAATGTTACAAAACATAATTAATAAAATATAATTAAATATATAACTATATTTAAATCTTAGAATAGCAAATTGTGTCAAAATTAGCTCGTGCTAATGCCAATCAAACCCCTTTGATTAAAATGAATGTTTACTCCGGACATAAGGATGGCCAGTTCAACGACTTATGCAACAACGAAGTTTATGAGCGATATTGTGACCGAAAAATTACCTTTCAAATCATTTCTTTGTTTAAATCCAAAACCAAAAAAATAACATCAAATTAACAAATATATTTTTCCTAAACTGAAATAAGTTATAAAACTATGTCCAATGTATAACAACTTTCATATGGTTATACATTGGAAATACAAATTTGAAGAAAATAAAAGAGGCACTGTTGAGGAATTAAAAGTTTTGCATGAAGAGCTTTTGAACTTGGATTTGTAAATAGGCGGGGAAAAGCAGTTGGAAAAGTTGTTGAATGTTTTAAAACAAATATTAAAGAACACCTTTGTTATATTTTGTTTCCGAGAAGAAAATAAGACCAGTTTAGCGGCAATAAACTTTATTTTGTTACTCACTTGGTTACAGCCCGATGAAGAAGAAGGATTCACTGTTATTTTATATCTATTTATACGTACAATATATATGACACTGAACTACAATTATTTATTATTATGATACTTTATTATTATTATGATACTTTAAGCGAATCTGAAGTGAAGGATTGAAAACATAGGAGTAGGTTCTTATATGCTATCTCCAATTCAGATTCACTTAGAGTGAATACGCCCGCATTAAGTTCAGAAGCAGTTTTTACTGTTCGCTCTGAGAGATCTTTTTAACCCTTATGATTTCAGTAATCCACCACCATACGAATATCGTCTTAAATGTATTAACTTGTTACCCCTTGCATCGAGAAGATTAATGTTATCTGCCTGCTTCGGCTTCGATGTCATCAGAGACGTGGTTAATGTCGTCTACTTGAAAGAAAAGTTTGTGCTCAATCAGCCCTTGAGAGTCACTAGATCCCGACGATTGCTTATTGAATACCAACACAACACAACATATGCAGCAAACGAGCCAATAAATAGGTGCTGCAGGCTATTCAATAGCATGAGCGAGAACTTTTCCCCTACGATATCTAAGGCAACTTTTAAAAAAAATATTATGAGGGCTCTCTCTTCATAGTCTCTCCCTTTCCCCCACCATACTAATATATATATATAAATATATATATATATATATATATATATATATATATATATATATATATATATATATATATATATATATATATATATATATATATATATATGTATTATAAATTTAAATTCACTTAGCTATTTGTCATTTGTTATTCATTTCGTAATTTGTCATTTAGCTATTACTTTATTTGTTATCTATTTGTAACTAGTTTATTTTTGCGTTATTTATTAATCTTGTATTCATATATAGTTTTGTTTTTTACTTTGTTTCGTATAGTATTTTATTTTATTTTGTTTCGTAATTTTATCCATGTACTATATTATTTATTTTTCTGTACATGTACACCTTGCTTGGTGAATAAATAAATAATTAATTAATTCGCTTTTGGCGATACTTGCCGTACTTGATATACAGGACAGTTTCTTGTGATTTACTTGAAGTAAAAAGTTATTATTCCGTTATTTGTCTTTTTCGTGAAGTATTTTGATTCTGTGTGAGATTTTCGGGAGTAACTACAATAAGTTAGTAACTACAATAAGTTAGTAGCTACAATAAGTTATATTTAAAATGTTCAAAAGTGAAGAGTTTTAACAAAACCTACTTTACTACTTTAGGACAAACTTACTTTAGGGCAAATCTACTTTACGAAAAGAGAAAATGTAAGTTAATGTAAAGTAAATTATATATTTATATAAGTGCCACTCATACACCCCGTATCACTAGCGAGTCACTAAGGCTCAGCAAAGGCGAATGTATATAACCCTAAGAATATTCATTTTTAGCAAAACTTGTCGACTCGCTAGACATTCGAAAAATGTGATTCGTTACGAATGAAAATTTGGACGGCTTGGTTAATCATTAGCGAACAGTAGATGAATCCGTTCGCGAATGAAATATTCGTAAAAGTAACTCGCTAGTGATTCGTTAGCGAATCGCTTGGTATGCTGGGTAACAACAATGCAAAACAAACGCTACACATACTAAGCCGAATCTAACCGCGATCCCTGAATACAAATGGCAATTTAACAGAAAAACTCTAGCGCACCTGAACTGCTGGAAATACTAATGTTTGATTAACAGTAGAAGAATCGTGCAGATTTTGAGTGCATATTCTACCACACGTGCTCCAATCTGTTTCGAGTGCAAAATCACTTTGATCTTAATATTGTATTTAAACTCATAGGCTAGAAAAAGGATTTCAAGAATTTCAAGATTTAGGAAAGCCAAACACTGCAAAACTTTGAAAGCAGCATAACATAGCATAAACAAAGAAAATGCTTAGTGCTTGCAGCACTTTACAAGCACTGCAACTAAAAGTCTCTCACAAATGCCTCACGTCAAAATCAAATAACTCTATCGACTTCGATTTTATCCGATGATTTCGTCGAAACTTACAGGGATAGAAAGATGTTTAGGGTCAAACACCAAAAGATGTTTGCAAACGAAAAATTTCTAGAACTTAAACAATTTGTAACATATTTTCATTGTGAATGTTCGCCATATGAATACTTAATGTAAGAATGGATTAACAAGAAAGTAGCAAAAAACGCCTCACACTGGCAACGCTTTGCTAGCATCCGAGCCAAAAATATATCACAACTGCCTCATATTGAAATCAACCTACTCTGCGAATTTCGTTTTGATCCTATGACTGCATTGGAAGTTAAAGAGATGCATAGAAATTAAGGGCTACCAGTCGCAAAAATTTACAAAATTTTGAAAACTTAATATTTGTGGTTTACTGTCACAACAAGATCATTACCGTTTGAAAATTTTACGATGAAATCGCTTAGTAAAGATATACCAAATAAATACAAAACCAACAATAGCTGGCAGCCCTATAATGGTTTTTTTTACCACATTCCTTCTGACCAATGCCTATTATAAGTTCTATATATCATATCAAATCGTTTTGATTTTATGACTGGACTGGAAGTTATATGGCAAAAGCTTTATTTTCCTGAGCGAATTTTCAAAACCCAAGGCACAAAAATTACTATAGCTGGCAGCACCAACCGAATTTTTCAACTTAATTTCTACCAAACACGGTTCAGCCACTGTGTCAATTTCATGAAAATCTGGCAACTGAATCAGAATTCATAAGGCAAAAAGCAATATTTTTTTTCTTTAACATTTTTCAAGATGGCACCACTGGCACAGAGTTGCCCGCATTCTGAAATTGCTTCTAACAGAATTGGTCCTACACAGTACTAATACATACTGTGAATTTCAATTGTATCTGATAATTGGGTCGTGAGTTCTCGTGAACAGAAGTTTTGCTGCTTAAAATATAAGCAAATTGGAGGAGGGTTACCGTTCTTGCTCGATGCGAAATTTCAAAAGTTTTCCTTTGGTTGTAAAGAAAAGCATAAGATCTCGATATGAGTTGGTTTTCAGACCAAAGACGATAATTTTTCAGGAGAGTCGATGGTTTGAAGATTTTCACTTTCAATGCCTGCCGTAGCTGCAGGGTTGCCAGCAAGATCATAAAAAACAAACACGAGTATACAACTTAATAACAACAATACGTTCTTTGAGTTTCATATTGATCTGATAATCCGGTCAAAAGCTATCGCAATTCAAAAATTTTCAAATTTTCCCAATCTCATTTTAGGTGTCTAGCACACACATAGTGTTATAAATTTCCAAAAATTTGTCATATTTACATTTGGAACACGTTTGAAATTCATTCCATAAACTTTATTTTTGGGAAAGTTATTTGTTGACAGAAAAATAGGTATATTTCAAATATCTAGGACAATGCGATTCTGGAAAATATCTTATCTAGGAGAATACGATTATGGAACAGTCTACCATTTACTGTTTTCCCCGCAAACTATGAGCAACAATTGTTCAAGCGAATCGTGCATCGCTATCTCCTGCAAACTTAACCCTTCCTTTCTCCCCTTACTTAAATTTCCTTCCGCCAATGCTGTGCTATAGCATAATAGGGCATCCCCTGAGAACTGGCATCATCATAGAAAAAAAAATCACTAAAATGGCCGCCGGCGCCAAAGGATTAAAGATTATTAGCTTTTTGTGAAATCTGGCACTATTCTGCGATATATATATATATATATATATATATATATATATATATATATATATATATATATAACATATGTATAGAAATATGAATTTTTGGCCAAAGTGATTTTAATACTAATGTTCTTCTTCGAACATTGGTAAAAACTACAACAAGTTACGTACTAGTATACAAAATATAATTTTTTTAAAAAGTTTTAAAACCACGTAATGTCGGCAGTAGAGGACCAACCTGTAAGTTATTATGTTGCCTTGGTAGCCGCAATAGTGGAAAAAAGGTAAATATCAGTGCGCGCAAATGGCACACTAAACACAACGGAATAACGCGTGCCATGAACTGCTTCACGGACAGAAACGTGGTTACTGATGTCAGGAACAACTATCCTATAAAATAATTTAAAGAGTAGGCACTCATCTAGGAAAAATATGCGTGATTCGAGGGAAGGAAGATTTAGGAACGAAAGACGATCACTAAAAAGACGGTGAGGAAGCTGAAACTTGAAGAATAAGGTACGAGTATATCTGCGTTGAACAGACTCCAACGCAGTATTTAAATAGATATAGTTAGGACACCTCACTTGACAGCAATATTCAAGGACACTACGCACAAAGGAGAGAAAAAGGTGTACACAGGATTAAGAGGATCTAATTATGACACCTGATAGTTAAGAGGCCCTGGCAGTAATATATGAAATATGCTTAGCAAATTTAAGCTTAGAATCAAATATTAAACCAAGATCTCTAAAATTATCAACAACATTAAGAGGAGAGCCAGAAAGAGAATAGGAGAACATTAAAGTTGACGTTTTACTGGTAAAAGACATTTTGTTGCATTTCGCGATGTTCAAAGTGAAAGCATTGGCGCTACACCAAGTCTGTAAGCTATTCAGGTCATTTTGTAATAGCGTACAGTCATTTTGTGACTCGATCACTCGAAACATCTTGAAATCGTAAGCATGTAACAGACAAGAAAATTTGATTATGGGAGGTAGATCGTTTATGAACAAAAGAAATAGAAGAGGACCAAGAATAGATCCTTGTGGAACACCTGATACAGGAAAAAAGGAATTAACAGAAAGAAGAGGACCAGTTATGCCACCGTTCCTTAGCTTTTGAAGAAGGAGGTTATGGTTGACAGAGTCAAAGGCTTTGGAGAAGTCAGTATATAGAATGTCGTCCTGCTTTTGATGGTCAAGAGCGGATGCGACGATATGTGTGAAGGAAAGAAGGTTGGTTAATGTGGATATACCTTTGACAAAGCCATGCTGCTCATGAACTAGGGTAGGTTGGATAAAGGAGTAGACTCGCTTGCAGACTAATTTCTCAAGGATTTTGCTAAAACAATGAAGAAGGGAAATGGGACGGTAGTTTGAGATGCATGTACGATCACCAGTCAAAAAGAAGGAAAAGAATCAGAAGATAAACTTATATTGAACAAGATAGAAAGAGTGACGCACAGAGATGATGAAAGAGATTTAGCCAAGATATTTGGGATACCGTCGGGACCACTACCGGTATTGGCGCCGATATCCTTCAACAGAAGTTCAATTTCTAAAGGGTTCGTCCGAAACGAATGTAATTCAGGAGAAAATAAAAAGATAAGATTTTGGGAAGGAGGAGGGCATTTTTGTGAGAAGAAATAGGAAAAGTAAGAAGCAAAAAGTTCACACACTTCAAACGGAATGAAAACAGCTGTATCACCCAAATGCATAACATTGGGGGTGCTGGGAGTGTTTTTCAAGGAACGGATCAATGATCAAAAGGATTTCGGTTGGTTGGCTCTGATTGACGCTTCAATGTCAGCCTGTCTGGCAGCTTCTTTTGCTTTAGAGCGAAATTCTTTATAAAAAAGGAGGTCAGCAGATGAACCAGATCTTTTGTATAAATTACGAGTTGCATTACTGGCTTCGCGTTCGACTGCAACATGATTGCTAAACCAAGGAGCATCATTTCATTTTTTAAGACGATGAGTCGGTGTGAATCGCGGAATAAGGTTTGAGAGGAAAATATATAATTATAACAAAGCATCATCAATGTCAAGACCACGAAAGAAAGAGAACCAGTTAGTTGTATTTAATTCTATCGCCATGCCAGTGAAATCAGCTTTATGAAAGTTAAAACGTACTAGAGGAGGGCTTTCGTTCCTCATAGAATCAATATTAGAGATTTCAAGGGCAAGCGGGGGAAGATGCGAGTCAGCAGGCACATAGAGAAAGAGGACAGCACTTAAGGAAAGTGATGATTTTGGGAGATTGGACAAAGCAAGGTTCAGAATTTTATTGCTGGCATTTGGTATGTTGTTAAGCTGTGAGAGGGAACAAAGTGAGAAAAACGATGACATTATTAAAAAGACACTTCTAGTTCAGATGATAACATAAAAGGCATCATCCCAATTCAGAGTTGGGAGGCTAAAATCACCTCAATTAATCAGTTGAGATGTTTGGAAAAGTGGCACATTCGATGAGCTGCTGAGTGGACAAAACTCTTTCTGTAAATAATCGGCCAGCATGCTAGATATGTTTTTGTGAGTCAGATGAAACTGAGTTTTTTTTACATCGACGTAGGATAACCAAAAGCATTTTTTTTTTGGGTCGTGAAGTATATTTTCGCGAACTGTAGCTGCATTTTTTGCACCTTATCGAAAGTTGATTAGGACAGGTAGCATTGACAACAAAAGAGTCTTTCATTCTACACTTCAGGTCAAAATTAAATGGATTGCAAAAAAAAAATATACGCAAAGTAGGTTGCTGAATTCACTCAAGCTGCTGTATTTACTAAACCTGCAGATTTCACAGTAATGTTTTTACAAGTTCATGTCATTAAAACATTATCAGGACGTGAAGCGCTAATATAGCAGGTAATTGCCTAAAACCGGCTTGAGACATGCGATGTTTGTCAAATACCGAGCACCTGGTTTGGCAAACTTCGAATGTGTGGTTGGGTTGCTCGCCTAGTGCTTGCCCTAAGCCAAGCACAAACATTCGGGTGCTCGCTATTCCCGTAGCTTGTCGGTCTTTCAACACACATCAAAGTAGACGAGCATTGTGTTTGGGTATGTTCGGATCCCCGCTTTACACATTCGATATTTATAAATACATATGTATAATGTCAACTGAATCTGCTGAATCAACATCCAAATTTAAATCCATATTTAGAGATACAAATATAATTAATTATTAATGCTCAGAGATGCAGCAAATATTTCGTTTTTTTTTTTCACAAAAAATTGCGGGAGGGAACAACGACAAGCAGCTCGTACATGTTCCAGTTTTGGCGAACATTCGGCAATGCCCGAACATCTTATTCACTGTGCTTGTCATTCCGCAAGCACCAAGCCAAATGATTTGGCTAGGTGTTCGGTATTGGGCAAATAGGAGGTGTTTGACAAACACCGCATATCTAAACCCGGCTTAAGATGGTGATGCAAATCATTCCAAATTTATGTTCAAATTTCATCAAATCCTGCTTGAGCGATCTCACTGAGATGGATTTTTGGGCAGGAAAATCGCAAATCTTAGGCCGGCTTTAGATATGCGGTGTTTGTCAAACACTTCCTATTGGCCAAATACCGAACACCTAGTCAAGTAATTTGGCTTGGTGCTTGCAGAATGATAAGCACTGTAAATTAGACATTCGGGCATTGCCGAATGTTCGCTAAAACTGGAACATGTACGAGCTGCAGTGATCCGACACTAGGCGAGCAACCCAACCACACATGCGAAGTTTGCCAAACTACGCTCAAAAAAATGTTGGTTGACTTTTACCCTTATAATAGTAGGAAACTGGTTTCGTACTATTAAAGATGTAAATTCACAAAAGTGTTTAAAGTGTTTAAATTTTTTACGACCAAATCGTGTGATTATGCCCTAAAAAATTATGCAATTTTATGGCTTTGGCGCAAAGCTGAATAGTAAACTTGTAAATTTACACTCTTTTTGCTTCAATTTACAAAAAGCTGTGTATTATTCAGCTGATATGACGTAAAAGCAAAAAATGCACATCGAATGTGTAAAAAAATTTGTGACTCGTTATTTTAAACGAAACAATGAATATATTTCCTATTATCAAAGTATTAATTATAGACCCACTTTTTAGAGTGTAGGTGCTCGGTATTTGACAAACACCGCATATCTAAAGCCGGCTTCACAGTAGAGTGCGAAATTGCTTGTAGTGGTTGATGCAACCACTACTTGTAGCGGTTCCACCATCCAATGAACTTTCACAGACTGACAGTTTGATGAAATCAAATTTGAAATCATTTACATCAAAACGTTAACAAATACCTGCTGAAATAGCGTTGCTTGTTTTAATTACATTGACTTGCAGAAAAGTTGCTCTGAAATCAGTTGCATAAGTGAATGCAGCAACCTTTGCGATGTGAATTGTTTTTTTTTTTGCGAACCGGTTAGCTCTGTTCTAATCTGAAGTGCAAAAGAACGCATCTTATAGTAACAGAACTTTCCGTAGAAATTATTAGGCTAAATAATTATATATTATGCTTTCCTGATATCATTGCTAACATATATATTGGCTTTAATTATCTTATACAGGGTGATTTATTATTAAGTTTGATTTTCAATGAGCTTTTTTTGACAGATCACGCGTGACTCCTGTCAAACTGTAATATAATTTTTGTTCAGTACTATTTGACAAACCATCATGGAAAAACTTACACCGCAACAACGTATCCAAATTGTTCCAATCCAAAATCCGCTGGTTTATCGTGAAATTTTGTTCAGTGATGAGGCGCATTTTTGGCTCAATCGATACGTCAATAAGCAGAATTGCCGTATTTGGGCTAATGCATAACTTGAAGAGCTTTAACAGCTACCACTACAGCCACAGGAATGCACAGTTTGGTGTGGTTTATGGGCCGGTGGAATCATCGGTTTATATTTCTTTCGAAATGGGTCCGGTCAGAACGTAACCGTAAATGGCGACCGCTATCGTACCATGATAATGGATTTTTTGCTACCTAAAATGGAAGCCCGTGGTATCGGTGAGCTTTGGTTTCAACGAGATGGCGGTCCTTTGCAAACAGCAAGAGAAACACCGGACTTATTGGGAAATCATTTTGGTGAGAACCTGATTTCACGTTTTGAACCAGTAAATTGGCCGCCTAGACCGTGTGATATCACACCTTTAGATTATTTTCTTTGGAGTTACACGAAATCTCTGGCCTTCAAGGATAAGCCAGCTTCAATCGACGCTTTGGAAGCCAACATTACTCGTGTCATTCGCGAGATACCGGTCACTATGCTGGAACGCGTCGTCCAAAATTGGACCCTCAGGATGGACCATTTACGGCGTAGTCGCAGTCAACATTCAAATAATAAAGTCTTTAAAAAGTAAATGTCATAGATTGTTCTTTCGACTCACAATAAAATTTTCACTATAGAATTCAGCTTTATGCCTTTTATTTGAGATTAAAAACCAAACCTCATAATTAATCACCCTGTAGTTCGTTTCTTGGTTTTTTAAATACCTCAGAGCTCTATTAAACCAGGGCTCTCAGATAGTTTATCCTTTTTACCTTTGGAACGTAATTTTCAACCGCACTAAAAATCAACAAGTAGTAAGGACACTGCATTGTTCAACACTAACGTCAAAAGTGAACTATTCCAGTCAATATTATTTAAATTATAGATAATTTTCGAAATGATGATTATATCATTTCGAAAATCAGTGACAACAGACCTGTTGTATGATTGTGACATCATCCAATCAGATATAGATAGCTAGACCGTAAAAGCGGAATGTGAAGAATATTGGAGAAAATATGCTCTGTGTCTACAGTTGGATTAGCCACTACAATGTCGGAACTATAAGTGAAAATAAGATCTAACCAATTACCATTTTGGTTAGAAGTCAGAGTGATTTGAGGCAAATCATTGGTGTAAAATATGCATACAAGATTTAGATTGGATAAGATAAGGATATTGTCGAAAAGGTCAAGAACGTTGTTGTCATCGCCTCAATACAATGCGGTGAGTCAAAAATATTGAAAATTAATACAAATGCAACTTTCATTAGAGCGATAGTGTACATGTCACAAACTCAAAGCGTCCAGAATTATGGATAACATCAAACCTGGACCTCCCGCTGATGCGTTGTTGAGGTCGATGACGAAAAATGCACAAGGAGCAACTTAGACTGGCAGTTCACAGTGCCAGTGCTACGATGACGTATCTAATTTCCACTTCATTTATAAGCAGGCTTTTCTCTGTTGCTTACTTCATTTGTAGGCAGGGCTCGTCTAAGCTGGTTTACTACATAATGTCGACTTGATGCGCATTTGCTTATCAAGCTCATCTCTCCAGGTTGTGGAATTCTTTCCTCAGGCTGGTTGTAATGTCCACATTGAAAAGTACTCCCTTGCTAAGTATAAGTTAACAAAAGTACAGCAACCTCGATAAGACCTTGTTCATACTTCATAAACAGCCGCAACATAATTTTCGACCCGTGAATTTTTTTCATGACTACGGTATCACAAAGTTGTTGGATGACACGGGCAGTAACAATGGACCATCTGACTTATTATCTTGTATGTTTCTCAGCAGTTCACCAAAGTATTGAACCTACTCCAGAAAACCAACATGTCCAGAATCCACATTTGCTCACTTGCCTTTACATGTTGAGCAGCAAATCTATTGTCAAATCACTTGTTAGTCGAATTTCAGCGCTTGATAATTTTGCTCGCTGCATTGTTCGAGCTCACGAACCAATTTTTTCCACTAAGCTTTGATGTATCATGATCTCTTTTAGAGAAACTCATAGCGGAAATGTAATTGTAAGCTTCTCATTAAACCTTATACCACATCTAAGATTACTTTTTCAGGTTCAATAATCTGCTTTCTTTCCCATTCAATTCGAGCAATTAGACATTTCACGGAATGTCAATGACTATGCACTAAAAAATTTTAAAACGCTCAGAAAACCCTTCTTTCCTGCTGCATTTCGTTTCACATTTGATTTCACCTTTGACAATAACGTGCGCCATTCGCGCCTGTCACACTGCTATTGAAAGTCAAATTCACTTGCCTGCAGATACCAATGCCCAGGCAGAGATATTGAATCTTTCTTTCGTACACTACGTACTGGCTACCGGTTTCCGTTTTGGTGGCATCTTGCAGAAAACTTTTTCGTCAGGATGATAAAACTGTAAAGGTCACCTTATTCAGAGAGTGTAGCGAGGCGAGAAGAAAAATAGAGAGGCAAGGAGAACGTGTGCGAAACACGAGATGAGAATAGAATTGGAATAGCAGCAGTCACCGGAAAAGGAAGAGAGCCAGCCAAAAGACGTTATTTATTGCATTTGTTAACGACTTTTACCATAAATCTTTACGGTACATTCTCAGTAGTAGCACTGGCACGAGACAAGTACATATTCTATGTTAGGCGAGAAGCGCCTTTCTGCCAAGGATTCGAAATAATTGCAGGATGAAGTTTTAATTGTGTCCTTAGCAGATTTACATCAAGTGTATAACAGCTTATCGCATTGAGCAATTCAATTCCGAGCCTTGACGGTCCTTTTCGACCGTCTGACATACATTTGCTTTAATTGAATTGAGCCTCGAACGGTTCGAGGCCACTATGGCAGACGAAACTAAATTGTTGTCGTCATTCATCGCTCGGCCTACAGTCTAGAAAATGAACCAGCCTAAGCAGATTGGAGATGTTTCATCTTGTGTCTAGTATAATGTTCCCTTACCCTCAATTATTTACAATCTTTCAAGTCTGGTGACGTACTCGTTCATTATTGTCGGTTTGAATGGAACTTAAATATGAACACAGAAGCAGCAAGGACAAGTGAAATTATGGTGGAGTTGATATAGTACAAAGGACAGTTCGGAAAATTCTCCTGTCATGAACATTTTTGCATCTCAGATAATTAAAACTAAATGTATGTAACAGGTGTATTGAAAAGATTTATTAATAATCACTTGAGTACAGACACTAAAATATAGCTCGTAAATAAAACACGTTTTTAATTTGAGTCCCCGAAAAAAATACTATTTTAAATATTTTCAGGATTCATTGAAGTATGCTTGGAATAGATCCAGTTTTCACCAAAATTGAGCTATCTCTAACACTTTGGTACCGGCGGTCATTTTAGTTATATTTCAGTTATCCTTATAATTGGCTATATAGCTTTATAAAGCTTTCATCATTTTTAACCATTATAATTTCAAATGATACCAATCTTGCAGACAGTAAGAATCTTGTAATTAAATTGATGAATAAAAAACGCTTGAGTTTCAAAAATTTTAAATTTTTCGCGAATGGTAACCCTAAAAATCTTTCTACTCCTATAACTCCCCACGTAGCTATCGGATCAAAACAATATTTACAGGGTGAGCTGACATCTATGTGAAGCAGATTCGTTATATTTTAGGCTGTGATATTAGCGAAGTGTAGCATTAGTTCTAAAAAAAAGTACTAAAAAAAACCATCATCATTTTTGTACTGCTATTAAATTTTGAATGATAAGAATCCTTAAATGAAAATTAGTAACAAGTGTTTCACTTTCACAGTTTTCAAAACTCCTACAAGTGGTAACGCTAGAAACCTTCCTTTGCTGTGGCTTCTAGTACAATTAAATAAATCAAGGACGCAGGTTTTGTAGAACATTCATTGAAAATCTACACATTCCTCTTTTGATATTCGAAAATCAATTTTTTAGCGGTTCTTGTGCGCTTGAGTTGTTTTGGAATGGATGTTTTTAACGTGTAAATAAGTTCGGACGTATGAATGAATGAGTGGAATTACAGTTTTTTCTTGTGCAATGGAAATGAAAAAAAAACGTTTTCTTTTCACCTCCACAACTTGAAAAAATTATAAAAAATTATTATAACTTTTCGGCCCCAGGCCCCTGCCAGATTTTAGGCCATGGTACGCCTATCGCCTCCACTAGCAATTTCCCATGGCATGCCAAATGGAACTGCCTATACTCGCAGATGATTGGCGGATGTTTTTTTAATGACTTTAATGGCAGGGTAAACTGCTAATCAAGTCTCGGTGTCAAGAAATAATGGTTCTTATTATTTGTACTATTTCACAGATGATGCGGAAGCAAAGTCATCATAACGATGAAATCTTCTCAGTCTGATATCTCGGGAGCTACGGATCCCCAAATTTTTATGATACACAAATGTTATGCGAACAATAATTTACGTAAAAACAGAGTTCCCAAGATATTGAAGAAAAACTGCTTTTCGCAACCTTTGATTTTCTGCACTCGACTTCGCAATAAATGTTTGTATTATTGAGTACAAGTATTATTGATACCGAAATAAAGGTGGTTAGTACTTTGATTAATTGATATCAAAAGCTTTTTTTGGATTTTTTTCGTAAATTTTTTTTTTGGCACGTATTGGACTGTAAACTAAGTGAACTCTGCTCAAGCAATCCGAATTCAAGCGACTCAGAAAAACCATCGTATCATACGTTTCTTAAGGAGGCATTAAAACAATGAATTTGAATACATAAGGTAAATAGAATTTAGTTAGCTTCTGCCTCGTATGGCGTACTCTTTGTGTCGGAGGCCTCCGCTATAAACTTTCTTTTTGACTTACTTCTTGTACTATGAGGATCAATTGATGCACTTTTTTGAAGAAGAAAAATTGTTTTTTAAATTAAAATATGGCCTTTGGAATAAGAAGCCTTAAACAATGGTATCAGAGCACATTTCCAACTTTGATGACATTTAATGCAAAAGTGTTGTTTATATTACTTCTTTCATGAATGGTTTGCGAAATGATTATTTTCTGTGCTCTTAAGTAAATGATATAAAATTTTACCGTATATAAAATCAAAAAAAAATATAAAGATAGTTAAAAACTGCATAGCTCATTTAAAGATTCATTTTGAAAATCCCCAACTACTAAAAACAGGAAAAATATCTTGAGCTGGAGCTGAGAAAAAGATGCATAAACATTGATAGTTTTGTATGGTATTTGGAGCGCAGTCGCCCCCTTAAACTGTCCAATTATCAAATAAGCACTGCGACATACAATCAATTGTTCTTCATTTTTTAGTTATGTTGCAGCATGTCATAGAATAGTTTTTTTCGTGGTTGTAATGTTGCTACTAATTCAATGGCTGTGCCAGCTTTCAGGTTTTTTGATAATGAAAATAAAATCTCAGGACCCCAAATTGGTTAGTGCCGGGACCAGATTTTCTTTTGGTTTCAATAAATACTTAATTTATCAGGGCCTTCAATGGTTGTGAGACTTTGCAATAATACATACATTATCCAATGAAATTGCAGCTTATCTTTGCATTGTATTGAAATTATGGTCCCTGGGTCAATAATTTTTCTCAGTCAACAAAAAGATGCATACAAGTGCAAGTACTTGTCATTCATAAGTCGAAGCACAACCGTTCTGCCCGTTGATTAAAGATCGAGGTGATGCTTTCGTACCCAAGACTAGGGTCTTCCTTTGTAAATTGATTTTCATATATAGCATTGACTCTAAAATAGTTACTTTATTTAAAAAATAAATTGTGAAATATTTGTTGCTCAAGTTTGGATTTTTCACTCAAAATCCTCTTCGTATTGAATTAAAAAGAAAATAGATTCTTTAATTCCATCAAAATAAAAGAAGAAAATGATTATTAGCTATGAGTAATCTATAAATTCATGATGTTGAAGCTTGCAATATTTGAAACTCATTTCTTGCTTGAAGATTTGAATCCTCATTTAAAAATGAAACTTGGATATAATCCTTAAATCGATTTAAAATACACACGCCATTTTAATGTACTTTTTTATTCCGAAGCTTCAATCGTTACACCGTTCAAGAATTGGTATTCAAACCAGCTTTTGAATTGAATTTTTGCATTTTTCAGTTTGCATATTTGCATTTTAAATTCAATATAATAAACCTTCAAAGCCAAACAACTAACTACTACTTTTACACTTCTATTTCCAACAGATGCAACAAAGTCATGGCCACCGCTCACACTCAACATAAATTTTCCCAAAGGCAATAAAGGTCCACAACCGACCACTTTCCATCCTCAAAAACAAATTGAAGAAGCAACATGAAGTGGAAATTATTTATCCAAGATCCTGGCAAGCATACATTTTGTATGAGCACTACTATTCCATGCATCATGCCTCTTACAGCTCGGATAAAACCTTCACATCACACTGGCACTTATTCATCGTTGGAATATCCTTGACGCCCTCTCAATGTCGAGCCTGATGGTCATAATTGCGATATGTTCTATGAAGTGAAGCTCCCTTAGCTCTCAAGTTTCATCTAGTTTCGGTAAACTAGCGATGCAGGGATGCGTTGCGATTCGATACGTGTATAAATATAAAAACCACCAGGAAATCTGACGTAGCTGCTAAATTTATTTCTGATTATAAAGACAAAAGAAGATCTAACCTTTTGACATTTTTTTTTCTCTTAAAAACCTACTAATAAATACTAAAAAAATAATTGAAGAATACGTCATTCCTATCGATAGGGACGATATAATTAATGCTTACATTGAGTCACTCAGAATTCATTAACTCAACCCTGCAGTAAATATGACCAGCTATCAGAAGTATGTCGACCACGAATTCTGTTTTCCACTATCCATAGTATATCGGACAAGCAGTACACAATTCATAAGATTGAAGTTCGACAAGTGCTCCCACGAGAGCTGAAAGCCTATTATGCCCACGGACGAACTTGGCCCCTTAGTGAACAATACAAACCTCGTTCGTCCTGGGGCCAACTGGGAGCGTATCGTCAATCACAAGAAAATAGATCGAGCCGATTCGTGGTGTGTACTTGAATGAAGCGTCTGATGATTTGTGTTCATATTCGACATACGAAAAAGGTAATTGTCCACGAAGAAATTAAATGTTACAGTAACAATGCCGCATTTCTCCCGAGGGCATGCTAAAACTAGACAAAGTTTGTTCTAGAACGGTTTTGGTTGCTGTTAAAAAAAATTAAAAAAAAATTATAAGAGAAATAAAAAAGGAATAAACAACTATTTTTCTTTAAAAGATTACGAATTAACGGTACATTTTTGTTGAAATTTTGCGTACATTTTGCTCAGAGTTGGCAGCCATGATCGTGTTCCAGAAAAGTATCCGCATCGCCACGCAGAGACGTTAGTTCATCTTAAGCAGGTGACCAGAACTGTCGTGGCTTTGGCACGTTGGTAGCACACAATTGTCACTTGCAGAGGCTTAATGATAAAGTTGAGTTCACCAGCCAAAATGTGTTATTGTGTACGAACGCTAAAGTCAATTTTGTAGAGACATGATCCACCATCAAGGACACTCTACACATAGAATAACAAAGCGCCGATTAAACCTACTTGACTTTGTGATAATGATATAACTTTTGTTCCAGTCATTTGACAGATTACAGTGTGTTTGTCAACATTCAAGGTAAGGCAAATTTACAAATTTTAAATTATTAATTGTTTTTCTGCGCTAGAGGTTGCTATCGTCAGCTAAGCGCAGTTTCCAAAGGCGAACACAGAATCGCCAACCACGTGAATTAACAAAATCCATTGGAGCAGAAGTATTTTGTGTTTGCTTTTGATAAATATACTCACATATTGAAATCAAAATTTGTACATTATCAAAGCACACAACAACAAATTTCTTGACATCTTTATAACCCAATGATTTACGTAGAAGGAGTATAGTCAAGCAAACGAACCAAACCAATATTAAATTGTTTTTTGATATTCCCAACCAAAAACCCGAATAAACTCAATGTTAATTTACTTCACTATGAAACAGTTCCTACATTTGACTTTATTTCTATACTGAAAAACACTTGTAACATAACTTGGGCGAATACGTTTTCTTGTAGTCATAAATTTTGCCAAACGAAAACAATAACTTGGCATGTAACGGACAATGTCGTTTTCGCAAAATGCATTCCGTTTGTAAAATTAAAAAGTGGAAGGAATGAAAATTTATTCTCTCAAAACTAATTCCGCCGGTATGCAAACAAATTTTGGCCAACAACCAAACTATTTTTGGCATTGTAGCCAACTGCCACCGGGAGGGAATCTGCAACTAAGTGCTTTATCTTGGCCCTCAAAGTTATTTCTTGCTCGGAAAAAGCAATAATCGGTTAAATGTGTATAGGTCCACAAATGCCAGTATATTAACATGGCGGGGACTTTTGAAGAAACTTATTTTCATTTGATTGAAAATGGAATCATAGATGAAAATTCATATTGCAAGCTATGCGTACTCCTGCAATAAATTGATTTAATGTCGAAAAGCTGGCAATGCCAATCACATTTAATATGACCAAATCTAGAAACCCATTGCCAAGTTACACAAATTAGCCGTAAATGAAGAGATGGCTAGGAATAATTTCAAGACACATAGAAAATAGAAAATCAACTTTTTGTACCTTTGAAATTGTACATTTATTGTGTATTCGACTAAAGTGATTGGAAAGAAGAATCAAGCAGTGGTCGTTCATTATTTTTTTCGCAGCTCCCATTGCCGCATAACACAAGAAGCAGTAACTTTCCAAGTCGAGACTTTTCGTTTGTTGCGCAGTCTTTGCCGTTCAGCATTGGTCGAGTGCCAAGTAGTTTCGAAAGAGAAAGAAACTTTGGACGGAAACGAAATATATTTCATTCCTTGCAATAGTTTAACGATCCAGGATTTTTTGCATGTCAAACAATTTTGTAGATCAAATATATTGAATTGAAATAATACCCCTATTGCTTAGTTAACATTTGCAAGATTTTTTCAGGAAAATATGTATGTTTTAAACCATTTTTAAAAAATTTGCGTGGAGTCCAGTAACTACGACAAAACAAACAAAATTAAATTACAGATTATTATTGGTCTGCGTCAGAAAATAAAGAAGAAAATAGGTTATGTTTCTCGAATCTTGTGCCATGCTTCCCTATTTAAGGTAAATAGTGATTTTTTGCTAAAAACATGTCTAAGTTTACTATTTAAGCATTTATACTCCTCAGTAGTTTACTCTTAAAGCAATTCACGAAAATACAATTCAATTTAAATTCATTCTAAAAATTCATTTAAAATCATCTTTCAATTCATCTCAGAGGTTTTTATCTAGCTAACGCTTAGTTTAGATAAGGATCACATATATTACAGTACAATAAAACGACGGATAATAGCAATAGAAAGGTGCGAAAAAGATTAAATGATTGAATATAAAAAACATGATGGCGGTTTGCGATGCTCAACACGTTTTCACTGATGTCAGTGTCGGGGCGTTTGGGAGTCAGAGCGATGGAGGTATATTTAGACGACAACATGTTTAATATTTGATGAACTCTCAATATTCAATATTTTTAGGAATTTTCAGATCCATAACATTCGGCCGCAAATTACTATCCGGTGAGCTAACACTACCAGTTGAAGACTGTTTGCCGAATAGCGGCACAAAGTTTCCTTATTAGTTTGTTGGTGACGCAGCATTCCCGCTAAGATAGTAACTAATGAGGCCATACCACTTCCAACGGATAAAGAAATTTTCAAGTCGCACTCGACGATTAATTGAGAATTCTTTTGGTATTTTCGTTGCCCGTTGGAGAGTTTTTAGAAATACGCTAGTTCTCGAACCACATAATGCGGGAAAAGTCGTCTTGGCTGCTGTTGCCCTTCACAATTTCATTATTCTCAATGATGATCAGCAGAAATATGCACCAACACACTACAGTGATTGGGAAGACGCAATGCACAAAGTGATCCTCTGTAATTGGCGAAACGAAGCAGAGCCACTTGCATCGGTGCGATTGAGGACAAACAATGCTGCTTGCAGTGCTTTCAACTTACGTGATAAGTTGAAGGATTACTTCATGAATGAAGGAGCTGTGTCTTTTCAATTCAAAAACTAATTTGTGTCAAGTTTTAAAAATTTATTTTTTATTATATATAACATTGAAACATTAAATCTTATAGTAAACAATACACTAACAATAAAACCCTATACGTATAAAACAACAAAATATAATAAAATATGCTATTACTCCTAACAATATGTCGCTAAATTTGTAATTAGATTATAAACTTAAATATATATTTCAATCAGCTCCCATGGAGAGCTTCATTGAATTCTTGCAGCATTTTTATTTTAAATCGAATTTTTTTTTTTGCGTCCATTTTTCTTAAGTCGCTATGCATTGTTTTCAAAAACAGCATGTCGTCATCATCTTCTTCATGGGTATTTGCTTTCTGCTCAAATGTCCGTAAAGATTGAAGCAGCCTTTTTTCGATTTCGTCCTTCTTCCTTCACTATCAACAAAGTTTTCTGCCATGTGTAGAGAAACGCACCTTCCGAACGCATCATTCGAACTTTCTAATGATTGACGAATCCACATTTTACCTCAGTCTGAAAAATAAAGTATTATAATTAAATTGTTTTTAAATAAATACTCTAACTACTTACAGTCTTGCCTGAAAGTGGACATCCAAAAACCTCATGTTGTCCATAAGGTACCAGGCCGATGTGGACTTGGCTGCTTGCCCTGACTTTATGACAAACCTTCGCTTTTCCCGCGTACAGCGATCCCGGAAACAAATATTCCACTTTTTCGTCACTGAAAATAAAAAAAAAAAAATTTTCACCAATGCATGCAAAACGTTCAAAGCACTTACCATCGGAAATATTCATTTTCTCGCCAATCCTTCTCCAAATCCTTCTTTTAAACGCAGTGTCTTTGTAACGATAGTTCGTCTTATCGTACAACAATGGCTCGTTCCTAACCTCTTCGATAAATTTTTCTTCGCTGAATTCCATTTCTACTCACAATGGCTGCTTGCTGTCAACTGAAAACGAATCTGACGTTTTCTGATCCAGAAAAGTTGAAAGTTGGCCAACTCGTCCATTTCATTCCATTCCAGCCTAATGTGTTCAGTCACGTACATTTTCTATGCCGCCAACTTTGACGTTTATTCTGGAATGGAATGGAGCATTGTGTCCGGCGCTTAAAAGCAAATTGTGTTTACTTCGCTGGATGAAAAGTTGAAATCATATCCTAACTTGAGGCTGAGCTGTGAGAAATTGGCAGTATCGAAAACCTTTGAAAAATCTAATAAGGTCAAAAATGTTAATTGATCATCAGTCAATGAAGTTTTTATGTTTTCAATTACTTCAAAAATGATGGTAAAAAAGATTGCGTTATTTATATATTTTCAACATAATTTCAAATGAGTTCATTGCTCGCCGTCTACATAAAACGCTTTTGACGACGAAAGTAAAACATCAAAATTAAGGTAAGGTGTGCAATATTCCTTGAAAATGTTCATTTCAGTGTATATTATTTTTTTATAATTTCATAAGTAATTTACATAAGTTTTGAATGCGTAGAAAAAGTCAAAATCGGCTTGAATGTTGTTGATGTATTTATTTTCTTACGTTGAACTTCACTTAACATCCGATACAGACCAGAATATAACTATGCCGCAAAAACAACGATCTAGTATAAAACAGCACTGCATTCGCTAAGACTGACATAGGTTGCTGTATTTGCTGTGGTAGCACACAACAGCTGAAAATAAAGGGAGAAAATAACGAATATACACTACCACAATCCATACAAAATAGAAAAAGAACTAACAGAAAATCATTTCTTTTAACTTTCTACACATCCTGAGGGCTTTTTCTAATTCCCTAACTACCAAAACATTCAACATAACCATGAAAAACCCAAAGCCACCTAACAGAAAAAAAGACAACTTCTCATGAGCTTCTCTTTTTTCTATCAGCACATTCTATAGTTCAGCACGTGAACTACAAATGAGGAATAGAATTCCTGTACTAGTGAATTCACTGGTATAGAAGTGTTGTTGTTTCCAATGCGTATAATCTATGCTCTGCTGGATAGAGGAGCAAAAAAACACGCCTAATATTTTTCGCCATGTTATTATGTCTTTTAAAAATATACTAGTTTTAGATATTTGAATATGATCATTACTCTCATTTTCAGTTCTTGGATGAAGGTGACAGAGTGTTTGCTGGGAGAGAGGTGTTTGGAAACTCTACGCGCTCAGGCTAAAATCGCACAGTGAAGTTACTCCTAACTCCAGCGTATCAGAGTTTCCTCAATCTAACAATGAAGTTTAGGATCAATTATAAAAGATAAGAGGCTATTTTAGCCGAATAAATGTTATATGATATGCACATACGTTAGCCGTTTGCAAAGGAGACGCTCCGTAGAATTCAGCTCTCCAAAGCAGGATGGCAAACATCCTCTCGTCTTCAATACATCTTCAGTTAGTGTGCCCTCCCAGGTGGTTGTGTTCAGTCAGCATGACAGTCATGGTTCTACAGATCTTCCTACTTTTATTTTCTATTCGTAGGCATGTTCTGAGATATCGCATAAGCACGTGATTTGAGCACATCTAAAGTAGGTTTTTGATCCTGTAGTAGAAGCGCTAAAACTTACGTCGCAATAGCAGCAGCATTTTCGTTTTTTTCAACACCAGAGTGCCCCCATATCCAGAGCAGATTAAGGTTAGTAAACCTAGTGTAAGAGCTCAATCTCTTTTTGAAGAAATCAGGAGTGTTCGTACCGCCAGCAGCAAAGATTTATTGTCACTGCTTTCTTACCCTCCAATTCGCAGTAACTACCTAACAAGGAGCTATCATGATGACAAATATTTCCGCTTGAAAAACAGAAACATACTCTTTCGACGAGAAAAAGCTCACCTGTCTTTAGATGAATGTAAAGAGATGGCAGCTTCAGTTCTTATATCATCCTTCAAATCATCCGCGAAGAAGATTTTTTAGTATCCCCTCGTTGCGGCATTTGTATGCTCCCAGTCAATTCTGTTTAAAAATAAATCTTACAAAGTAATGTTCATTTGTAGTGTTCTACCCATTAGCCTAGCTGGATTAGTCGATCAGCAAAGCTCACCATCACACTCCGAATTTGATTATTGAATGGGAGCAAGAGCCGTTTTATAAAAAGTACTCATAGTACTACAGATTCCTAGGCGCGAGGACATTTTGCGTGCATGCCAGAACTTTGCAATAGTCCACCACTCGATCGCTGAGTATGTAATAATCGGTATGAAGATTGTTACTTAGATCCAGGTAACTACATATATAAGGCTTTAGAATCCATGTAGTGGTGAAGATTCTCTTGCACTGTCCCAAAGCATTACGAGCTCGAGTAAACTATTTTCACAGAAGTTCTTTCTCATATATTACTCCTAGATAGTATTTGACTTCATCTGAACATTGAAGGGTTGTTCCCTTCGCTATCGGAAGCATTTGTCTCTGCAGTTTTTCTGTGGTGAATAATACAATTTCTGTTTTACCAGGATTCACTGAAAAGCGCTGCCTCAAGCACCAACTGGCAATTGAATTCAATATCCTTTGTGCATTCCTACATACCAGATTCAGATCGCTACTGACTACGAATTAAACTTGCGAATGAAGTTGCTCTTCTTTGAGTTCGGTTTGCAGAGAATCGATAAGCATACTTCACAGGAGCGGCTATAAGACACCTTGTTGTAAACTTTTATTTGTCGCCTCCATTCTCAAGCGGCAATCGGCTCCAGCTTTCATTAACAGCAGTTTCTGCAGCAACATGGCTTGCATCAATCTATCTCCGACATCGTCTACGCATCGCATACTCGACAAACACTAAAAACTAAAGAATATTTGCTCGATTTTCTTCAGTGGTAGGCATGTTGTTTCTAATTTAAAGGATATGGTGGTCCTAGGTGCTTATGGAGAAGAGATCACTATTCAGATTCAAAAAACTATACGCCGATCCGCCTCTCCAGTTATTTCAACATAAGTTATGTGGATTGGCGTAAGTTGCTTGAATCTGAATAGTGATCTCTTCCCAATTTTGCTCTAAAGACTACCTTAACCTTTCGCCAACATGATTGAACATACTCCAGGGCAAGGCATAACCGACAGATTTTCTCCAGGCGTCATCTTCTTCCCTTATCATAGTCGGATGGATACAATCCAGACCCGGAAGTTTGAACTTCTCAAGGGACATGATCGTGTCCCTGCTCTGTCGCTGGTGGCCTAGCTGGCTGTTTATTAGTATTTTTTGCTAGCACAAAAACCTTTTGTATCACTGGAGTCTCTGGAACGCCCGAAATATGAGTTCCAAGTAATGACTGTTGAGGCTCCTTTTTGGACTATCTGGGCGTTTTAGAGAGTCCAACTTAGCTGCCTAATCATTTTATATAATCTTGCACAGCATAGAGGTCTCTCTTGCGCTTTCCAGTACCTCACTCACAGAACAATTTTAATTGTTCCAAGTTGGAGGTTTTGTAAGTTCTTTATGAGACTATGTAGCCCAATTGAGAGATTGAAAACGATTATGTGAGTTGTGTAATTTTAAAATTATTTACCAATTAACATCTGATGCGAAAAATAACTCTTACAAGTTGCTAAGTAAAAATTTACTAGTATTCCTTTTGCAAATGTAACTTCTCAAAAGCTGCCAAAGTAACTGGTTGAATTTCCAACCGACGAACTAATCAAATCAGTTTCATTAACACTCATAATTTGGTCGAATTACAAATGGTTTCGAAGTAACAGTTTTAGGATTCGTATTCCGATTAGCTATCATCGATTAACAACTTCATATTCATATTAAGAACTAATTTATTTGCCATGTGTCTTTGGTTTGGATCAATAGAATCACGTCGTAAACCGCACTCGAAACTTGCTAACTTTTGACGTTCGTTAGTTAAACATAATTCGAAGACGTGGAAAATCAGACATCGTTTGTTGCCGTCGTCATCATCAAATTTCATCTAAACAGCATTCGTACATATACATATGTACATACGTACTTTCGTTTGCATGAGCAACAACATGAATATTGTGTGTACATAATGTGTCGAGTACGATTCCGCGCAATGATTAAGACGTTTGACGAAACCTTCCTTCCGACGGTCTGGTTCGGTACGACGTAGCCTCTGCGACCTCATTTGCAGGTGGAGCTATGTAAATTTGTATACGTGCCTACATGCAAAGATTTGCTGAAACTTGTCCCCAGCATTGATAAGATAAATCCAAGTTACTATTAATTACAAACTTACGATGTTAATTTCTATCTAAACATTTCTCAAGTTCCTTGAAAGCAAACAAAATCGTGCGCTCTAGCTCAATTTCATAACGATGAAGATTGTATAATAGATGCTACTCGAACAGGGCTAGGGGTGAGCTAGCATGTATGATCTAATAATAAAGGAACGTAAACCCAAGAATGCTGCAAAAGTACAAGTATGTAGATTACAATCAAAGGATATTGATAGTTGGTACCGTTGTGTAGGCTGAGTCAGTTGAAGCCATGAAGTGTGTACACAGCGTCATAATGAGACCAGTTGGAATAGAAATACTTATTTGCAGAGATTTAAAATTTTTAAACTGCAATCATTACTATTTCATTCGGTTGAATTTGAGTAACCAAGCAGACAAGATGAATCTTGAAGTATTTATAAGCGACGGCACTTAATCAATTAGAAAGATACTCAGCCATTTATGCGCCGAATTCAAATATACTCTCATATCACATTAATCGACAATTCCCTATTATAGCCATAGTTCAAATCATAATGTTTCCCACGGGGAAACTGAAACTCCTTTGCGGCTTTTGTGAATCAATTGAATCTACCACTCTTACGAATGTCTTGTGTCGCATCGTTTGGCGAGGTATTGCAAACTACAACAACCTCTACGTACTACAGCGACAACCGCGGTTTTACCAGAACCACTTTAGAACCTATATCGAAAGTTGTTTGCCAAAAAGTCAGCAATTGTTCGGGAATTTTACTGCCGGGTAACAATTGTACGATGACACACGTATCCCAAGTTGGGATCTGGAATCCCGGATCGAGTACTCAGGAATTCGAACTCAGGACTAGGGTGCAGGTAAAGTTCAGGTAAACAGTGGTTAAGCGAAAACCTCAAGTCACGTCCATCTAGAAATGAAATCCGTTTATGCATCACAAAGTCACGGCTCGCCTAGCGCTAACGACAACGGCAAGGATGTCGTGGTTTTCGCTAAAAGTTTGGCCTTTCAGATGGCATGTCGGTTAGGCAGAGGATACGGGCTTCAGTGGGACTGCTAAAGTATAATGCCAGCCCGACAACACTATGGTAGTTGTAAGTCGGCAATAGTTGCAAGATTTATTCGAGTGTATACACAGCAAACATCGTACGAATGTACCAAGTGCTACTTGTACAGACGACAGATAGAAGGGTTGTGGCTAGGAAAATCCACGAGGGGCTCAGTCAGAGCGGTCTTACTACGCCTTATGCATTCTAATTGTGCGGCGGATTTAAATTAAAGAAAGTCGCGAATTGTTGCAATTTCACGCTCAACTGGCTATTGATAACACAGTCTTGTCGGAATTGTTTGTGTTTTGATGTTTAATTGGGGTTTTTGTTCCCGGCAAACGACTAACGAAGATGTTGTGGGCAACGCCAGCACACACTGCAATTGGTGCAGTGAAATTGAGAATTAAGTTACGAACTAGGAAGTAGCTACTGCACCTAGCCCGCACCTGAATGAATGAAATACTCTAACGATTGTTGGTGCCTTGGACATCGAGAAGACTTTCGATACCGTGTGGCACGAAGGTCTTCTGCTCAAGCGGATCGAGTTGGAATTTCCGGAAGTTGTAATAGGGTTCACTGCAAGCTTCTTTAACAACATACAATTTTATTTAAGCGTTAAGGGAGTGAATTCGCCTAGGGCACCTGTGACATCAGGTGTGCCACAAAGTTCACACTATTTTCACAGCTGACCTCCTTTTACCGGATACGCAAATAACACGTAAGTTATTTGCGTCGAGCCAAGATCCGCTCAAAGCTGCGAAGCGCCCTGAAAGACATCCTTTCGACAAATTGATGGGCATGACGACATAAAGTAAATCCATTTACTATAAGATACTCATTCGGCCAATGCTTACGTATGCATACCCATCCTGAATTTGAATGGAAAATGCTGTGCTTCTATACAGGCAGGTTTTACAACCCGGTAGCTAAAAAGTGGCCGAGGAACCTCTCCTACATCAAAAGACAGGACCTCAGCTGCTTAGGTACGGGGTTGTGCAAGTGAGGAGGAGTAGTTACGGTCTAGGTTAAGTTTAGGTCTAATTAGGCTAAGCTAATTGTAGTTAAACATAAGCTAGATCTAATTTAATAAATTAGTATGAAATAGCTAAGTCAACCCCAGGTCATGTACAATCTGGGTTTGTGAAAAAAAATAAGTTTGAGAGAAAAAAAAATTATAATTACCATCTGATAAGAACTAGCAGGCTAAAACAGTATATCCGTGAGATACAAAAAAATTTTTATGTTCAATACTCTTTATCTTAAATTATCTATCTTCAATTTAAAATTAATTAAAAAATTTATATATTTATTTTATTTATTAAAAAAATTTTAATAATTGCATTAATGTATTTTCTGTTGTAATCACTTCATTGATCAAACTGTTAACGATTAAAAAAAACTAGGTCACTCCATAGGGCAACGGCTGGCTACGGCAATCCATACATACAACATTCAGCTTAAGTGCAATCGTGTGCGAGATTATAACACAAAATGTAGCTCGAGTGAGATTTTAGATGAATGCAACAGGCTGCTAACGTAAATTTCTTTTTGTGCCAGGATTTCTCAAACTTATTTTTCTTTCCCAAGCTCCTGTGTCCCAAATATTACGTCTTTCTTGTTTTTTTACTAATGTTCGAAGAACATTAGTATTAAAATCACTTTGGCCAAAAATTCATATTTCTATATATATATATATATATATATATATATATATATATATATATATATATATATATATATATATATATATATATATATATATATATATATATATATATATATATCATCAAAAAATTTCAGTGAAAAAATCTCAGGAACGCGCCATCCGATTGAGCTGAAATTTTCAGGACACATTGATGTATATGCAGAATAGTGCCAGGTCTCACAAAAAGTTAATAATCTTTAACCCTTTGGCGCCGGCGGCCATTTTAGTGATTTTTTTAATATACCTATTATTCCGTACACAAATAATTTTTGCAAAAATAAAGTTAACGACATAAATTTCGAATAAGTTTTACATGTGAATCGGATAATGTTTTGGAATTTTTTAACCCTATGTGTGCGCTGGGTGCCTAAAAAGAGAACGGGAAAATTTGAAAATTTTTAAATTGCTATAACTTTTGACAGAGCTATTCCATGATTACGAAATTTTCAGGACATGTTTGTTTTATTTAGTTGTAGATTAGTGTACGTTTTAATGATTGTGCTGGCAACCCTGTAGCTAGGGCAGGCACTGAAAGTGAAAACCTCCAAATCATCGTTTCTCTTGAAAAAATGTCGTTTCTTAAAAAAAAAGCCACCCATATGTAAATTTTGTGCTTTGTTTACATAAACAAAAAAAAAAATTTGATATGGTATAACGGGCACGCCTGGTAACCCTTGCCCAAGTTACCTATGTTTTTAGCATCAAAAACTTCTGTTCACGGAAACTCACGATCCAATGAGCAGAATTTATTGCAATTTGCAGAATGTATTGGTCTTAAATAGGACCAGGTCTGATAGAAGTGATTTTGAAATGCAGGCAATTCTGTGCCAGTGGTGCCATCTTGAAAAATCACTAAAAAAGATAACTGTTTTTAGCCCTATAAATTCTGATTGAATCGTTCGATTTTAACGAAATTCACATAGTAGCTGCACCTTACTTCAAACCACGTTTGGTAGAAATTTGGTTGAAAAATTCGGTTGGAGCTGCCAGCTATGATAATTTTGGTGTCTTAAATTTGAAAAAATAAAAATTTGGAAGTGAAAACATTCAAACCATCGAATATCCTAAAAAACATCCGTTTCTACAATAAAACCAATCTGTATAAAAATCTTATGCTTAATCTACACAGTCAAAGTAAAACTTTGTAAATTTCATGTCGGAGAAGAACGGTAACCCTTTCTCAGTTAACCTATATTTTTAGCTTCAAAAACTTCTGTTCACGGGAACTCATGAATCAATAATCAGATAGAATTGAAATTTACAGAATGCATTGGACTTAAGTAGGGCCAGGTCTGATAGAAGCGATTTCGAATTGTAGGCAACTCTGTTCCAGTGGTGCCATCTTGAAAAATTACAAAGAAAAAAAACTGCTTTTTGCCCTATGAAATGTGAATAAGTTACCAGATTTTCATGAAATTGACACAGTAGCTGAACCTTACTTTAAACTCTGTTTGATAGAAATTTGGTTGAAAAATTCAATTGGTGCTGCCAGCTATGGTAATTTTTGTGTCTTTTTGTGAAAATTCGCTCAGGAAAATAAAACTTTTTGCCCTATAACTTCCAGTGCAGTCATGAAATCAATACGAATTTCATACAATTACTGGAACCTATTATAAACATTGATCAAACTGTTAACGATTAAAAAAAACTAGGTCACTCCATAGGGCAACGGCTGGCTACGGCAATCCATACATACAACATTCAGCTTAAGTGCAATCGTGTGCGAGATTATAACACAAAATGTAGCTCGAGTGAGATTTTAGATGAATGCAACAGGCTGCTAACGTAAATTTCTTTTTGTGCCAGGATTTCTCAAACTTATTTTTCTTTCCCAAGCTCCTGTGTCCCAAATATTACGTCTTTCTTGTTTTTTTACTAATGTTCGAAGAAGAACATTAGTATTAAAATCACTTTGGCCAAAAATTCATATTTCTATATATATATATATATATATATATATATATATATATATATATATATATATATATATATATATATATATATATATATATATCATCAAAAAATTTCAGTGAAAAAATCTCAGGAACGCGCCATCCGATTGAGCTGAAATTTTCAGGACACATTGATGTATATGCAGAATAGTGCCAGGTCTCACAAAAAGTTAATAATCTTTAACCCTTTGGCGCCGGCGGCCATTTTAGTGATTTTTTTAATATACCTATTATTCCGTACACAAATAATTTTTGCAAAAATAAAGTTAACGACATAAATTTCGAATAAGTTTTACATGTGAATCGGATAATGTTTTGGAATTTTTTAACCCTATGTGTGCGCTGGGTGCCTAAAAAGAGAACGGGAAAATTTGAAAATTTTTAAATTGCTATAACTTTTGACAGAGCTATTCCATGATTACAAAATTTTCAGGACATGTTTGTTTTATTTAGTTGTAGATTAGTGTACGTTTTAATGATTGTGCTGGCAACCCTGTAGCTAGGGCAGGCACTGAAAGTGAAAACCTCCAAATCATCGTTTCTCTTGAAAAAATGTCGTTTCTTAAAAAAAAAGCCACCCATATGTAAATTTTGTGCTTTGTTTACATAAACAAAAAAAAAAATTTGATATGGTATAACGGGCACGCCTGGTAACCCTTGCCCAAGTTACCTATGTTTTTAGCATCAAAAACTTCTGTTCACGGAAACTCACGATCCAATGAGCAGAATTTATTGAAATTTGCAGAATGTATTGGTCTTAAATAGGACCAGGTCTGATAGAAGTGATTTTGAAATGCAGGCAATTCTGTGCCAGTGGTGCCATCTTGAAAAATCACTAAAAAAGATAACTGTTTTTAGCCCTATAAATTCTGATTGAATCGTTCGATTTTAACGAAATTCACACAGTAGCTGCACCTTACTTCAAACCACGTTTGGTAGAAATTTGGTTGAAAAATTCGGTTGGAGCTGCCAGCTATGATAATTTTGGTGTCTTAAATTTGAAAAAATAAAAATTTGGAAGTGAAAACATTCAAACCATCGAATATCCTAAAAAACATCCGTTTCTACAATAAAACCAATCTGTATAAAAATCTTATGCTTAATCTACACAGTCAAAGTAAAACTTTGTAAATTTCATGTCGGAGAAGAACGGTAACCCTTTCTCAGTTAACCTATATTTTTAGCTTCAAAAACTTCTGTTCACGGGAACTCATGAATCAATAATCAGATAGAATTGAAATTTACAGAATGCATTGGACTTAAGTAGGGCCAGGTCTGATAGAAGCGATTTTGAATTGTAGGCAACTCTGTTCCAGTGGTGCCATCTTGAAAAATTACAAAGAAAAAAAACTGCTTTTTGCCCTATGAAATGTGAATAAGTTACCAGATTTTCATGAAATTGACACAGTAGCTGAACCTTACTTTAAACTCTGTTTGATAGAAATTTATTTGAAAAATTCAATTGGTGCTGCCAGCTATGGTAATTTTTGTGTCTTTTTGTGAAAATTCGCTCAGGAAAATAAAACTTTTTGCCCTATAACTTCCAGTGCAGTCATGAAATCAATACGAATTTCATACAATTACTGGAACCTATTATAAACATTATTCAAGCCAAATTTGGTTGAAAAGCCATGATAGGGTTGCCAGCTATTGTTGGTTTTGTGTTTGCTTGCAATATCTTTATTAAGCGGTTTTATCGTAGAATTTTCAATTGGTAATGATATTGTAGTGACAATAAACAGCAAATATGAAGCTTTCGATTATTTGAAAAAACTCGCTGCAGGTAACCCTAAATTTCTTTATACTCCTATAACTTCAAATGTAATATAACAACGTGAAGCAGATGTGATATATTCTTGGCTTTGATACTGGCGAAAGGTTGCCAGCACGAGTCGGTTGTGCTACTTTTGTATCAATAAATGCTTACAGTTAGTATTCATACCGGAAACATTTACAATGAAAATAAATAACCGATGTTTCAATTCCCAAAGTTCTGCAAATTTTTCGGATCGCAGCCCCAAACTCCAACTTCAGTTACAGTGCTGCAAGCACTGAGCATTTTCTTCGTTGATATTATATGAGATGCTGCTTTCAAAATTTTGTGAAATAAGCAACTGATAACGAATATAATTAACCCGTGTTTTGCTCTCATAAACGTTGAAATAAAGATCCACTATTGATGCTGGTGTTTCTCCCAATGTGTTTTGTTACTTTTGTGGCTAAATTATATGTAGTTAAGCGTGAAAATGGGCTATGATATGGTAATTTCATAGCCCACTTAAATTGCAATAGATCAGCAATAGACCAATTTTCCTCTAATTTTCGACAAGTAAGATAGGGCCCAGTATGAATGATAGTTACTAGCTTCTTTCCTTCATTATCCTTATGGTTTATTCCAACGTTACCAATCTGATTGCCAGGAAAAAGCCCCTGAGTTATCGGAATTATTTATAGTAGAGGGTAATTCAGCAGGTGGTACTGCAAAGCAGGGGCGCAATCGTATTTAAAACTATAAACTATATTCCGGATCACATGAGTGCCAATATGCACTCTAAACCTGCACGATTCTTCTACTGTTCTTCGAACATTAGTGTTTCTAGCGGTTCAGGTGCGCTAGAGTTTTTTTATTGTTTCAGCTACTTTGTACCGTGCAGTTCTACTGATCAGCCTGTTAAGCTCATTGCCATTAATGATTCAGCCTGTGAGTTTTTGCAACAAAGAAAACTTGAGTTTTCATCTATCACTTGGGTACAACCTGTAACCAAGAATAGGCGGTCGAAATTGATGATGGTCCTGCCTGCTCTTTGCAGCTCAATAGGCGATATATTATCTGCCTCAATATTCTTACAGAATTCTCTTAACATTTGGCTTAACGTATTTTCTTTTTGAAAAGTGGAAGTTCTTGCTTTTATGGATAATATCTTGCAGTATAATTAGATCTCCTTGCATTATCAAACACCATCTATTTTTTTGCTAGCGGCAAGATGATTTCTAAACATGATTTTTAACCACGTCCGTTAAGTTCTGAGCTGAGCTTTTCATCCTTTCGTGAGAATCAGCCAGAACTTCTCTTCGAGTAACCTGCAATCAATCATTGACGCCACCACATTCTTTTCTGGTTAATGCTGTGCTAAATAGCTTAGCCGCCATTTTCTTTGACATACTTGTGAATCTTTAAGGGGTTATACCCTTAACGGCTCAACTCAAAAAACGGCTCAACTAAACGGTTTGAAACACAGCCTTTTTAGATATATTCTTCAGGTATTAATCGAAGGAATAAGATTTCGGATAATTATTTATGTTTTTTTAAACAATTTTAAATGGAAATTTTGGTCAAAAATTCGATTTTTTTTTACGAAGCTGCTATTTTGTCAAAAATCTAAATTTCGATTGTTCCTCCAACCAATACCTAGTTTTATCTATCTACTAAAAGAATCTGTTTGGTTTTTTGACTTCAGATGAATCATACCGGAGAAATCGTGGTCACCGTCGAACACCTTTTTTTGGAAGACCTTCAGAAGATCATCTGGAGGAGCGCACCAGATCAATATTTTTACAAGTTATTAGTGCCATTATAAACTTGAATGTTGGCACTAAATGCATATATACTTTTTGTTCTTGTAAAGTAAAATACCTTTTCACAAAAAATTAATAAAAAAAACGTCTTTTTCGGGCCTTCTTACTGCATATAAGCCCTTAAGTTTGCTGATCATTTTCTGCATTGCTGCTTTGCGAAGGAAGATAGCTGCAACTTCCGTTAAGATGTGTGCCAAATAGTAGTTGCACTGCTGATTCGCTTGGTCGCTGTGGTAAATCTTTCAAACAACCAGTGACCTCCGAAGCGAGCACTTCAGCTAGCTTGAACTCGCAATCTTTTGATCGTCTGACCTTGTGCCGTGTCGCATTCTTTAGTTAGTGATCGTATCACATTTTACTTTTTTGAGTGGGTTCTCTACAAGTCACTTCCCTCCTAAAGTATTGGCTGGAAGTCCGGTTTTTGTTGGGCCTTTGACTTAGATCCATTGTTTTTGTACTTAATGTTTAAACTAGTACTTAAGGTTTGCGTTCGGCATTTTCGGATCACAGCCAGCATTCGTCCTCTGCTAAATCCTACCCTATAATAGCAGCATATCACTCCGATTGTTCTAGCCTTCTTGCACTCTCTTCAAAGACTTTTCGAGGGTCCTGCAGGCTTTCATAGAACACTCAAGCTGCTGGCCTCGTTGTCAAAGGTTGTCAGGTTGTCTTCCGTAGCTTGTTATGTCATTATTAAGTAAAATATGCCTCGCTAGGTTTCAGATCCGACCGAAGCGAAGTGTTAAACCCAGAACTACACAGGTGAACATTCGTCTTAGTCTCCAATCCAGACCCGTCACCAAACCATGTCGTTTGAGGATCATGCCAGTTATGGATGAGGACTACGTTGACACAAACCAAACTACTGACAATGGTACAGACATGAGGTAGAACCATTAATTTTTACGAGATAGCTTAATGGTCCTTCGCCTTGACTGGGGACTAGCCTGACCATATTAGCCAATCTTTCCTTAAGGGTTAATCCTTAGGACCTTGATAAAAAGTTCTGATAAAATTTCGTCAGCCATTTAAAATGTGTTAAAAGAGTGCCGGAATCTCGCTACGGTAATTTCATTGAATGACGCTAGAAGTCAGAAATAATGTGTTGCTATCTGGCCATACCAATTTTGCAAACTGGAAGTATACATTTTTTTGTAGAACTACACATTTTAATCAAATTTTCACTTTATTTTCACTTCTTACAAAGTCAATCAAGTTTTAATTTATTTGATTATTTTGTTGTTGATATTAAGCTTCCAGTGTACTTTTTTTAGTATCATGGCTGAAGTCTCTTTGATTTTTTTTTACAAAATAAGTCTTTCTCATCTTTTTGTCTCTCTCTTGTTCTCTCTTCTTGGGCTAGTACATTTAGTAAAACTTATTCAAAATTTTATTTTAGGTCTCTAAGTCAATAAGAGTCGAATTAAAATCCTTACTCACACTGAAGGATACTTGAAATTCACTGCTTTCTGTAAGCTTCCCACTTTGGAATATCTTACGTTATCTCATATCTCGGTGAGCATTATTTGTGATTATTTTGACCCTTTCGAACAACTCCTAGTTTTGCTATAAAACTTTTAATAGTTTCCAATAGTTACATACACTGTCGGTAAAGAAATTATTAGATCATTTTATTTTTTTACATCATATCGCGATACACCTGGCAAATTTAAAGGCCAAGAAGTTTTATTTCGGGTTCTTGCTGGGCTTAATTTTTTCTTAGTTTTCTGCTTTAATTTTACTTTACATTTGAACCATGCAGTTTTCCATTGCCATCTGTTTAAAAGTGGTTTATCCTCGCAAATGCGAATTGAGCCAATCAAATCAATGAATGTTTGTGAATGGAGAGTGTTTACATCAAAATTTATCTAGCTATATCAAAAGATGAATGTTTTGATTTGCATACCAAACAATTAGTTTCTGAAATCTTAGCTCCCTTTTTTCAAACATATTCCCACTGGCACCGAAATTGCTAAAATTTCCGGTTTAATTATCTGAATCAAATAAAAACCATAAAATTTTTTCTAAGTCGAAAACGAAGATCAGTCTAAACCGTAATTCATCGCGGAAGTGCTTCATTTTGGTAGAAAGTGGTTATCGGAAACTAGAACGAAAAAGATGGACCACTCCGACTGCAGAAAGTCAAAAGTCCATGCTAAAGTTCTGCATTTAATGGCAAGTTTTTCTTGTGGCAAGACAGCATGCAGGCTGGCTCTTGAGACGGTTGCAAATTAATACCTCTCTTGCCATTCGCATTCCCATTCTCTCAATGCACCAAATATACATACAATCCTAGCAACTACCACATCCAAGACTTTCCAAAACTTCTTCACGCTAGTCCGCCCCAACTCTTTCACTGTCCCGAAGCTGTTCGAACTCGAGAAGTGAAATTTCTTTCGAAAGGGTTGAATTATTCGCTGTTCTAAGTCCTGCAACTCCTTACATACATTATGTTCAAGTGTTCAACGTTGCAGCTCTGATATGTAGTCACTGCTAGCGATGAATTCAGGCTTCCGAGAAGTTTAGTGGGCAGCCTGAAGATGGTATGATAAGATTCCATAAATTTTCCAATGCATTACTTTGCTTTTGACAAAGCCACTTTCAGGGACGTTACAGTTTCTCTCCGTTCATTTCCTGTTGCTTCTTTCCTCAGTATTAAGTGCCACTTTCAACATAACGAATGGATTTATTTGCGAAAGATTTTTCGGGCTTGGACACAATTTAATTGGAATGAATGCATTTGACTGATCTAGGCCAGCCCAACACGTAAGTGCGTTTGGACATAATGTTGGGAACAAAACAGCTTAAGCTACTGAATAATGCAAAATGCATATGACACTAATGATCATTGAGCTTATTTAAATGAGCATATTTTCTCAGTTAGGAATTAATCAGTTTCAATTATTTATGTCTGATACCCCTTTTACATAATGCGAATATTTTTTTCACAACGTACTTCATGTAACCTAGAATTTTAAAGTCAGCACAAGTTGAAGAATTTCGGGAGTGAATTTATAGCTACATCATCCTCGAAACATGTCCTTGTTCAGTTTTCCCGAAGCAAGTTTTCAGTAGAATGATAGCACCTTTAGCCTTCAGCAATATTATGGATACCATCTCAAACACCTCATCAATCAAAGCATTACGTTAAAAGTCATGACTTAAACTGTCAAAAATAAATTGCTACGGGCATAGAGCAGATCAAATAAACAAACACAGTAACGATGTGTTAGACTTAAAAGCTCATTTTGCACCGTTTGTTTACTACCAGCTTCTTCATACTTTCTGCTCCCATCTCGACTGGATAATCAAACTGTTTTTCGGTAAGAGGAAGGAAGTTTGCTCAACAACAGGGAATAGATAGAAACATATATGATATACATTGTCGATGATAGAGTGCTACTAGTAGTTATTCAGAACACGAATCGATAGATGGAAGACGTTACATGCAGGATTCTGATGAATATGTCTACGAATGGTATGCAGGTAAACAAGCCAACAGTGTAATAGATACGAAAAATAAACGTTTACAGTTACTTGGAGCCCAACAAATAAGAAGTTTGAGATTTCTATAAGGCTCTTAAATGATTATAGTGTTTTACTGATAATATGAAGTAAGACAGTGAACGGAATTTAGATTTTTGCTTCTATATTTTTCTGATCCTTTAAATCCTTTGCATTTTTTTACTCTCCAAGGTATCTATTTTTGTTGTAAAAAGCTAACCAATGCCTTAAATATACTCAAATTATGATTCACAGCAGTTAATTCAACGGTATTTAAGGTCCTTTCAACCGGTAAAGAATAAAAAAATGTTCAGTTCAATAAGAATGTTGTAAGCTTCATTCCCTAGGCTAAAAATAACTTGATCTTAGCGTCGCGGGATTCACTCAGACAATCTATACTGCACTCTCATAACTTTATGTGGAGAGCCGCAGTAACGACAAAACCATTGCGATGTCGGGCGACATATTCAGCTTCAGGTTTTACTATCTTTCTTGTCTGAAGCTCAAGCATCGTCCTTCTATTTTTCCGGCGTTGCGAATTCTTGAGCAAACACGCAATTAGCACGTCGTATCTACCTGATGGGAATTATTGGCACTTAGCAGCAGACAGGATAGCTTTAAAGCTTCCCTAAGTACATAATTGATGGTAAAACGTACATACATGTACCTGCGGATTGCTACTTTGGGGATCTCAAGATGACATGTAAGGATGCTACTCGGGGAAATTTATGCTTGTTTAAGAGCCGGAGATGTGCATTTAATGGCGACGTAATTTCACTCGATTCGAAAGCAAACTAAATGATCCGAGAATTTTATAGATGACAAAGTCTGTAAGGAGATTTTATTTGATTTGAAAGTTTACTGATGTTTCTGAAGCATGCCGTTGCAAGTAAGTATGTAATTTTTCTGGAAATCAATGTAATTCTGATCTTAAGAACGAAAGTGGCATTCATAACTTTAAGTAAATAATTTCGATAGTTTTCGGAATTCATATTTTATAAGAATGTTTTATTAAAATGATTTGCTTACTAAAAAAGTATCCAGGATTCGAAAGAAAAAATAAAACCTTTAACACTTAAATTTCTAGTAGAATATGCTAAGTCATTGCGAAACGGTCTCGTAATATAAAATCAAATTCATGGGAAATTTCATTGGAAAAAATACAGGAGCAGATACCAGGCGGATGATACAGTGCCAAAATGACCAAAAAACGCTTTTCCGGCTAGCTATCAAAGGACATCAAAGGAATATACAACAATGGAGCTAAAAGAAGAAACAAAGAATTTAAATCGTTCGATTGATTTTTCAAATCGTGATTGATCAAATCAGGTTATTATATAATGTGCGCCAAAATAAGAAGCATTTGAAAAAAATTTAATGACTTAGACGTCCATCTAGCCTATAATGATATACAAGCTATTTGCGCTGTAGATAAACAGGCCGCGATGGGAGCTCATCACAACGTCTGAAGCTCCCAACACGGCCATAGTGGAACTTCAACTAGGTTTCGAGGATCATCATCGCTTCTTAAATCACATCGATTACCTTTACTCATCGCATGAAAAGATTATCACGATAGCCGATACAAATACCGATCTAGTGTCTAAGTCATATATTAACAAAGCCTATGAAGATATTATAACATACAACGGAGTTCAAATAAATTTGGTCAAACCGACACGTACACCTGAAAGACAGTCCTTGATCATATTGCAAAAAATTCCCACCGCGTGAAACGAATTACTTTTGATGATGATGAATGGCCAGACTTAGACCATAATATTGATGAACTGATAAGAATCATTCCACAAGTTAAAACTAAAGCAACAACTAGCAAGCAGTTAAGGGTTCGACGTGCGTCGCGGATCTTCAAAGGAGTTACTAATATTTCCAAGCTAAAGCGAAAAACATATAACAAGTACAAGTGGTAAAGAACCATAACTACCAATTTTTGAAAAATCAGTAGAATAGAATAGTAAGTGAAGAGAATATGAAATTTTATACAAAAAGGTTTGGAGCTTCAGACAGAAATAGTGGTAAATAATACAGGATAGTCAATGAATTGGTAAAAACACAACAAGGCGCAACTCAAAACATATCATGCATCAAAGAGTTACAGATAGATGGATCATTCATATCCGATCAGCTACGAAACCACTGCATATATTCATCATTTATGTTATGGGAGATGCTACTTTGAAAGCTTTAAAAGATAATTATCCGATAATGAATATAAGTAATAAGTTTTTTTTTTACTTTTCTAAATTTTGATATTCACTCAAGTGGTAGGTTAGGCCAGGTTTTACTGGCTGGCACAGATGCACACATAGACCTATTTGGTCCGTAGGAAAGTTCAGTCCAAACGGCCATCGAAAGCCCCGGACTTTTTTGCGAACTGAATTATGTCCTTCAGCCTCTGCTTCGCTACTTGTGAGAGATTCACCAGCCAGGGCTCACTGAAGCAGTGCTAACTGGTTTCCCCCAGTGCTGAGCTTTGACACAGAAGGTTTTGTATTGTTTCTGAGACTCCCGGCTCTTGACACTTCCTACAGGTGTCACTAGTTAGAAGTCCCATTTTCATGGCATGTGCTGCTACAAGACAGTGGCCAGTAATGATGCCGACCAGCCGCTTGCAATCAGACTGCGTTAATTCGAGCAGACACTTAGTCGCTACGAGATTGTATGAACCCCAAATGATTTTGGTTACGTTGCAGGTGCGAGTTGCAAGCCATCTGCACATCACAACTAGCATCATATTGGAGTCGATTGAGTATTTAATTGTTTGGATTGGAGTTCAAATGTCAACCGATCCTGACAGGTGAAGGGTAGCCCTGTGCTTGGCTAACGCGTCCACCCTCTCATTTCCACCAAAGCCTGAATGCAGTCAAGTCACACTTCGATTTGTATGTGTAAGACATAAGAGCTTTAACCGTCGCTTGACTGTCTGTAAAGATGTTGATTTCCTCACTTGTGGTATCTCTGGCATGTGCTACACTCTAAAAAGTGGGTCTATAATTAATACTTTGGCAATAGGAAATATATTCATTTTTTCGTTTCAAATAACGAATCACAAATTTTTTTACACATTCGATGTGCATTTTTTGCTTTTACGTCATATCAGCTGAATAATACACAGCTTTTTGTAAATTGAAGCAAAAAGAGTGTAAATTTACTAGTTTGCTATTCACCTTTGCGCCAAAGCCATAAAATTGCATCATTATTTAGGGTAAAATTACACCATTTGGTCGTAAAAAAAAATATTCGCTTTACGCACTTTTGTAAATTTACATCTTTAATAGTAGGAAACCAGTTTCCTACTATAATAAGGGTAAAATTCAACCAAAATTTTTTTGAGTGTAGGTCAGCGGCTTTACGTATCGCAAAAACCTCCGCCTGAAAAATACTACAGTGATTAGGAAGCTTGAAAGCCGCGAAACCCCCCTCAATTCTGCTGTGGCGGAAGGATCGTGACTCGTAGTGTCCCGACTCCCTAAACCTGACAGCAGCTTTTGCGGCAGTGGCCCTAACGAAGAGGTCAAGCGGAGGGATATGAAGCAGGACGTTCAGAGCAGACGAAAGAGTCAAGAATAAGGCACCAGTGGTACAAAGAGCCACCAGCCGCTGAACTCTGTTCGTCATGCTGGCAAATGTAGTCTTATTCACTGCTGGCTACCAGACCAAGCATCCGTATCGCCATATCCCTATCGCCATAGATCCAGTGCGTTAGAGCAGGGTTTAGACACCACATTTCACCCAGAATAAGACCCAAGTACTTAGTTTGTGACTTGAGACTTAACCTGGCGCTGCTCAACCTGATTGGGGCTAATTCAGGAATTTTATACTTCTTTGTCAAAAGTACAAGATCAGTTTTATTGGAGTTGATGTCAAAGTCCACGGTGTTCGCCCATTCCTCCACCAGCCCCAGAGCATTCTCGATGAGCTGGCCGAGGGTGTGCTGAAACCTGCCCGAGACTAATATCGCAATGTCATCGGGATAGGCCACAACCGTGGGTCCATTGCTTTCTAACCTTTCCAAAATTGAATTTATAACCAGGTTCCACAAGAGGGGGGATAGAACTCTTCCCTGCGGTGTGCCTCTATGGACCTTCATAGTGATTTGTGACCCCGCTTACCCAGCTGATATGAGCCTTCACTTAAGCATATTGCCTACCCAGCTATAAATAGTGGGATGAGTCTTGGTTGGCGCCTTCAATATCTAGAAAAGGATATTCTTTGTAGAGGAGTGCCTTTTCTATTTTGAGAACTACCCTATAGAGAGCCGTTTCAATGGATTTCCCTTTCATGTATGCGTGTTGGTCTCTCGATAGAGCTTGAGATCCAAATCTTTGTTTGATATAGAGATCTAGTAATCTTTCGAACACTTTGAGGAGGAAGGAAGTCAGGCTAATTGGCCTGTAGTCCTTCGGGTACGCATGGTTGGCTTTATTTGCCTTGGGTATAAATACAAGCACGTTGCTTAGCACTAGGCAACCTTTGTAAATTAGAGTGATTACCGGGAAATCTTTTCTACCCTATGAATTTGACTGCAGTTCTCGAATCAAAGTGTTGCATGACCTTCTAGCTGGTTGTAATAAGAAGCACGTGTAGTAGAATATGCACTCAAAATCTGCACACTTTCCCAACCTTTCTTCGAAAATCAGTGTTTTCATCGGTTTTTATGCACTAGAGTTTTTTTATTTTTTTCGTTTTTCACACAACCTGAGCTTTAACTTCTGAAAGATTCATTAGAAATTGGATGGGCATATTCAGCATTTAAAAATCTACTATGTGCAAATCGACCGTACGCTATATAGTTTCTGCATAAAATGTATGTAAATGCAAAATATCTAGTTTTTAACCGTTCTCAGAAATAGTTTGAAACAAACTATAATTTATTGTGGCTTGCGTTTCAGAAAGGTACAAATAAATTTGATTCGATCGATTTCGTAACGATACAGTCGTATCTATTTCGAGATTCTTAAGACTTTCATTGAAAAAGTTTCTTTTCGAAATTCGTTCATTTCAAATTGGACAATATCCAATCGCTAGCTGGCGAAGAAGGAAAAAAATAAGAAGATGGCACTGTTCTGGCCTTGTTTGGGCATTGAAATGCCCTCAAGTCACCGGCAAAAAAGTGCAGGATAGGTCGTCGAAGACAATCTCCACCGAGTTCGGACTCAGCTTGACTATAGACGAAAATTTTCCAAGTGATGTGACAACGATAAAACTTAATCGAGGAAATTGGCATTTTTGCTGAACGATCGACTTTGAAAAGAGGTACGCGGTAGTCTCGTTTCCTATAACAATTCTTCTTCTACAAAAAAAAAATTGAAGTTAGATTGTATCGTAGAATGATTCGGAGACGGGCGAGTGCTCGTGACTGCATTTCAACTTTTTCCCAACTTTCCTACGAGTTTTCTTCAAGTCGTTTTTTATTTCCTTCAAAGCATTTTTTATTACTCGTTGCAATTGAATTAGTTTCTTGAATGACATTATTTCGTTCGAACAAACATTTTTTCAACGTTTGAGCACGAACTGTTTATGTTTTCGAGAAAAACTTATTTCGCAAGTTGGAAAAAGTTCTTGTCCTCTGCAAAGATAGTTGAGTGGCGAACTATAACTAAAAAACTTTCCATGTTTCGTTGATTGCCAGTATCAGTGCGTGTGGTCAATATGATAAACGCTATTGCAAAATAGTTTTTTGAATACAATAGTTTCGTATGATTACAATCCTGGACAGTGAGTAACAGATTTGAAAATTTCGAAGGTTCTTTGCTGCCTTATTCACATGAAATATCGGTTTAGACGGTGAAAAATTGTAGAACATGTGGATTAAAAAACTTACGAAGTCCTTTGTATGTAGACAATCTGATCCAAGGTTTTAATACACCTAGTTGTGCAGCTGACGGGAAAAGCACAGAACTTCCTCGAATCGCAGCATTATCCATTCTGCCAGCACTGTGATGCTCTACCGCATACATGGCGTAGTTGTCAAACAAACTCAATCAATCTAACAAAGCTCCTCAGATATGATTTTGTATGCCAACTTTAGACTTTTCAGATTAGGATGAGCGAAATTTTGCCTCACCCAATATTAAGTATCTGTTATGCTGATTTTACACATGATATGTTTTTACTTCTACTCTCAAACCTAAAATAAGCCTTTTCGATAGTCATCTATCTAGTTATTCATTTAAGTTTTTATTATCCTTCCACTCTTTCCATCACTCAAACAGAATGCACGGTCCATGTGCAACATATTTTCTCAGTGTTGCAATAAATGGTGTGGTTTTTTTCTGATGCAGTTGATATAATGTGTCCATGACATTTTTGCGTCCAATATCAATCACATTATATTTTATCGAATCGACCTTCTCTAGTTGAACCCCATCAATTCGAAAACATGGATTAATATACCAAAATCTTAGATATCTGTTCCTTGAGCATTTTGATGTCTTATTGTGTTATATTATCAATTCCCGTAACGACGCCATATTTTAGATTACCGACTATTTCAGCTACTTTACTTGATTTTGTGGCTCTTAATAGTAAATACAAATAGCATTGGATAGTGATATTGTTCAAATATTTGATGAAAATGCTGCCTGATAAATGACCAATCGCTACGAAATATTTATTTAAATGCTTCGCGATTGCCAATCAATGAAGCTAGAAGATCATGTTTTGAAGGTCATGCAACACTTTGATCTGGAAATTGCGAAGAAACTCACAGGGTAGAAAAGTTTTCTGGGTTACCACTCGAGTGAATTTCAAAACTTAGGAAAGCAAAAAACTTAATGCTCATATTCATTATCAGATGCTTATTTTATAACAGTTTGGAAGCAGCATCTAGCATAACATAAATGATCATAAATTCAGTGGTTCCGTGGCTGCAACCCTATACCAGCACTGCAGCCAAAAGTCTACCATAATTGCTTCACGCCAAAATCAACCTTAATTAAAAGTTACAGGGATAGATAGATATTTGGGATTGCCATCCGTATAATTTTTAAAATTTAAAAACATTGGCTACGGAGTATCATTGTAAATGTTTGTCATATGAATACTTAATGGTAGCATCTGTTTGTACGAGAATAACAACAATGCCTGGTTGTGGCAACTCTTTGCTGTCGCTAAACTCAAAAGTATACCGAATCTGCTTTACATTCAAGCCAACCTACTCTGTGATTTTCGTTTTGATCCAAAGACTGCATTGGAAGCTATAGGGGTAAAAAGAAATTCACGGTCACCACCTACAAATCTTTTAATTTATTTGAAATCCCAATATTTGTTTTTAATTGTTTCTACAGATTATTACCATTTAAAAATTTGATGATAACATCGCATAGGAAAGTTATGATAACGCATTACAAAAATTAGCTGGCAGCCCTATACTAATTTTTCAGCCAAATTTCTACCATAGTTGACTTAATGTAAGTTAATTCTACTTTATGAATTTCGTTTTGAATTCATGGCTAAACCGGAAGATAAAGTGCTAAAAACTTTTATTTTGCTGAGAGAATTATCAATTTTCAAGCGACATTTAAGATCTAAACTTATTTTTCAACCAAATTTCTATCAATTTTGCTTTGAGTAACGTCCAACTACTGCGTTAAAATCTGATGACTGGATCGACATTTTTAGGATATTTTTTTCATTTTATTTTACAATTTTTCAAAACGGCACCACAGCCACGGGTTCCCAAATTGAAAAGTTCGGACCTGGCCTTACTTAAGATCAATACATCCTCTGAATTTCACAATGATTTGATCATTAGGGAGTGAACTTTTACGGCTAAATTCGGGTGCCAAATATAAAGGTGATTTGGTGAATTGGTTATCGTTCCTATGCAATGAAGAATTGAAAACACCTAAGTAAGCATGTATAGTCAGTCGAGTTTGAACTTTGCTACAAATAGGAACAATACTTGTGTCATTTTAATTTACATTGAATTAATATAATTATTATAACTTGAACTATTGAAATCAAGTTTAACTGGACCTTATTTCGGTGGAACATAACAGTAATATTGTCTTTTAAAACTGATAATCCGGAATTATTTGATTGTCCCATATGTAATTTAAAAACATAAAAAAAAACGAGTAAATATTTTTCTCGTTGAAAACAGTACATTTGAAAAAAGTCTGAAAATACATGCAGAGTAAGTAATCGCTGTCTTACTGTAAGAAAACGACACGTTAACGAAATTCCACATTGATATGTAAATAATCTTTTAACGGTTGGTCATCACATAAAACCAAAAACAGCGCTGCTGGCATTCTAGAACGTTGTATGTCAACCTTGGCCCCATGCAATTTTGAGAAATTATGCTAAGACACGACATGCAAACTACATTCTTCAATTTCACAAAGCCCCGGCAGCAATATGTTTCCACTCACTTGTTTGAACGCTAAGTCTTTCTTAACTCACCTTCACCACTCTAATCCAATTCTATTGCAAATTTATTCAAAACTCAACCATTTTTGGCCACACTGGGAACAGTGAAACTCTCGACCTAATCCACTGCAGGTTATTAGAACGTAATCTGCAACTCAGTCAAGGGGTTAATGAAAACAATAAATTAGCTGAGTCTCGTACTGTGCACGCTTGTTGGACGAGGATTCCGACGCAAATGTCAGTCAGATGGCTCTCGCCAAGTTCCAGCTTTCAGCACGAGCTCTCTATATTAAGTCCGTCAAAGTGATAGGCAAACCTTTTCCGCGTCGAATTCATTTAGACGGGCTGAATTAAGAATACTTTAATGAAGACATACAACGATGAACAAAACCACCAAAGTCGTTGTTATCGTCGACTTATCGCCAAAAACATTGTCCCGCGAAAATTATCAACTCGAAATGTAGCCATAAAAGGTTACATTATTAAAACTCATCCTCCTATACCCTGCATTGCACGGAAGCGTACTCCCATCTCTTAATGGATGTTAAGGTACTTGCAGTGTCTTTGTATTTGGCGGATTAAGAGATGACTTAAGGTGATGCTTGCACGCGCATTAGCTACAGTGTACATCGAAAACAGAAAGTTTTATTAAGTGGATATCATTTACCTCGAGAACCTTTCCTTTAGTTTAAAAAAAAGAATTCGAAAATTTTGCAATATGCAAATGAGAAATCTTTGCCGTCAAATTAAAACAACTCAGAGATGAGTTTTACATCAACATCATATAGTTTGAATCATATTGAAATGACGTTGATGCTAAAATCTGAGAATAGCTGCAATGTACTAAGCAGCATATTATTTCGCAGACTGTAACGCGCCGTTTACATCCATAGGGTTTCGAAAGCAGTATCAGATTTCATCCACTGGAGAAACCATCGCTAACTAGTGAATATCTTCCGAGCAGAACTCTGCAGAAACGATTCAAAACAGCTTAACGCTTTCAATTAAGACTATTAATGTTTTATGCAAATTATATTTTGACTGTACCAGCTACCGTTTGAGTGTAAACCTACACACTTACGATTCAGAGCGTAATTTACTCGTAATTATAGGTCGTTAAGGATTCTCGAGTGTAACGGTAATCAGGAGCTCCAAATACAGCAAAATGAGCATGCATCCATTTACTCTTCTACACCTTCATATTTCAATTAGCACCAGAAAGTGATTTCGAATTATCAGCATTAAAGGGCAATTTAGTTTTTTCAAGTTCAAAAACTAATTCAATAGGCAACTTGAGCTTTGTTTTAGCTGTAATGTAACTTATTTTTGCCCTCTAAAAAGACAAATACATATTCAATTATAAAATCAAATAAGGATATAAGTTCAAGACTAAATATTTGTAGAATCGTCCAGAAATCAATAAGATATTAAATTTATATTGACATCATTTCTACAAAAATATATCTTTGAGTATAGGTGAATATAATTAATAAACTGGTTTTATGTGAAAATTATTAATGTTTTCGATACAACAGTTTTTTTTTTTGGTTCCATATTGAATTTTGGACTTTCATTCAAGCTTAACTGTAGCCAGAAGTTGAAGTTTAGATGGACCTGTCAACGGCCATGGCATGATTATGATCTGGAGCGTCTAACCAATTTCAAAATGACCATCTCTGTAGTTTACCTAGAAGGCAAACCAGTAAAACAACACTTAAGAGTGAGAACACTTAGTCACTTCCACAATTGTTTGCGATCAAAAAGATGGTATTGCCAGTAAAATGTCACCACTAGTTGTTGCATGATTATGCTTAGCATTTTTTTTTTGTTTCTTCTAAAACTGCGTTTTTATTATTAATGTCAATCTCAGAGTAGAGTTTGTACGTTCTCAATAGTAGACCAGAGAAATTGCGAACTTATCACGTGATAGGCTTTTTTAGTTGACTGCGATACGTTAGGTAAAATGGCAGGCAATAAAATACGTATGCACCGTATTGACATTACGATGCTTGAGATAAACTCTCCCTTCGCTTCTGTACTCAAGAAACTATTTGGTTTTTTTTAATAAACTGCATAATCTCTTTAAAAATAATGAAGAAGAGATCAGTCAAAACTGAAAGGAACAGTGAAAAAAATTTAATTCTTCTCGACAGTACCAGCATGAAATGAAGGACAGATTCCTTTTCATCTTCTGATTGGCAGCTTCGACAGAAATCTTTGAGCTCAACATCAAATCGTAGTGCACGCCATTGCATCAGCCCCGTGAAAAGAACTTTGAGTTTAAGCTAACTGTTACCTGGCGCAACATTCGTGAATACAGACCGAACTCTGTGTAGCAACCGCACCTCAGAACTTGTAGCGATGTAAATAACCTGGGGGTTGGCAGGGCATCTCAAAGTGTTTTTATCCAATGGAACACGAGCCAACATGGAATAGGGGCGAATCTAGTACAATGCACGAAAGAAAAAGAAGAAGCACCCTTCGCACAACTTGAACCAGCCCTTGGACACGGACGGTATAACTTTCCACCATTAGCCCCTTCAATCCTCTCGCACACAAAGCATGTTAAAGCTGCCTTTACGCCATTTCGCTCTCATTGTTAAATTGGAGGGGAACTACTTGGATTTGACGCGATTTGACAATGAGCAGACAAAAAATTACTACCATCCCCTTCAATGTAAATCTTATGGGCATGTCCACTCCATTTCTACTACCTCACTGGAACTCAGTGAGATAGTAGAAACGGAGTGGACACGGACGTTATAACTTTCCACCATTAGCCCCTTCAATCCTCTCGCGCACAAAGCATGTTAAAGCTACCTTTCCACCATTTCGCTCTAATTGTCAAATTGGAGGGGAACTACTTGGATTTGACCCAATTTGACAATGAGCAGACAAAATATTACTACCATCCCTTTCAATGTAAATCTTATGGGCATGTCCACTCCATTTCTACTACCTCACTGCTTGAACTCCACTCAACGAAAACACACCATGACAGAGCAAGAATGTATGCTAATTTGTGTTGGCGTTCAAGAACCTCGGCACTTATGCCGAGGGTCACAAACTTGAAGTTGTGACTAACCACGCTTCCTTTAAATGACTAATATGGCTCCACAAATCTAAATAGTTACTTATATCGGTGAGCTCTTAAACTTCAGTTGTCTAACTTTATCATCCTACACAGAAAGTGAAGCTATAACGTGATACCGGATTTTTTGTCACGAGTATTCTTTAGAGAAGCGTCGATGGCATTATAAACAACTCACCAAACTTTTAGAATGATTTTTATGAGGAGTTGGCTGAAAAGTTTCAGGCACACCAGCGCCTTTTGTCAGACCTCAAAGCATCTGATTGGTTTGTGCACAAGCGAATATAGTACGTGGCCAGTGATGGAACGCTGGAATGATTTTCGTGGAAATGATGGCTACCGTCAGAAATAAAAGCAGATATGGTGAAATTATAGCAGATGATGAAATGATACCAGATCTTCTGGATGCCCACGAATTTGTACGATCGTCTTTAACATGTAAAACCAAAAAGGCCCCTTTACACGAATTCGGCCGTTGATTTAAAGCTAGAACCACAAACTTGGCGAACATTTCATCGAAACGTTTAGCGAAACATTCGAAGCATTCACTCAAAAACCATTTAGTTAGCCCATAAACGCTTCTTTATTTCAGTATGGCATAAAGCTCGTCTTGCCCGTTGTAGTGAAATTTTGGTAGAATATCCCATCCATAGCCCTATCCTCGGCTTTGGCAATGGATCTCCTTAAGCCTATATCAGGTAAATTTCCTCCCGTTTTTGTCTTAATATCCCGGTTAAACCCCTTGCGAATGAACTGGTTCCACTTTCTAATGTATCACGCTGCAGCAGTTATTGATATTTTTTACCCTTTAGGGTACAAACACTTTGCGTACGCAGCACTAATTTTGATTATATCTGATTTCTCTGAAAATCATAATGCAACTGTCAATTAAACGGCACCAACACTTTCCAGGTGGTAAAAGCCGGTTCTAGGGGGCCCGGTAGCTCTACTCGCTAAGGCGTCAGGCCAAAAAGCGGCGTGCTACGGGGCCTGCGGGTTCGAATCCCGCCAGTGCCATGGCTGTAAGTGTGAATGCGTGCTATTGTCTATGAGGGTGGCAAATGGGCCCAAACTGGTGGCCTAATGCTGGCCGCGTTCCCGGCAGCCCTCTTCACTAACCTAATCTAACCTAAAAGCCGGTTCTGCTGTATATTTTTTTTACAAAATAACAGTGATGAGAGGTTGTCAGAATTAATTAGAATTAATTACACATGTAACTCCGCCATCAGCACATAATCTTAGCTCGCCATTTTTAGGATGACTTGTGAGGAAACAGTTCTGCAATTACAGCAGCTGGATTAAGCTAAAGTCAATATCTTACTCCGACCTCTTATTTGCTTATTTGCCAGTAAATTCGAAAATTTTCCGGCAAAATTTTCCCAGCACTCAGCACCAAGGCCCACAATTATCAGTCCCAGCTTGTTTCATACTAGCAAATCCAACAAAATATATTAATATGAGAAACAAAGCTGACAAAAATAAATAATTTACAATAAAATAAAAATTAAAAGCATTATAAACAAAATCATATTTTCAATCAACATAATGCAAATGTAAATTAAACAAACAAAACATTCTTATGAAAATCTACTCAAAGTTTCCGAAAGTCGAATGGTCGAAAGTGAGCTGAGCAATGAAAATATTGGCGCAAATAATAGCATCGCTTGTTGAATTTGTGCACCTGAAGCAACAACGTGGAGCTTTGTACAAAAAAGCAATTTATTTAATTAAGAACTCTAATATTACATTTTTGATGCTACCCATTTCATAAAATTCAGCCCCACCAAAAGTTGGACTCTTCCTTGCCACAAAATATCCTTAAATTCTTAGCACTCACTTCGTTTCACTTCCGCTTTTATTTCTAGTTTTCCAAAAGTAATCAGCAGGCGGTTTTCTATTTGTCTCGAATAGGACAAATGTTAGAACATGAAAGTTCATGCACCAAACCTTGTTGATAGGTCCCAACAAGTGGTTTTCGAAGGAATGCAATTAAGTAAATTTAACTGTGACATTTCTTCTCCTCGATTTAAACAACCTGAGTGCGAGGTGGATTTCTTATTTCATTGGACATTTGGTCTCGAATACGCAGACGGGTTGTAAAAAGGAAATGGTAAAGAATCACAGTAGGTATACTCATTTGATTTCATAGCATCAAATTCAGTCACAAAAAGAAAAACTTCGAGTTAAGATAAATTCGATTTTCATTACGAAACAAATATCAAACATTCAAGCATTTTTAATTTTTTTTTATTGAAAAAAAGGCTTCTAATTTGTCCTCAAACTTTCAAATTGGTAGCTGCCTTGATATTTGGATATTTGTTTCGCTTGATCAATGAGCCTACTTTTCACAAAAACTGAAGCTTAAAACCACTTTTAAAAAATATCTGGGGCCCTACTCCGTAATGCGGTTCGAAAAGCAATGCGATTCGAAAGCAAAATGCGATTCGATAGCAATTTGTCACTCTGTAATTCGTTCGCATCTGTGGTAGCGTTGCCAACTAAGTATATTTCATCAGTTTTGTAAAATATATGCAAAACTTTCATGCATACGTCAAAAAAGTGAAACAACTACATTAAAAAAAATGGATTCGGTTGCATTGTGGTTTCATAAAGGAAGTTATAACAAAGAGAGGATTCAGCGAAAAATCCTTAGAGACCATTCAAATATATTGAGTCTCTGTAACAAAAGTTATAGTATGTAAGAGGAAGGTAATGTACGCGCTAAACGTTTTTTGTTCTTCCAGCTTTATTAAAATGTTTCGATTAAATAAAGACGCGTTTATGTACGTGCTCAGTAACATTGAGCGCGAATTAAAAGTGCGGCAAAGATCTTCTGCTATTCCTGGAATAGTCAAACTATCTGCAGCTTTGAAACTCCTGGCCCAAGGCGGCTACCAGCAAGCATTTTCAAGCTGTTTTTCCGAAGTTTACTTGGCCATTGAGAAAGTGCTACGTCCTAGACACATCGTGCTCGAAATGATTGAAATAATATTTTGAAATATTATTTAAATATTCATTAATGTTATTTAAAATATTTATGGAATTTTCTTGGTATTTAATCTGATTCTCCACTTGTTTTTCCACAAGATCGTTTCTTCCTGTTCGATGAAGTCTTCTTGGAGTATTCCTTGGGGCAGATAAACTTGGTGGAATGCTTTCAGAAGACAATTCGATAGCCGGGCTGCCTGCCACAGTATTTGTACTCTCCACACTAACAGAGCGAATTCGAGCAACTCCAAAACATGCTGCTCCACTAATGTATTGGACAGTTTGGCTAAGAGGCATCAAATTAACCACCTCCTTCTCCGTTACTGACAATGGACAATGGGTTGAGAGCCCACCGCTAGTTTCTCTGATACTCATTCCATTTTTCCTCAATTTGGCTTTAGTGTGGAACTTGAAATCTGTCCAAACCTAGTATTTCAAAATATTAATTAAACTTAATGCACAGTTAACGTGATGTACGACTTACTTTTTTCCATCCATTCACATCGCGGGAAATAGTTCCTGCTGCGTTTAATTCTACCGTGAGCCTGGACCACAAATTTGCAGCAGTTGTCTTGGCATTGGATGTTTTTAATGCTCCCTTTGCCAAGACCGGGTATTTCTTCATAAATTGTACAATTATTTTAAATTGCCTGTTCGTTGTTTGCATTTTTTTACATTTTATTGTTTCCTTAAAATATCAAAATTAATGAAACCATATACAATAACAAATATCTTGCACTAAAACCTTAAATTTTGATTTTCTCTTCACTTTCACCTTTCTGTGCGAACGCACATATATTGTCGAATGAAATTTGTACTAATCGAACCATTTTGATATTCGCATTCGCATTGCCAAGTGCCAAAAATGCGAAATTCGAACAGCGCAAAACATAAATTGCGAAAATCGAAATCTGGAGTGCCAAATGTTCGATAGCGAATCGTTTCAAATACGAATCGCATTACAGAGTAGGGCCCCTGAAGTATTGACAAAAATAGCGTTCCGCTAACAGGAAATAGGTTATTTACTTGTTAATACACTTGTTTGATTTACAATATCACTATAAAATCAAATTGGTTAGTAGTCACAAAAGTTTGCGAAGAAATTTAATTATAGAAGAAAATTAATGTAAGATTCACTTTGCCCAAAAACTCATTTATTTAATTTGAATTTACAATATCTACAATTTAAGCACTTAACGAAATACCGCGAGAGATAATCTTTTATCAGCTGCTATGTGCACACTTATCCTCCGGCATTTTCGATTTTTTTGCAATATCAATTCAAAGAAAACCCATTGGAACAGATATTAATAGCAGCATTAGTGAAAGTATTTTATCATATTAGCATAAACAGTAACCTGATGGTACATGTCTACATTATCCTTCTGCGAAGTGAAGTCAGTCGTATTGGCTTACTTGAAAGAGTTAAAAACATATACGTACCTGCCTAGATGATTCCATTGCAAAAGAAAATTTCAACAAATTCCAATTTTTCATCGAATGATGGTTTTTATACGTTTTTTATTTATTTTGTGAACCAAAGCGACGTTCAGTATTCCCCTCGGTTACTTGCTATGTTTGCATTTCGAATTAAAGTATAAAACTTGATCTAAACTTCTGTGATCAATCGGTTTGGAATATGTTTATCGGATATACGAATGCTGTTTTTCCTTCTTTCATGTTACTTCTGGCCGCAAGGATGTGCGTATGTATGTACATAACTTGTGGATCGGTAAACGCGAAACGTAAACTTCACCTGTGTAAAATAAAGCTGTCTTTTTGCCATAGCGAAAGAAGTAGTTACATTTTTGAATTTACATTCTAAGAATATTGTTTCGATACATTTAACTATCAAAGAACTATAATATTGCGAATCATTGTTGCTTTGGCAGGTATTCATTCTGCGAAAAACATGCAGTTTTTTGTAAATGCAGTACTCCGATCTGTATATTGAGAAAAATTAGAAAGGAGTATCGAGATCGAAACTGAAAACGCGAGGTTTTGATAATACATGCACCAACTTTACTGCACATAGTATATTGGTATATGTATACAAATTTTAGATAAGGAAAACTTCGTGATTAATTTTCATTTATCACAATTTCAAGCTAACTGAATTAAGCAGTTAACCAAGCACTGTAATAAAAAGCACTGTAGCAACTAAACTTATCATAGGTATGACAAAAATATATTTGCTAGTGTCCAGTTCAAATTCTTGTTATCTGAACTTCAAATCCGAAAAACTTCTTCCTGTCGTTGTATTCTAGCTACGTTTTTCTCATGAGACGTAGATACATTTGAAAATTGCGTTCCGAATATGAATACTTCGAAGTTTGTCGAGTACGACTTTCAGAAACTGTTTTTATACTTTTGTGTACAAGTCTCATGAATTTCGAATTGATTAGATAGTTAGATTTTTAGCTTTTATTTCAAGAGAAAACAGAATCGATCGACTTTTTATAGTATTTTGTCAGAGCTGACTTCAAACAAAACTTTGACAGCTCTGGTTATATTTGAAATAGTAAATATTAGTTTGACAGGAATAATAGATCATAGCATAACAACATAAAAAGTTAGTACAATGCTGAACATGTGCATGTTTACTTATTATATTATTTTTAATTCGGTTATAAAGAATACTTGAACATTTGCTATATTTCTCTTGATAACAAATTAATTCAGCAGCATTGATTTAAGAGCTGCTTTTTTCTATTCGATTTGTTTATTTATTTTTTTTTTCAGAAACGGACTAGTAGTTAAGAATTACAGAGCTCTTGCCACCATTAATAATGAGGATACTATCGGAATACCAGCAGGCAAATCTGTTAAGGTCCACGTGCAAATTATTGCCGCTATTAATATTTCTAACCACCTACTTCGAAAATTTTAAGGTCATCAATATAAAGTAAAACATAGGATGACTGCAAAATTGGAACCTGGATTATCAATAAGGAAGACAAAACGGAAGTCGACCAGATGACTACCTTCTGAAACACCAAAATTGATTCCAATTTTAGATTATCTTGAAAGACTGATTTTCCAACAAAAGCGAATGAAAAGTGGCAATTTTGTTCCAGATTTTAAACGCTTGAAATATTTACAAAATCACTTTTTCGAACTCATGACAGAGTCCTCATATCAGTTATTTAGCATTTTCAAACTAACCAACTTATCCCGTGAATTTGCTTTAATGCATCAAAAGGTACAGGTACAGACAAACACTCGCATAATTTTTAAAATTTAGAAAGAAATTGACACAAAATTCGTAACTCCAAGGGACAAGAGTAAAATAGGAAAATTAATAATTCTATAAGTTTGTTTATGCATTTTTTTTTTTGTAATTTTTACCCCATGTGGGTACTAAGCGCCTAAAGTAAGCAAAGACAATTTGTAATATCTCGGATTGCGATAATTTCAACAGAATGAAGATGTAGTTTTATTCTTCTCTATTCGATGCATCCTGGGCAGTGCTTGGTGGTTTGATTGCTATCATGCTTCTTTCTGGTGATGCAAAGCGAGACGCTACTTTATTGTTGGATGCTTATGGGACATCACCACAAATATCGCCTAGCACGAACTACTTTTTGTAGATGGACTACTTTCTGGTCCCGATTCCTCACGCATCGCTTCCTTTTCAGACATCTAACTTTATTCTTAATCTGTTTGGTCATGAAGATATCTGAGATCATGCCCATAGAGACATTTTGCGAGCCTTTAAGTGGACTCAGCTGAATAAAGGAAGACGTTCTGTCGCTGTAGGACTGATAAATAGCTGAAGTCGGCTGAGCTGCGAGCCCAGACTTTCCAGTAGGAGCCTAACAAAAGCAAGACTGTCCCGGCTGAAAAAACTGATATCGAAAAAGAGAGTCTGGTGAAGGCAGTCATTACTAACTGTAAAACCGATACATAATATCACCAGAGAACTGAGAGTTGGTACCTTATTCAATGACTTACTCAAAACAAATTCTGGACCAACACCTAGATATTGCCGAGTGGCATCAAAGCTGATTAAAACTGATAGCTTGTCGAGACCCCCACTCGCCAGCTAGCGGTTAGCAATCTGTGTGAAGTATGAGCAGTCTCAAAATTAGAGTTGGTGCAAAAGCACCAGATTCCGAGCAAACGGAGGTCTGAGGTAAAAATCCCCGCTGAGTCTTCCTTATCTGAAGAAATTATGGAGGTCATAAAGCTGAGTAAAAGTGACTTTTTTGTATATGATTGGAAGGTGGCTAAGGCCAGCGAGTTAGGCGGTAACCAACGCTAACCCTCAAAATTTTCAGTGCGGAATTACCTTCGTATTTAAAAGAACATCAATAAACCGTCCGCTATTGGCTCCAGTTTCATACATTCGAATGCATACTGAAGTGACCGAAGCGAGGAGAGTCGAGTCAAGTGGATTGCATCAGAGAAAAAGCTGTAGAAAAACCACCATCTAATTCACCTGATCCTGCTCAGAAACCTCTGCATTGGAGGATTGAGCGAGTCATGGTCTAGGGGGTTTGACAACTCAAAACCAGACAATCTCAGTCTTGTGGTGTTTAGTGTTTCAGCTCATAGGCTGAAAAGTTTGGTTTTTTGGTTGGTACCTAGTTGTTTTTCAAAAAGTTTATTTTTAAAAAGATTATTGTTTCAAAGTGTTTATTATTTGCAGACGCAGCTGTCCTTTAGAGGAGTTATTTGTTTTTTATTTAAAATGCAAACACATATATATCTCATTTCTAAATGTTGAAACATTGATCATATGTGCTAGTCAAACACAAAGCCAATAATATCAGTAAAATGTCGTAAAAGAAGCTCTTTTGGTAGTTTTTTTGTAGTTTCAGTCGGAATGTCACTTAAACACAATAGCCCACGATGGGCCACTGCATTAGTTGCCAACATAGCCTTCATTGTAAAGTTGAATCTACACACTGGGCTTCTAGGTGGGCCAGTCCCGATTTTCCATTTGCCTTTTTTTCATTTTCTTTTGCTGTGTTCAGGAAAACCGGTACCAAAGCCATCTTCGACCATGAATATTTCCATGCTTCACCACTGTCGACCAGTGCAAGCCATTCGCTCGTCTACACAACGGCGATTGCCTGCAGTAGCCCGTGAGAAGCCATTGTGTGGAGGCAACATGACAGACGTTCTGTTTTCAGAAGCACGCTTTAGATACTGCAGTTTCCAAGTACTTGCGGGCGTGAAAAACCGGTAGATTTCGACACTTATATTTTTAGACTTATTTTTTATGTTTCGCAAAGTGTGAACGTCTGCATTTGTTTCGAATTATGAAAATAGCGTCAGTCTGATCGGAATACATACAAGTTACTCGTCTTTGGTTTATTTATATTACCATTCGCGTTTTGGCTCTTGTGGTGGAAGGTTGTAGCCGGAGAGCTGCTGAGTAATTTGTTTTTCTCCAAAGGACGGTCTTTCTCTGGAATTGACAAAACGTGAACCACGTGTCTTAAACTGCGTGTTCGTGGTCGTCGCATTGTTTGGGGCGCTTTTGTGTTAAATGTTCGTGTTTGTCTTGTGAAAAAGTGATATCAAAAGCAAATAGTTGATATTAAAAACTAATCGTGTAACCGTAAAATTAAAACTAATCATGTAAACGTTGCTAGTCAGGAAGCCATTGCTGTTTCTAGGAAAACCTAGAAACCTTTAGCAAAAAACAATTATATTACTCCAGCTTGATACGATGCGGTACTATAATACAAAACATATTTTGAATTGCATGCTCTAAAATCGTCAAAAAGCTATAAATTCATCTGATCGCAAAAAAATATTAATTTTTTTTTCAGGTCATAGAGTTGCTTTTCTCCCTCAATGTACGACGACTCATCCTCATGGTGATTTTTTCTTCATTCTCGCTACTGCTGCTGTCTACACTCAGAAAATATGATAACATTGAAAACATGATTAGGCCCGCCGCAAATTGAGCCCAGCCCAACCCAGCACACGGATCGCCCACGGGCAACCCATGTGCTTCCCGCACGCATGGGATGGGTGAGTCTCCGCATATTGAATCCAAGCCAACCATGCCAGTTCAGTTAGAAGTCGCTATGAATCACAACATAAAATCAAATCTGCTTATCGATTTGGAATCAGAATCAGAAGATTTCCAAGCCAATTTTTTCCCATAAATCTTCTTTTAATTTTGTTCTCATGTAGTCCGGATCACTAGTCGTACATAGCACGGGATTTTCTCGCACTAATTCAATTAATTTCTCAACATCCATTTTAAACAAAAGACTCACGAAGAATGAAATAAATTACTGACCCAGCCCACGAAAACTGTGCGAGATAAACAAACAGACCCATGCGTGTCAATCGAATTAGTGGGATAGCCGTGGACTGGGCTCAATATGCGGCAGCCTGTTCAAACAGGTTTGGTACAGTTTGATCCACGCGTGGGCTGGCCGTGTACTGGGCTAGGCTGTGCTCAATTTGCGGCGGGCCTGGTGTTATAAAAATAAAAGGAAAAAATTTATCATGAATTCCTAAGAAATTGGATGGAATATAGTATTTTGATCCTAAATGTAATAAGATCAAAACTCTCAACCGATTTCTTATTATTAAAGCAAACTTTGCGTATCTATTCATAATGTCAATAGTATCTACTATTAATAATACTCAGGTACGATCCTTAACTAATGGTAGACAGTATTGAAATTATGGGATCTTGTCATTGTGTGTACTATAGTGCATGAAATGGTATACGAATGGGATTAAACTATAGAAATGATTCGATCGCCTCATAAAGTCATACTACTTTGTAATGAATTTCCTTCGCAGATTGCATTAAGGGGTTACATGGGTTTCAGAGAATAAAAAAAACGCCATTTATAAATGTTTCAAAAATAAAAGATAATGTATTAAATTATTATAAATTATTGTTAACAACTAAAGTAACTCTTGAACTATATGTAAAAAAAAATTTAGACAAAAATATTGATAATACGCCCTCTGGCAGCTATTTTACGAAAAGGCTCGAAAAATGCGGTGCCAACGATATCTTGAGCTGGATTCATCTGAAACAAAAAATTCAAATTGTTTCTGGTAGAGTATGAGTTTGACTTGTACTTGGACGAAGAATTTGTAAAAATATTGAAATCTGAACTTTTGGTAACATCGCGAGTAAAAAATTTAATTTTTGACCCAAAAATTCAATAAATAATGCCATGTGTATTAAATTTCAATGAACGAAACACAATATCCTTCGTTCAAGTACAAGAAAATACTATTTAAAAGAAGTGTGCAAAATTTGGTTAAGATTGGTGCATTAGTTTTTGAGTTATCGTTGGCACCGACTTGAAATATACCGTTTCGAGAAAAACGCGTTTAAAGTTTAAAGTAAGAATAAAACATTTTTTTTTTAACTTGCATAGAATCATTGATACCAGGCCCATACAATAATTGCCCTTCTTCATTGGTTATGTCCAAAGCCTATATAGAATAATATATCTAAACTCAGTATTTCATTACCCTACCATTATTATTTTCCCTCCTCGATAGAAAAGAAAGTGAAAGAAGTTGCGTGAAATGAGAAATATTACTTACACAGGTGGGATAGATCAAAGTGGGGAAATCGCTCTCCCTTCTAATATATAGCTCGGATCGACTTCAAATTTTCAGAGAGTATTTTCGATGAGTTGTTCTTTAAGAAAAACCAAAGAAAAAAAAATCGATTTCTTCATCATTCCAAACCCATGTAACCCCTTGAATTATTGAACATTAAAGTGCATTGGTCGTGCTCCGCTTTCTTATTTCGTTAAGTATCAGCTAAAAAAATGTTGGAAAAAAGTTTAATTTTGCTCGGTGTACTAAAAAAATCGTTTTTTGTGGAATACTCTATAAACATGGATTTTATGGATAAAAAAATTTCTACTTATTTGAATTGGCAGATATTTAACGATTGGCGATGAAAGTGTCATACATATCCAATCGTACATAGACCTAGTTTATGCGAGAGCCCAATGTAATCCCGATTCGGGATTATCCCAAATATCGCGTCGTATAAACGGGCATTTGGGATTTTATGAAATTCGAATTGCGTATAACCATAGAAACTTATTTTGCGGAATAGGTTACACTCACATTGAAAGTATATTATTTAAATGTGACAAGATAGGAAGTTTAGGTTACGTTGAACATTTCAATTAATGTACGAAGAAGGCAATGACTATGGAGAGACATTTAGCAATAGCTGACGATTTTGAAATGCTCCATTCGGCGTTCCACAATGTTGTAGAAAATACAGCAGGCGGTAGTAATTTGCGGCACTTATTTATGATTAACGTCTTCTTTTGTAAAAATAAACGAAACGACATTAGTTTTATCCAAATGCACAAAACAAGCGCTTTTATTGACACATTTCATATGCACATTCACACATAGTCATCGGGAGTACACCCAACTGATCGGGTTTAAGCTAAAATCCGAATTTGACCGTTTATATGACGGTCTGACTGGTATAATCCCAAATCGGGATTACATTGGGATCTCGCATAAACTAGGTCATAGTTGACAAATGCCGGTGAAAATGTGATTGAAAAATGTCATTTGAAGAAACTTCGATTTTTGTCAAATTAAAACTCATTATAATTTTACGCATTAAATTTATGTATATAATTAATAAAGATTTTTTTTACCACTGAAACGCTTTATTTTTTTTTTGTATGTTATTGATAGGTTTAGATTATGGAAAATAATTTTTGATTTGACTACACATCATTGATATATATAAGATATAGGTTGTATATGATATATTTAATAACCATTATTTTCCTGAGGTTTTCACGTTATCTCTGCAGGAGATATACATATTGAATTAAGAAGAAGTAATAATAGATCGTACAGTTTGCTTCTTCTTAAATTTATTAGCCTACCCATTGTTTCAGTGAGATATTCACATTTGTTCTATGGGATATACTTATAGTAATTTTAATAATTTTGAATTGTTGAAATAATATTAGAAATCACACTGACCATATTTAATGGGAAAAATAGTTAGAAAACTATTAAATTCTTATTGATTTTATTGGATCGTTTTCTGAGTGTATTAATAATATTACCGTATAACAACTAAAAAAACTACATAAAATTCAAAACTTCGACTAGTGCGTGACTTCCAAATTAAAGTCAGACACGGCATATTTGAAATCATTCGTCCAGTTTTGTACAAGAATCCTCTAGTACTTTATCATTTGTAACTCGATCAAGTTTTGTAGTCGCAATGTACTTTCGAGACGAGTTTTTAAGAAAACTCAAAAATGATGACTCGGTTCGAGTTTCATAATTCCACTCCCGGATTTGAACACGAGAAAGGAAGAGGGAGCAGCCATGGATCTCGACAATGCTGTAGTAAACAAAGGTCAAGGCTATTCAAATTAACCTCCATCATTACAAAGCAGCGTCGGCTGCTTCTCTGCTCCATCTGTATAAGAACACAGAGGAAATAGTGTTAATCAAAGAGCCATTGTTTGTTGTGATTGCGCATTTTTGCATATAGACTAGAGCTTATAGTTTTATCAAGAAATCCATAAACACCCTTGGCTTGCCCTTTGAAACTCCAGTACTAAATTGAATGTTGCTATTGTAGTGAACGTTTTTGGACTGAAAGTCTCACATACTAAACTGAAGGACTACAGACCAATCGAGTATCCTGCACCTTAGGCCCTACTCTGATCTCTAAATCACAACATACTTTCAAGAGAATTAAGTCTGTGAAATGGCACTTGATTCTCCAGCAAAGCATCTGAAATAATCACTTGCTTGCAGCAAATAGACACAAGCTACATTCTTGGACATCAAGGAAGTGTTCAGTAATACACAAAGTGTCATCAACTCATCAAGTTAGTGGTAAATTCCCGCAATATTCAAAACGATATTCTGTGGCCCCAATTCTAGAAAATGAGCTTGTAGGAAAACTTGACAAGACTAGATATAAAGTGAATGTATTTGCGGATGATATTCCTATAGTAAAATTAGGGAAATTTAGCCCAACCCTATGAGAGAAGTTAAGTCATTCCTTACATCTGTATCGTCTAAGAGCGAACTCTAGAAAAATCGAATTATTGCTCTTCACTGGGAAAAGCAACGCTCTAAACTTCGACTTACCGAAGCTTAATGGAACTCCAATAGCCACAGAAACAAAGTAAAAAATTTTGAACTTATTTTAGACTCTAAACTACTTTTTTCCTCTTTTTTCCTAGTCAATAATCTAAGTATTACAAAATTTAGCAAAGCATCATACATGCTCTTTAGTTAAAAAAAACTCGTACTTATTGTCGGTCACTGAACTCAAGCTCTGTTCAGACTAAGCATAGTTCATTAATACTGGTGTAATCAGCCGAGCCAGAAGGTGTTCTCTCTGCCTCTTCCGCCTTCTCCATAAAATACATCTCGGTATTTTTATTCATCCTTAAATTATCCATATTTGTTAAAATATCCATATTTATTTTTGCTGAATTTCAAATGCATACATTTCATTTAAGTTCATGAAACCCTTAAAGCATTGCTCTTTTGATTTCAATACATTACTTCGTAGACTCTTTCTTATCCTGAAAAATTTGCACGAGACGCAGTTCAAATAAATATCTTTTGCTGTTGCTGCTGCTACTACTGCTAATATTACATACCGATGCAGCCAACTCAACAATTCGAATTTTTATTCGAATATGATTTCAACTTTATGCTGAAGAATGCAATACGGTAAAGGATAAAAATACACTTAGGGAATGCAACAGCTCTTCAGAATTCCATATCTCGGCTTTGAGTGGTTCAGGCTTTACAAAATGGTACATTGTAGATATAATTTAAATTCTGCTCATAGCCAGACGTTCGTAGTTGTCAAGATGCTGAGAAAGGTATTTGGCATGTCTGGATACGTAAGTAGCTATGTATCTAGGTTTTATTTCAGCATTTCATTTCGATATTCTGACTGCTTCAGTTTATGCGTATGTCGCTCTACCGCATTCATATCAGCGAATATTAATATGCTCCCACAAATTTATTTATACCCTTAGTAAATAATTGTAGACAAGAACATGTTTACCGAAGAACTGATTGATTCATCAAATTCAGCTGACTGAAATCAAGGTAATTCAACAGTCGACTTCTGAACGATAGTGACTGCCCTTCTATAACCAAATATTGCCATACTTTTGTGATCTTTGGATGTAAGTTGGCTATGGAGGATGAATGTTTTTCACAGTATGCAAGATGCCGCTAGTTTGAAGAGAAAAATACCAAAATTATTTAGTTCATCCTGATACCATGAAATTACTCTTCAAGAAATAAAGGGGCGCAAATAATTTAAATTGTCGGACAAATAGTCTGGAGTCATATACTCATCATTTAAGGTTTTCGACTTGAGTAACCTAGCACGTGCGTGTTGTTGAAGAAGCATCTCTTGAGCATAAACGATGGTCGGTTGAATGGTATTCAGATCCTTTGATTGAAATATTCATCTCTAGCATGTTTTAGTGTAGAAGCTACCTTAATCTTTCGCCTAAATGATTGAAAATAACTCAGGGCTAGGTATACCCAAAACGTTTCATTTAGGTCTACCTCCATGTAGTCCTTCCCTTAACATGACCGTATAGGCACAATTCATGCCCGGCGATTCGAAATTCTTAAAAGAAATAATAACATCCTTGAGATTTCTTGCTAGTGGATACAGATAGATCTACTTACATGTCAACTTTTACTACTGCGTGGAAGAGCAGATGATTTGATCAGATGTATAAACGACTTCAACAGCTCGATCATCGGACAGTCCGAAAAGTGATTTTCAAGTAGAGTCAGTAAATACTTCTTCCTGGACTTGATAAGTGCAACTTAGCTGACTGGTCCCTCTTTAGGGCCTTGAACAGTGTTAAGGTCTTGATCTTGGTTTCCCATCATACTGCGACCTCTCTTGCTGTTCGGACAGGGCTTCTCATTGCTTTCTAATTTGGCTTTATTCAGAGTACTCAACCGTAGTTCTATTGACTTCAACGACTTTTTCATCCCACTAAGACATGCTTTATCTACAAAAAGTTGAATGAAAGTCGCTCCATCAGTGTTTATCCGACTTCTTCTCTCGACCGCGAGTGTTAAATTCGTAACAAGAGAAAACCTAGAAGTAGTGATTAAAGAATGACGTCTCATTCAATATGCGGCATCCAACTAATGTTCAAAATATTCCAGGTGAACATAGTAATATATCAATGACCTCACTTCCGTTAGGTGCGTCAAAGCTGGTATAAGTCCCAATGTCTAAAAGCATTAGCCCTGCATAAGCTATAAAATCAAAGATTATGTATCCTTTCGTGTTGCCTTTGTTACAACTTGTAAGCATGTCAGCCTGCCAGAGCTTCCAGTTTCTTGGGTTCAGCATACTCAACCGGTTCCTTAAGCGCTTTTGTTGGCCGTGAGAGTTAGAATGATAGTTTTTGGCCTGGAAACTGTATAATTGAGTGGCATAAAGCTTTCTGGGACGAAGGACGAAGTCTTAGAATGCGACAAATAGTATAGTCGTATAAAAACCTTATACCATCAGATACATTTTTCTGATTAATTTCTCTACATACATGTCTCCCTAAGCTGATCAACAGAGGTTTCTCCAGCGGTTTCCTTGGACACCTATGCAGTTTATATCCACCTACGCTGAAAACTTTCCAGCTTCTCGCGGCTTCTTTTGTTGCCTGCGATTGAGGGAATCCGCAAGTTTGCAGAGTCTAGACCACAGAGTAAACCTCTCTCCTATAATTGCACCAGCCGGGTTTGTCTCTTTCAGTGCTTCCCTATTCCTCTTTTGAGAAGATTTAATAAAAGTCATCTTTTCTCCAGGAAAGGCCTTAGTTGGACTTCCGACTGATGCTTTATTTGCCATTCCGGGCCCTGCAGCCTCAGTAAATGTGTTCTATAAGTTAGATATGGATTTTTCTACAATAATGACCTACATATAATCTTCCGCTAGAGCCTGCAGAATCTGAGCCCCCGTTGTACTTAGCGAGCTAAGCATGGCTGAATTTAGCTGACGACTGCCTTTTGATTCATACTCATGTTGTATTTCAAGCACTCTCAGTGTGGCATCCTTCAATGCACAATGCTATTTACTACAGAGACCACTCAAAAGGAGATGACACAAGCATAAGAAAAATAAAATATTACGTAGAATAACAGCATAAACACGATTTTGCTACATGCAACAATCTACACGACGGAATGATATTTAGCTAAAGTTAAAAAAACATTAACTAAATCATAATATTAAGATAATTGAGGTGCTTTTTATTCAAATTGACAAAAAACAAGTAATTTGTGTAACTGCAAAGTATATGTCAGTACTAGAGATGGGCGAAATGCCTCATGGCTCATGAGGCATAGCCATAAGCTCTTTCTTACAGTGCAGCGCCTGAAAAAAGCACAGCATAATCTGTGAGCGAAAGCTTTCGTTTGAATAAACTTGATGAAATGCGAAGCGAACAGTGTACTGAGAGTACGGCGCAATACTGTAAAATACTCTAAAAAAGAGCGATGAGTTGTGTGTCATGAGGCATTTTGCCCATCTCTAGTCAGTACGTTTAGGTAGGCGGCTGGTTGTACAAAGTCAAACGAAAAAAATTTTCAGATTTTAACGATTTATTTCAGTCTATTAGTCCAAATTCCTTGAGGCCAAGCTAAAATCTCTCATGAGCTGAAGTAACCAAGTTGGATTTTCAATCATTCCAAAGTCCATGATCGGTGGTCATCGGGCCATTCTTTGGCTCGACTGTGTATTAGGTTAATCACAATACAGCGTTTTCCACTGCGGTAAATGCAGTGGGCTGCGGGAAGTGCTGTCAAAAAATTAGAATGCACTCTTTTGTATGGTAACGCGCACAATGGCTGCGGCCGAATTTGCCGCTGCAGCAGAATTTGCCAAATTTTTAATTTTGCCGCACCGCTAGCGGTGATACCTACCATAGGTTGGCATCACCACTAGGTTGAATTAACTCTGTTTGAATTAGGTTGAATGGTCTGGTGGAATAGACAAGCGATGGCTGATGTGATAAGCCAACCTAATCCTCGTATAACAGGATTTAGCAATACAAAATAAAAAAAATGAAGTTGGTTGGTGCCTTGGTTGCATTGACAGCGACATTGTCGCTGCACTGTGATTCACCAAATTCAACTGCGGCATTCACGCCTCCCCCTGTGGAACGCTGCGTTCACCGCAGCGGAAAACGCTGTATTGTGATTAACCTATATAGTGGAATAGTAGGTCGGGTTTTGACAGTTCGTCCAATCGACTGGTCGTGTGCTCAAAGAACATGGCAGTCTTGCTTGCTTGTTTCTGTGCTTATTTAATCTAATAACTTAGCACAATCGGTACTGAAGGCGATGATTTTGTTTTGAATGTAATTGAGAAATAAAGGTCACATGAATCTCTTTGGCAAGTTACAAATTAAAATTATCACTAAAAAACCAAACGAAATTCTACTCTGGACGATATTTTAATGTTGTTTGGTACAAAAGACCTCCAAACTACATTAAAGCTTTAGTAGCGGCTAGGCATAGCACTAGCGCTTTAGAAAATAAGAAATATATGTGGCACTTAAAAGAATAATGGAATAATTGATATAGGCTTCTCTCATATGTGTCTCCCTACCGCCATCGCTAAGCATTCGCTTCAAAGGGCAATCCCCTGAGCTTTGGCATTATCATAAAAAAAAACTTAAACTTGGGTTTTGCTATCTACTTCTCGCAATCAGCGGGGAAATATCGCAAATTCTATCGCAAATCACGCACTTTTCGACCTATATATAGTATTTAAGCTATGTCGTGTGTTCAACCAACGTGGCCGTCTTGCTTCACACACTGACCTGTAACAATCTTATTCCCATTGACTGTTTTTGTGCTTATATAATTTAGTCTAATAATTCTGCACAATGTGTACTGGGGGCCATGATTTTGTTTTGGAGGTAATTGAAAAATATAGGTCACATGAATCTCTTTAGCAATATTTTCCCCAAAAAACCAAACGAAATTCTACTCTGGACAATATTTTAACATTGTTTTGTGCAACGCATCCCCACGCTAATAGACAAACTGTAAAAACAAGGTTGTGTTTTAGTCACAATAAAGAATATAGAAAGGTAGGTTTTTGTTTTTATTTTAACAATGACTGTAGAAAATGTAATTCTTCTTAACTTGCTAAGTACCGCAGAGTAGCGTTCAATCTTTCGTGAAGAGCGATGGCTTGTCTCATATTCGTATCTTTTCTCCTGATGAAAGGAGCTACGTATTGTATATCGTCTCATCCATTCGTAAATAATTATGCCAATCAGAAGGCTCCAGTGAGTGTTGTTTAACCAAATTTACATGATTCATTCGTTTTCGATCTACAATCCATCCATTTTGCCACTCCCTCTTTGGCTTTCATTTCTTGATGTGTTCTGCTATTGCAACCGTAAAGTTTAATTCCTCCATATGGTTTGGATATATTTATAAAATAAAGAATTTTTTCTCATTAAGTTTTTCTTTAATATTTTTTAGATAAATGAAAGAAAACAAACAAAATGCAGCACAACAGAAATAAATACTCAGGCCAACAGGATGGAACTGACTGCATCGAGGCTCTATCGTGATTGGTGCGTTAAATTGAACTTAAGCCAAACGGACTCAAGCCAAATGGACTTAAACAGTTTGGACTGCTCGTGAATGGAGGCCTTTGTACATTGATTTGTTGTGAGCATTCCGCATAGTCAGCATATGAATAAAAGTGTAAAAAAGGATTTTGAATACAAAAGGTACATAAAGTTTTGTTAGCTCCTGCCTAGGACGGCGTATCCTGTGCCCCGGCTGCCCCCTCTTCAAATTTTCTGTTTACCTTACGTCTTGAACTACGAGAATCCTTTGATGCGCTTTATGAAATAAAAATTGTTTTTGAATCAAAATATTTGGTTTAAAATGGCAAAATGGCACCAAAAAAAAAATTGCAACTTTGATTACTTGTTTTTTGGCACTAATGTAGCTTTTTCTCAGGAATGGTTTGAAAAATGTTGATGAGTCTTTTTATTCTGAGTTTTATTCTTGAAATGAATCAAGTTTCAATTCGAATCATTAAAAGTTTTGCATTAAACGACCCGTTCAAATAAATACTTAAACACACATGATTTTAATTTTGGAAATATTCTCCAACTAGTTTGCTTTATTTTGCTATACCTGCTTAAACAGAACACTGAAAATGAATTTCATTCATAAATTCATTTTTCGAACCTGATCATAGTGTTGAAAAAACGCTATTTTCTTTGTAACAATCAAACTTACTTACCTATGGCAAAACACCAAACCAGAACGGTTGAGCTTTCCGCTGAAATTAAATCGACATAAAAATAGAAGTGAAATGTGACATTGTCGTTAGGAAGCCAATGCAGTAAAAGAAAAAGAACAGAAAATCATTCGATAAGGACTGCTGGACGCCACTCCTTCCTCTCTCTCTTCCTCCTCTCCTTTGGCAAGTGAAAGATTCCCGAAAATGAAATAAGTTATCTTGCTCCATATCGCTCCTTGGTCTTCTACCGCTCGACTGTCCAACGTAATCGCAAGTGTTTCCAAGCCATTGAATCACTTTAACACTGCGCCATCTGAACAGAAAGCACTAACGGTGCAAGTTTGTACCGTGCCAGCAACAGGACGAAAGAACGACCGAATAGCATCTAAGCACTGAAGGACTCGATTACATACTATACCTTGTGTCCATAGACAAGCTCATGCCAGCCAGGGCATTGGCGGCAAGAAAGCGGGACGACGACACTCATGTACCGCTTGCTTTCAGAGACATTCGTCTGGAAGATATAAATAAGATATTTCAACAAGATAAAAAAAATACAGTGCGGAACTCTTTATAGCTTGAATTGAAATATCGGAATTTATGTAGGGATCGCCGTGTTTCATTCCACACGGGCAGGAAGCTATTATCGCCCACTAGAAGGCGATGACTGTTTCAGCGGTGATGTCTGAAACTTGATGGTTATTTCTCGAAGCATTGATATCTCTTAATTTGGAGGTTGGCTGTAGAGCCACGAGTGCTTTCCGTTACATGAGACAGAGCAACGAAAAATTTCAACGTAGAAAGTCCCAATTTGTCTATCTAAATCTATGCGAAGTTTATTTTTGCGTCAATACTTTGGGAAATATATATTAGCAACACTTATGAGCGTATGACAGAAACTGAATTCAGCCATTAGCAATATTCTCCTCTGCTTGAGAAAAACGTCTCAGATACATGTAGAAAACAGAAGATATTTTAATTTTTCAAATTTTTACATTTATTCACTCATAATACTAGCATGCTAGTGCCACTGTGATTAAAGGTTTTCACCAAAACTCATGAAATTGCTTCAAAATAATATAATTCTTCTTACATACGGAAGCACCACTCGTAACCATCATCAATTAATTATGTTATTTTGTGCAGACTCTTTCCAAACGAATAGTGAAATACGAGAACCAATGAAAAAAAGCTAAATGAATTGTATTCGCTTTATCGTAGGTATATATATTATAGGAACAGGAATGCAAAGAAAAATCGCCTGTTGCGGTCGTACCATCTGGTCATATTGGTGATGGTGGTTAACTGAGCGTATCAGTTCAATGGTTACAACTACGGAAGTGAAAAAAATGTATGAGCTAATAAACATATGTTACTTGGCGTTAAAAATTGTTTTCCAGATGGGGTGTTGGATAGGAAGTCAAAGCATATGAGTCCCATTTGTGGTCAAATATCTACCTCAAGTTGTTTCGTGTAGTATAGTGCTAGCCAACATGAAGCTGTTCTTGTAAATTATTCAAAATTATTCAATTATTAAAATAAAAGTTGAACCAGAAGAATATATCACCGTTTTGACAGATTGAGTTAGTAAGGTCGAACTTAAAATTTGATGGTATTGATGGTTTATATTGGGTGGTTTCGGTAAATGTGTTCTTCTGGTGATGGCTCATTTGTCTGGTGGTTTATTGGTTTCCCAAAATCTGTGTACCTTTCTGTAGGGAAATGTCTGGAGTCATTAAAATCTTGAGTCACATTCGAATGTACTCAGTCTTGCGGAAAATATTTAAGTATTTATAAACACTAGAAAAAGTGGATATATGATTAATTGTTTGAAAATAAGAAATATATTAGTTTTTCAATTTAAAATCACGAATCATAAATGTTCTACGCATTTTATGTGCACTTTTTTATGTACGCCATATTTACTGAATAATATAAGTACACCGCTTTTTTGGAAACCTAAGTAAAAAGAGTGTAAAAGTATTCTTTCGCTGTTCACATTCACGCCAAAGCTTTAACATTACATCATTTGCTCGAAAAGGACGTGCACAGTATCATCTGTTTAGCGGCATAGTAGTTTCTTTTAGAACAAATGCAGAAGACGGAATGAAACTAACTTCAATTACATAATTAAGAATATGACAAGAATTCTGTTATAATGTATAAATTAAATATAAATAATATAATGCTTAAATTAAATATATACAAATTAAATTATATAATTAAGACTATGGAAAGAATTCTGGTATAATGATCATGGTTTTACAGTTCGGCGAAGGCCACATTTACGATGTGAATTGCAATTCTTGTGAGATATTACTAAAATATTACAATGGCTATAATACTACAATGATCTACTTATTTTCATTGAAATTTACGCTTAAGTAGTGCGTACGTTCCAAAACTGCTCGTAATAAATAAATTTTGATGATGAAATTTACCAGTGCTTGCATTGTCATGAAACATTCTTTGCCACAATTTTTTACACATTTTCTAGAAATGCATGTATAAATTACTCTTATTATTTAAAAAAGCTCGTAAAAATGGTCTTTGATACATAAATTTAATGCATTTCCGTTAAAAATTTACGTTTTTTTGTGTAAAATTAATCATTTGCCAGTAAACAGATTGGTGTCTGATGAGAATCAGTGCATACTTTCGAAACCACTTTGTCAAAATAGATTTTTCAATGTAGATTAAAATTTTTAATGCAAATAAAAAGTTGTTCAATTTTAATCATCCCGCAAAAATAATTCCAATTTGATTCTGCTTTCGGAAGCTGATTCCGCAAAACTATCGAGTTTCCCGTTTCAATGTTCTCAGCTTTGATAAGCTTTAGAGATGATATACGTTGTCCATGCTGATTTATAGACAAGAAGGGAACCATGATCAAATTCAATTACCTTTACTAAGTAAAATTATATCCATGGATATAAGTCGGAGATGTTAAAATTTGTCACAACTAGCATAAATGAAAATGTAATGATTTCCAACTGCAAGTGGTCACGCCAGTCAAGTATGCACTGCATGCTGGTGTCTGATGAGAATCAGTGCATACTTTCGAAACCACTTTGTCAAAATAGAATTTTCAATGTAGATTAACATTTTTAATGTAAATAAAAAGTTGTTCAATTTTAATCATCCCGCAAAAATAATTCCAATTAGATTTCAAATATTTAAGACGTAAAAAAATTGTTATACGCACTTTTGCAAATTTATATCTTAAATAATGGGATACCAGTCTTCTATTATTTTAAGGATAAATTTCAACGAAAATATAGTTGAGTGAAGATGGCCAGTGAAACAGTGAAAGTAAGGTGTGTACTATACTTCGAGTTTAAATTCAGAAAGAATGCAGCAATGGCTGCCCGCAGAATATGTGATGCATTTGGAGCCAATATTACGTCAAATTGTACAGCTTTTGCCAAATTTCGCACATCCTTAAGGATGAAGAGCATTTTGGAATAGCGTCTCGGGTAATTGACACGGAGCTTCTACCATACAGCAAAGACAATCCCGTTATGCTTTGCACGAATCAGAAGTGAAGTTTCTGGTTGACAAAAGCTTCATTGGTCGCCATCTTTGACGTCTTGCGTAGGAACGACGGCTTGATCAAAAAACAATAAAATACAGCATGTAGGGACGTGTGTTTCACTGTCAATGAACAACGAGCTGGAGTCGTTTTTGAATCGAGTACTTACATGTGATAAAAAATGCTGTATATGCCAGGCAATCCTCCCAACAAAACAACTGTAGCAATGCAGCCCCTTAATAGGAATGTATAATTTGTCACACAACATTTCACTTCTGCACTTTACCTACACGCTCAACCGAAATTTTGTCACATGCGCAAAGTACTCTGCATCTTATCGTGAAAATGATGTTTTGCTTCTGCTTGGAGACAATACCACTTCTATTATATAAGATGCTAATTGTAGCTCGTTACCAACTGTAAAAGTAGCAAATAGTGCTTTGGAATTCAAAAAATTTTATAAAAGCTTATAGTGCTGAAATAAATACATTATGTGAGTTGTTAATTTGCAGGAATTATGAATAATTAATCAGGTTTTGGATGGCGCCCAACGTGGGTCGCATATGCAAAGTTATCGGTCAGCAGAACATAATGTTATAGCAATAAGTGTGATTCATATACTACAGTTTAAGACGATGTATCTCTGACAGATGAATTCCTGCCAAAACCGCAAGCCAACCATAGGCAACAAACTTCTTAAGGATGCTCAAATAAAATGTTAGCATTGTATAGTAAGTAGAGTGTTTAGGTAGTTCTAAGTGTTATGTACAATTTACGGAAAGTAAAAAAATGTTATCTTACCCAAAACAATTTTTAATGAATAATTGATTTGGTGAGCACATTGTTTCGGTTGACAACTCGCTTATTAAACCAGTGAAAACAAAAGTCCGCTGTAACATTGAAATTATTGATTGAAAAAAAGATAGTTCTAGTTAGTTCAGTGTAAATCTCAGGGCCAGGTATAAAATTTCGCTCACTAGGCATGGTCGGGACTCAATTACTAGCAATGATTTCCCCGACAGTACAAACGGCAGTAAATTAAAAGCAGCCATAGTTTGAGAAAATGGTTAGCTATTTAATAATTAGGCTTTGGGCTCTAGAAATACCAAAACTAATTGAAGACTATAAGCTTGTAGAAAATAATGCAACATCAATATCTGCTAACTTGTATCCTATTTTTGTATTATATTCTATAATATTAGCAAATGTATGTATATGGTTATACGCTCATACATACACACTTAAGTAAAATTAAATTTTAATTGTTACTTTGAATGTTAGTTGAAATATTAACCTGAAATAAGCTGATTGGTTTTCACTTAAGTTTCCACTTCACTTTTCACTCGTGAAGTTTTTGGAAAAATGCTTACATATTTTTGATTTATTTCTTGGAAGCAGGTTGTTTTTGCTACTTAAAAATTGTTTGAAGAACACGGAGATCGTTCTGTACATTATTCGAATACCAATTATTACAAAACCAATTATTCGAAATAAAGTTATTTGCTCTTTGGATTTAGTTTTATTCACCTTTGGCACTATCTAAAGTTTCAAAGTTATTGTGCGGCTTGATATTTGATAAATGGACTATCAAAACTAACACCACCTATATCTTTCGATAGGAACATTTATTCATAGTTAAGTGAAATAAAAATTTATGTTAGTTATTAATAATCAAATCCCTTTGTGAGAAGTATTGATAAAATGGCCTTCTGATTTTCACCTTCACTCTGAATAACCCAATGCGTGATATTCCGTTTTCATCGTACCCGAAATCAAAGCCAAGTCAATTTCGTTACATACTTCTGAGCTCTTTCGCCTCTCGAAACGAGTAGAGAACTCGATAAGTTTTAATAGTTATTTACAGAAAAAAAAATTTATCTCTTGTGGCTCACCGCTTTAAAGCCGCATTCCCGTCAACCAAGAGCAATCGAACCAAACTCCAATAGAGGGAGACTAATCTTTTCTTATTACAGATTAAATAAATCGAGGAAAGGAAAGAGTGATGACCTTCAATTCAGGCCAAACTATGGTTCGACATATAACCAAAACGCCACATATCTGCTTACACCCATTTTTTTTAACCAGCCGAGTAGGCTACCTTAAAAACAAAATCAATCTAATTGTCAGACGTTACCAAAACTACACAGAGTTAATTGCTTAGGTCTAAATTTCTATTGACTACAAGCTAGAGCAGAACTACTTGAGTTAGGACTGCCATTATGGCAGAAGCTACAGTGAAGAACGTGGGGACACTTTGATCTACCATTTCAACGAGAGTGAAGGAGCAGCTGATGAATAATCAATAAATTGAAAAGTTTGAAAATAAACTTGAACGAAATTGCAAGGCTGAAACTTGGCTTGCGCCGACGTTTTTCTTGTTTATTATAGTTTAAAAAAACATTTTCATAGTTCTGTTGCAAAATGATGGGCCAACAACAATGATATCAATTATATTATCACCTCTGCCATCACTGCCATCACCAATCATCAGTCTCTTACTTTTGGCATTTCGGACGAAAGTCTTAAAGCAAACCTTATACAATGAAATGTGTCTAGAGAATAGTCTGCCCCTAAATTTTATTCAAAATCCGAAAAAAAGAACTATGGAACTGACACCTTAACAAGGCAATCCATGAGTGTGAATAACAGTACTTAGCGACTAAATAGAAAAAAGGCTCCGAAATTTTTTTTCAAAAGACAAATCAGACACATATCAGAATTAAGAATCGGATCAACCTTCATGAAGCTGTTCACTGACTCTCAAAGAAGTTTTTAACTGATATATTTTAAACAAGATTTTGGATTAATATACAAAATATTCTCGTAAAGAGCATTCTTTTAGTTCAGTGTATTCATACAGAAAAAAACAGTGACTGATATTACTAATCAGGATGTTCAGACTGAATTTCCTGCAGTCAGCCATAATCAATTTGAAGGCAATCCCACTTTTCTTATATGTTAAATTAAGTTTATTTGAGCACCAGATGTAGCACATAGGACTTTGTAATTATATAGAATTGTAATTGAAAAGCGCTTAGTGCTAAAATAAATACACAAACCGAATTGCTAGTTTTAAAGTTATATCGAAAAAATCTATTTATTTTTAACTAGGATAATCTATTTATTTTTAACTAGCATAGAACAAAGACCCTTAGCGCTTTTGTGGAGCTTAGGGTATCCTTATATTTCTGCAATTAAGACATATTTCAAAAAAAAGTTTAGAAAGTGAAATTCATTAATTGTTTAGCTTGGCTCTGATAGAGTTTTGAGAACTCTTAACCCTATCCGGGTGATAAGTGCTTAAAAGTAGGCAAAATAAATTTGTTAAATTTCGATTTATGATAATTCCCAACAGCGTTATCAAAAAATAAATCTAGGTAATTTTTGGAGGGTGGATGAATGGATCACAGAATTCATGTAAATCCAATATTTGACGCGATAGTTAAGAAAAACTCATTTGTGTGTGCTTTGAGATTGAATAGCTTTTATGTGAATAAAAAAAAGGTGAGTCTCGTTACAATCCACATTTGTTTTAAATTTGGCCAGCTACAAGCTGCTCAAAATATTAAAATATCTACCAATCGACAAATCTGTCAGAAACTTTGCATGAGCATAAAATAAAAAAAAGGTTAAAAAGACTTATAATCTGAGATTTAAAGCTCAAATACGCGCCTCTTGAAGGATATCCTTCATACCAAAAAATATTAACTCAAAGTGAATTGACTACCTATCCATCTCCGTTGACTCCTAAAAACTAGTTGTATGTACATTCTCAAGCAACTATGAAGCATATAATTTAAATCTTGGATAATAGTAAAAAATAAAAATATATCTAACTAACATTTGCAATGCAAGAAGTTGCAATGGGTTGGGTAGGAAATATTGAGAAAATAATTTTGCAATACAGAAGTTCATTAACGCGAAAATCAATCAATGTTTGTTTTTTTCTAGAATACACAAGCTGTTATAAAAAATATGAATATTGAACATGACAGAAATTTATTACCCACGACCAAAGCATCCATAAATAATGAAATAAGCTACTCACTACGCTTTCTCCACTTCGAACCGGTTCGCCATTTTCAACTGATGGGCTTAGACTGCATCATGCGACATTTCGCAATGAAAAGCCGATCGTAAAGACACAAATTGGATTTCCAATGTAAAAAGAATAATTGCTCCCAAAATCAAACAAACTGCATTGACCGAGTCGAACAGAAACAAATTGTTAGTCAAATTAATTGGTAATCTATATTAAAATGTCAACTTTGTCGTCAGCATCATCGAAAGGAAAATACTAGCGTCATCATCATCGTAGTCACTACCATCATAGTCATCATCATCGCATCAGTGCCAACATCATCAAAAGAACATAGGTTCATGCATTTATGAGTGTCGGCGTTTTGCAGCTCAGATGCGCTATAGCCAAGCAAACAGTGCAAGAACAATGCAAGAGCTCGCAACGAATTGAAATATTAACAGACCATACGAATCGTAAATAGAATGTCTACCGGAGAATACATATATACAACGACTCTTTGACGATTCGCAAAATCGCACATGGTGAGAATCAGCATGATTCGAGTCCTTATTCGACATACGAATGGTAAAATGAAGCAACGAGATGACATGAAAGAGACTCCTATCGTGAACGTGAAATTGCATACGTATGCATGTGCCCTTATATTTGGGAAATTTACCGAGAGACATGATTAGCTCCACAAACAATTGAAGTCCAGAGTTTAGGAAGCGCACTGGCCTCAGCTTCTACCTCAGTCGTTGTCCTTTTCAACTATTAGTCTCAGTGATTTGCAGCTGCAGTAACCACCGTAACATTGTTGGACACCGCATAAACCAAGCTGCTAGGACGAAACATCTACGAACCATTGCATTTGTGTTACCGCCTTCATCAAATAAATGGTTGTTCTATTGTTATATTTTTAGATATTCACTGAGAACAGATAATAGAATTGTAAGCGATTTTTTTCTACAGGCTATGTAAACAAGACTAATAAATTTTATATATTGACCAAAAATGTTCAATGCCACCAATATAAAACAACCGGAAAATATTGGACTTTGGAAATCGAGAAAGCATTGATCAGCTAAGAGGTACCTAAGTAAAATGTTGTTACTACAACTGGTCTTAAGGCTGGGAGGTTGAATTCGATAGAGATTTCATTTTTTTTATTATATAAATGTGGAGTGCTTAGATTCGCGGTTCATATTAAGTATTAACATACAGCAAGGTTAACTTTAAAATAGGTATGATGCTATGGTTGGATCCCAAACAGCTGGTCCTCTACTGTTTTGGCCACAAAAGCTTGATCAAGAGACTTAGACACAGAAGGAAGAATAAATAGATTTTACAAGGCATGCAATCAAGAATTCTAACAAAGGCTCTAAAGGTTTCACTTAAAAAAGTACGAATTATCTAACTATTGGCAAGAAGATGAGAGGCCACTTATGAAAAAGCACAAAATATGGCATGTTGATATACCTTGGAGGCCTAAAACACTATCAATTTTCAACGTCAAATTACAAGGATATTTTTTGTAATTTTTTGAGAGCAACTTCAAAACGAGAAAGATTTTAGGAAGTTTGATAGTAATATATGTAACAAAACTATAGTTGGTTAGGTTCGGTAGGTATCGTCAAACGAAACGAATTTTGTCCAAATTGTTTGGAAGAGACACCTATTAATGAATTACCTAAGCAGATTCCTATGTTTGAAATGTCAAAGGTCCCCCAAGATACTACTTTCCCCCGATGACCCATCGATAAAAGGGCAACCAATCCATTGCCATAAATTTCACAAGCAGAGCATGTGCATGTTAATACCATCAAAACAACAATCAGACGAAAGATTCTTCTAGTCACAGCCAAAGTTAGTTGGGGTTTTCCAGCTGACTTTGTTATATTATGATCAATGTTCACAAGTCCCAATAGTTACAGAACCTGCCGAGCAAAAAGAAGCCCTGGCCAGAAAGTCAATTAAAGCTTATGGGTCTGAAATGGAAAAAAAACTCTAGTGCACCTGAACCGCTAGAAACACTAATGTTCGAAGAACAGTAGAAGAATCGTGCAGGTGCATATTCGTGCAGGTGCATATTTGAGTGCATATTCCACCACATGAGCTGCTTATTACGGCCAAACTGTTTCAAACGCCACGTTTTACTTTGGTCTCAAGAATGCATTATAACTCATATGGTGGAAGGTTTCAGATATTACCACTGGCATGAATTTCAACGTTTATGAGAGCAAAACACGGGTTACTTATATTCGTTATCAGTTGCTTATTTCACAAAATTTGAAAGCAGCATCTCATATAACATCAATGAAGAAAATGCTCAGTGCCTGCAGCACTGTAACTGAAGTTGGTGTTTGGGGCTGCGATCCGAAAAATTTGCAGAACTTTGGGAATTGAAACATTGGTTATTTATTTTCATTGTAAATGTTTCCGGTATGAAAACTAACTGTAAGCATTTATTGATACAAAAGTAGCACAACCGACTCGTGCTGGCAACCTTCTGCCAGTATCAAAGCCAAGAATATATCACATCTGCTTCACGTTGTTATATTACATTCGAAGTCATAGGAGTATAAAGAAATTTAGGGTTACCTGCAGCGAGTTTTTTCAAATAATCGAAAGCTTAATATTTGCTGTTTATTGTCACTACAATATCATTACCATTTGAAAATTCTACGATAAAACCGCTTAATAAAGATATTGCAAACAAACACAAAACCAACAATAGCTGGCAATCCTATCGTGGCTTTTCAACCAAATTTGGCCTGAATAATGTCTATAATAGGTTCCATTAATTGTACAAAATTCGTATTGATTTCATAACTGCACTGGAAGTTATAGGGCAAACAATTTTATTTTCCTGAGCGAATTTTCAAAACCAAAGACACAAAAATTACCATAGCTGGCTGCACCAATCAAAATTTTCAACCAAATTTCCACCTAACAGAGTTTAAAGTAAGGTTAAGCTACTGTGTCAATTTCATGAAAATCTGGTAACTTATTCACATTTCATAGGGCAAAAAGCAGTTTTTTTTCTTTGTAATTTTTCAAGATGGCACCACTGGCACAGAGTTGCCCACAATTTAAAATCGCTTCTATCAAATCTGGTCCTACTTAAGTCCAATGCATTCTATAAATTTCAGTTGTATCTAATTATTGGTTCGTGAGTTCCCGTGAACAGAAGTTTTTGATGCTAAAAATATAGGTTAACTGAGAAAGGGTTATCGTTCTTGTCCGACATGAAATTTCCAAAGTTTAACTTTGAACGTGTAGATAAAGCATAAGATTTGTACACAGATTGGTTTTATTGTAAAAAACGGACATTTTCTAGGATATTCGATGGTTTGAATGTTTTCTCTTCCAAATTTTTATTTTTTCAAATTTAAGACACAAAAATTATCATAGCTGGCAGCTCCAACCGAATTTTTCAACCAAATTTCTACCAAACGTGGTTTTGAGTAAGGTGCAGCTACTGTGTGAATTGCGTCAAAATCGAACGGTTGAATCAGAATTTATTGGGCTAAAAATAGTTATCTTTTTTAGTGATTTTTCAAGATGGCACCACTGGCACAGAATCGCCCACATTTTAAAATCACTTCTATCAGACTTGGTCCTATTTAAGACCAATACATTCTGCAAATTTCAATTAATTCTTCTCATCGGATCGTGAGTTTCCGTGAACAGAAGTTTTTGATGCTAAAAATATAGGTAAATTAGGCAAGGGTTACCAGGCGTGCCCGTTATACCATATCAATTTTTTTTGTCTATGTAAACAAAGCACAGCATTTATATATGAGTACCTATTTTTGAAGAAGCGGCATTTTTTCAAGAGAGACGATGATTTGGAGGTTTTCCCTTTCAGTGCCTGCCCTAGCTACAGAGTTACCAGCACGCTCATTAAAAGCTACACAAATTTACAACTAAATAATATCAATATGTCCTGAAAATTTACTAATGATTGAATAGCTTTGTCAAAAGATATCGCAATTTGAAAATTTTCAAATTTTCCCGTTCTCTTTTTAGGCACCCAGCGCACACATGGGGTTAAAAAAATTCCAAAACTTTATCTGATTCACATGTAAAACACGTTCGAAATTTATTTTCTCAACTTTATTTTTGCAAAAAATTTTTTTGTACGGAATAATAGGTATATTAAAAATATCACTAAAATGGCCGCCAGTGCCAAAGAGTTAAAGATAATTGACATTTAGTGAGACCTGGACCTATTCTGCATATACACCAATGTATCCTGAAAGTTTCAGCTCAATCAAATGGCGCGTTCTCGAGATTTTCTCACTGAAATTTTTTGATTATATATATATATATATATATATGTATATATATATATATATATATATATATATATATATATATATATATATATATATATATATATATATATATATATATATATATATATATATATATATATATATATATATATATATATATATATATATATATATATATATATATATATATATATATATATATATATATATATATATATATATATATATGGAAATATGCATTTTTGGCCGAATCGATTTTAATACTAATGTTCTTCGAACATTAGTAACAATGCTGCGAGCAGCCTAAAAACGATTGTCATGAATAAACTGAACAATTTAATTCCCAGTGCTTCTATCAGATTGGGATCAACCCGAACGTTTGAGTCTCGATGATCCATTTTTCGGCCGTCCTAGCCGCATTGAAATCCTGCTAGGAGCCGATATAATGAGCAATGTACTACTAGGAGAGATGATGAAATCAGCACCGGGATCAATAGTGGGTGGAACTGGGCTCGGTAAATAAAAGTTCAAATCGTGTCAACATATCAAAGTTTCAAAAAAACCAACGCCGACTTAGGAATCAATGAGGAAAGGAAATCCTGAGAACTAGAAGAAGTGCCGTCACGATGAAAGTTCTGCGAATCATTTTTGTAGAAACTGTAACTCGTGGCAAATTGGACTGTTATTATGTGAAGTAACCAATCAAAAACATCGGCTTCAAGAGCCACGGTCATTTAAAGTTTATCATAGAGAGGTGTCCTCAAAGAGAAGAAAAATAAAAGACAGAATACACCAATTGAACTCAGGAATATTTCGATCTAGGCCATATGGACGCAGTAAACCGTCCTAATAAGCATACTGTTAAAAAGACTTAAGATCAACGTGCTGCTCATTATTTACCACATCATTCAGTCCAAAAAGAAAGCAGCTCAACTAGCTGTCGAGTAGGCTTCGACGCTTCCAGGAAAACAAACCCTGGTATCTCGCTGAATGAAATTTTATTTGTTGTCCAGCAATTTCAAACACCCTGATAACCGTGCTGATGAAGTGGGAATGCCATCGTTTCACATTTTGGAACAATAATGCAAAACGTATTGTCAGATTAAACACCTCAAAAAATTTAGCGTGGTCTCATCCGAAGAAATAAAACGCTATGCAAAAAGCATAGTTACATGTATGGACACAGTCAGAATTGAACAAGTTGTGCTCTATTCTTGGCAATTTGATAGATGTCTGCAGTTACATATTACACGGCAATACCACACTGGAATAACCGGTTCTCGTCCGATCACCGAAGTTAAGCAGTGTTGAGCCGGTTAGTACTTAGATGGGGGACCACTTGGGAACACCGCCTGTCGTTGGGACGTAAAAACTTTGTGCTATCCCTTATACCAACAAACCAGTTGTCTGGGAAGCACAATGAAAAAAAAAAATATCTTATTACATATTACTCAGTTATGAATGATTTTGAAGTGTTCGATTTTTATCCAGAGGCGAAGATGTAGAAGAAAAAACAATGTTGGCCCCGACTAACGCCCAGCCATCCGTTAAGTATCTACCATCATGGAAACCAGCATTGTCCAGATGCCCCGTCAAAGTCGCCCTTTATGCTGCATATTATGTGCCTGTATGAATGAAATACCACAAGTAACATTAACATCACTAAGTTCTTTCGTTTCGACATTAGAATTGACCAAGCGTTCCTTACTATGATAGCCTACGTTTTAAGTAATTCAATATCGATTTAAGACTTTACTAGTATCATTTACAGGTATTAATTCAGAACTTGGCCGACCTGAAGGAGAAGTGTGTCTGGCATCGATCTTGAAAATGGAAAACGCATAATTAAATTGTCGTTTGTCGATATGAAACACTAACCATAGAAGCATCCCGCGATTGTCAATTTGACATCGTTTATAAGATGGAGTAAACTCAACGAAGATTCCAGTCAGCTGATTTGTTGACAAAATGTGAACATTACCTATGTAAGAATTGCCAATGTTAGAACTACAAAAATGTTCGTCTAGCTCTTCTTGAATGGTTGTCAAACCTATTTGAATTCTGAATCGGTCACTTATTGTCAACATTATTTCAAAAAATGTTTCCAACATTGTTTCCAAAATATAAAAGCATATTTTAATGTGCAGCCATGTGGTTTGAAACAATTGAAACCTCGATTTCCAGCCACTATTGCGCGTCTACGTCAGCTGCTCTCACCTGTACTGGCCATCTACTATATGCTCGTGAAACCAGCAGATCGGCTTTCGATTACCAAAGTTATACACATATTCTCTATGAGTTATTTGAAAAAAAAAACATTTTACTTAGCTTGGAAACACTTTTCGTTTCGTATAGTTCACTGCATACCAAGCGCATGAGCTTGCACTGACCGTAACATGAAATAGAAGCGTGAATCGGTGATATACAGTGCATTTAAGGACGAGAAATGAATGAAACGCATTTCCCACCGCCCTACTTCTATTTCGTCTAGTCAGGGCAAAAACAATGCACCGACCTATGTAGGCCATAGTAGACCGTCAGACAGATTTGTGTGCTTTGTGGTGCTAAAGACAGATGGCGTTGGCCAGGTTATCAGATACGGCCCTCATTTCTGTGGTTGGCCATCAATTCAACAGGTCCGTAGCCAGAGACCAGTATTCTGGCATTTATTGATGAGTATCAAAACGGGATAAATTCGTTCCATGTCGTACGTATACGCCGTTGCGTACCTACCATAATCTGACTCTCTGTGTCTTATCGTCTAAAGCACAATTGTTTTCTAATTGCTTTAGGGCATCGGCTTAATTTGAAACATTTCAAAACGCGACAGTTAGACGGCAATTTCGATTATCCGACATTTAAGATAGGCATATGAACGAGGGTGTATACGATTGAAATGGATTTTGCATGCAAATATGCAATCGAATTATGGTAGGGTATGTAATTATTATGAGAGCGAAGCAGAAGTGGAGACATTGAAATGGAGCACAGAAATTAAAATGGATTCGAGCTACAGACATAAATAGACATAAAATATGTAGTTGAGGTTGTTTTCCCGACAGTAAAATGATTAATTAAACATGCAAAATATAAAGTTTGATTCCACAAAAGGTGGATAGGTGCATACATTGTCAAATACAGAAACGATAATCTCCAATAAATCCCAAACTCTTTCCCAAATAAAGCTAGTTCACGGAAATATAAAACATCTTCTCGCACAGAAATAGATGTTAAAGATTGGGATATTTGTTACAACTGAATTATATGGTTTGTAACAAAAGGAATACATATTGTGACCAAGGAGCTGAAAATAGCAATGCAAAGAAGGCTTGAACGTCGGAGCCCATATGTAAGGTTTCATAACTTCGGCTGCTCAAATACATATATTTAGCCTATTAAAAAATTTTATATTCTGGGTCTTTGAAGTCTTTGAAAATGGAAACTTGTATGGTTAAGCTAAAGCTCTAACTACCGAGCACCATGGCGAACACGGGACAACAAACAAAACGTTGCAAAAAATTTAACCATAAAATACATAAAGCACAAAAGTATTGAACGCACTTTTTTTAAAAAATTTAAAATTTGTAGTTGATATAAGTGTTAAAGTGGTAAGAAAACTATTATGATTGTACGATTGAAAATCCCTTGCGGCTATAATTTTCATAGAAATCTTTTGAACGGATAAATAACTATAAAGAATCGGGACGACCAAAACCACTAATTTCACTTCGTCAACCGTTTGAAAGAGGTAATTTTATTAGGTGCTTTCTTTATGTATTGTATGTGCAGATTGAATGGCTAAAAGGCTGCATAAATTTATTTATTTATTTACCAAGCAAGGTATCTAAAATACATATAAATACTAAGCAAATTAAAACAAGGCGTCAAAATACAAATGCAAACAATGTAAATAAATAAGTTAAAAATAAACAGCTGAAAACGTATAAATCACAAAATAGAACAATCAAAATAATGCAGCAATAAAGGCAAAAAAAAAAATGGTAAAAACAAAACACAGTTAAATAAGTTATCTAGTAAAAAAAATCTCTAGCGCACCTGAACCGCTAGAAATACTAATGTTCGATGAACAGTAGAAGAATCGTGCAGATTTTGAGTGCATATTCTACCTGTTTCGAGTGCAAAACCACTTTCATCTTCTTAATACATTTAAACTTATAGGGTGGGAAAGATTTCAGGACTACCACTTGCATGAATAAAATTTTCAAATTTTCGAAAACTTAATATTTGTTGTTTATTGTCACTACAAGATCATTACCGTTTGAAAATTTTACGATAAAATCGCTTAATAAAGATATTTATTTATTTATTTATTTATTTAATTCAAAGATTCATCACAACAGAATACAAATTTCAATTATGGCAATGATATAAGAAATGGATAAAAAAAAAATAAAGATTGAAGTATACAAAAAGAAAAACATAATTCAATAAACTAATGACCCAACGCTCAGGTCTAGAATAAATACTTTTAAATACCTTTTAAAGGTAAAGAACGATTGTGGCAGAGTTCCAAGCCCTAATTCATTATGGCGTCTAGGGATTCTGATGAAAGGAGAAAAGAAGTATACATTTGTACGAGCGAACGGAACAGTGAAAACTTCCTGAGACCTGTTGCCCCGTAACGAGCTGCGAGGTCGGAATGCATCGGTGAAGCCTGATATTATACCACGCTGCGATTTGAACAGGAAGCACTCGTCAAGCAACAGCCGGCGTGACTCCAAGGTCGGAATTTGAAGGAAGGACAAACGGGAAACATACGGAGTGTAAGGGATATTATATTTAAAAAATAAAGAGCGTGTGAACCTACGCTGCACACACTCGATGGCCTCAGAAAGGTATAGGAAACGTGGAGACCACACTTGACAAGCATATTCGAGGACACAACGAACTAACATTAAAAACAGACGAACACATGTACGGATGTCAACGAATTTAGAGGCAGAGCGAAGTACCAATCCAGAGACTCGGAAGGCTTTAGCGGTGACTTCCGCAATATGGAAATTAAATTTTAATTTAGGGTCAAAAGTCACACCCAAGTCCCTAAATTGATTAACGGACGACAGATAGTTAGTGGAAATTGAATAAGAAAAAGAAATAGGAGATGATTTGAGGGAAAAGGTCATATGTTTACATTTGCTAACATTTAAGGACAAAGAATTGCGGTTACACCAATTAAGAAGAGCGCACAAATCATTCTGGAGAATAATACAGTCATCAGCTGACCTGATAACTTGGAACAATTTTAGATCGTCAGCATACAGTAGACAAGGGGAATCGATAATGGAAGGCAGGTCATTAATAAAAATTAGGAAAAGTAAAGGTCCAAGGATAGACCCTTGCGGAACACCAGAAGAGGGATGAAAAGGAGAAGAGGAGAGGTTGTTAATAGTAACTTTGCACTCACGGTTACTGAGGTAGGACGAAAACCAAGAAAGGATTGGCCCGAAACAACCGAACTGTGAAACTTTACTGAGTAAAATACTATGGTCGACAGTATCAAAGGCTTTAGAAAAGTCTGTGTACACTACGTCTACTTGTTCCTGACGATTTAAGGCAAGAGCAACTGTGTTTGAGAAAAGAATAAGGTTAGTCAAAGTAGACTTACCCCTCACGAACCCATGCTGTTCTGGAGCTAGAATAGGATGAATGATAGGACACATTCTAGAAAAGACAATTTGTTCAAGGATTTTACTAAAACAGGGGAGAAGAGAAATAGGCCGATAATTTGAGACGGAGGAAACATCGCCAGTTTTGAAAATAGGGTAAATATTAGAAATTTTCCAGGCGGAAGGAAAAATACCGGATGATAGGCTTACATTGAAAAGGATAGAGAGGGGAACGCACAATGAAGAAGACATAGACCACGCAAAAAAATTGGGAATACAATCAGAACCACCACCAGAATTCCGATCAAGGCTGAGCAATAAATTCTCAACTTCGATCGGATTAGTTTGGATTAGAGAAAGAGAAGGAGGAGTGGAAGGAAAAATCAGGGGATGTACAAGAGAGGTAGAACTTTTAAAGGAGGAAGAAAAAAAGCTAGCGAAAAACTCACATACTTCTTGTGGAGACGAGGAGGTAGAGCCATTGAAAGTAACTTGGTTAGGGATGGAAGAATTTTTCTTCAAGGATTGAATGTAAGACCAAAAAGGTTTAGTATTGGAAGAAGAAATAGAAGACTCCAGACTAGCGAAATAATCTTGCATTGCCTGCTTCATTTCGATTTTAGCGGAGGAACGCAGGGACCGAAACACGGTAAGATCTGGGGCAGAATTCGATCTACGAAACTTTTTCCGAGCAACATTTTTTAGATGGATTGTCCTCAAAACTCGTTGGGTTAGCCAAGGAGGATCCGTAGATTTACGAGGATTGAAGGTAGGTGTATAGGTAGAGATAACGTGATAGATGAAGGAATAAAATTTGGAGAGTGCATGATCAATATTTAGCCCACGGAAAAACGAAAACCAGTTAATTTTTTGAAATTCCGCTGTCATTCCTGAGTAGTTAGCCTTGCGAAAATTGTATCGAGGAGCCACTGAGATTACTTTCTCTGAGGAACATGACAATGCAACATAAAGAGAAAGAGGAGGGTGGTGAGTGTCTACTAGATCATAGGGATGGAACACAGTGGAGACAGATATATCAGTAGAGGGAACATTAGTAAGGATAAGGTCAAGAATGCGACCATTCAAGTTACGTGTAGTGTTAATCTGCGAAAGGGAGTTGAGTGAAAGGAAGGAGGAAAGTACTAAGGAGAGCTGATCATTAGACCGGATGCAGTTTAAAACTGGATTCCAGTCAATATAAGGCATATTGAAATCGCCATAGATTATTAATGGGTCAAAAGGAAAAAATTTATGAAGGTAAGAAGATAGCTCGATAAAAAAATTTTCGTACACAGCACAAGAACTATTACAAGGAACATATACAGTGAGAATTATTAAGTGAATATTATTAGGAAAACAAGTACGAACCATCACGCATTCAACAGGAGGAGAAGGATGAAAGTTACGACAGAGTGCTCCATGAAGAGGTTCGCGTAAGGCAATCAATACACCTCCGCCATGCGATTTTTTGGAAATAGAACAATTCTGATCAACACGAAATACCTGGTGGAAGGAAGAACTTCACTGTTATTAATATCGCTAGAAAGCCAAGTTTCCGTGAGGCAGATAATATCATCTAAGGCGAGTGAAGAGTTAAGGGATATGGATTGGAGCTTCGATCTCAAGCCACGCACGTTTTGGTAGTATAACGATATTTTACAATTTTTTACGTTTAGGTTGGAACAGGTTCTTTCCTTTTCCGTTGAAAATTTGAACGAGGTCTTCTGATGAAGGTTTTGACAATTATACCGGGGGCCAGAAATTGGCATCCAATAATTCCTTGTTATCAGCGGTGGTTGTTATTTTAAATGAGCTGATCAATCTTCCAGCGATGTTGTCAGGAGTGAGCTTAGTGCAGTCCAGAAGGGCAGGTACAAATCCAAGTTTGTGATGGATATAGTTCTTGATAGCAGCAGTACTAGTCTCATAAGTAAGTCTAGTCACAAAGACTTGTAGAGGAGGAGTAACAGCAATCAAGGTTAGTGCCGAAGGCATCTGATGTAGCGTTTGAGCAGAAGTAGTAGGTTGCGTAAGTAGGCCAGTAGACGCAGCCAAAGGATGAGCCACTGGCAGTAACGGGCTTGGTAGCTGTTGCTGTGCATTACGAGATTGTTGCAACACTTCCATATTATCCACTGATAAAGACTGCCCAGATAAGCCAGTTGACACTGGTTGAGGCGTAAGCAGTAATGGGCTTAGCAGTTGTTGGCAATTACCTGGTGGTAATTGTTGTTGTTGATGAGCACCGTTTATTGTTGACGCAAGGCTCTGCGTCTGCGATCGAGTTCGCATGGCAGCAGAAGATCCAGGCTGTAATATTACAAACAAAACCAAAATTTGCACTGCGAAAATTCGCACTGCGAATATTCGCACTGCGAAATTTCACACTGCGAAAATTCGCAATGAACTACTGGATTTTTCAAATTTTCGCATTCCAGTGCGAAATTTTCGCTTTCCACAGCGAAATTGCTATGTCGATAATGCATTTCCATATTGTGCGGAGTTAGTAACACAACACAAATCTTGTTTCCAACTGTGCCGATATTTTCTAACCGCAGCTCACAAAGAACCGCAATTAACAGAATTACTATATATCAATCACATCATAGTTTCTCAGTGCATATTTGTATCTATGTGCAAATTTTAAAAGTGCGAATTTTCGCAGTGCGAAATTTCGCAATGCGAATATTCGCACTGCGAAATTTTAAGGGGGCAAGATGGTTTCCGAGGCCGAAGAAAAGCCGATTTTTGCGATTTTTTTTCTCAGCTTTGAGTGAAAATATTTACTAATTTTTTATAACACATTAAAGAACTATATTTTAAGAGTATGTAGGAATTATTGTAGAAAAAAATATTAATTATTTATCCCGTGGTGGCAGTAGATCAAAGGCGCTTCGAAAAAAAGGCATCGTGCGGTGCGTACAACCTGGCCTGACAGTGTTATCTGAAATCCAAAAATCGAAGTGATTTACTTAATATATTAGTTTTTTTCGCGGATGAACGAAATTATATTGAAAAATATGCAATTTCCGATTTTTGGTGCGGTTTTCAATTTGGAGGTACCATTTTCACATAAAAAATCAGCCTATGATTGCCTGTAAAAAATAGTAAAAATTTTTTAAAAAAAAAAACCATCGTTCATCCGCGAGTATTTATCATATTAAAGATGTCCGGCAAAGTTCATTGAGATCGGTGCATTAATTTTTGAGTTATGTTACGCACCGACTTCAAAAATGTAGTTCGGAGTTTCGAGCTAGACTATTTCGGTTTCTCGTTGAAATATACCTGGCAACACGATCATAAAATAACCGGTATCTCTGCGAGTTTTAGTCCGATTGACTTGAAATTTTCAGAGGATATTCCTGAGATATTTTACTTTCATATAAAAAAATAATTGAAAAAATGTTTTTGTTTAAGTTGGAAACCATCCTGCCCCCTTAATGAGCATGCTGGTAACCCTGTAGCTAGGGCAGGCACTGAAAGTAAAAACCTCCAAATCATCGTCTCTCTTGAAAAAATGCCGCTTCTTCAAAAAAAAGCCGCTCATATGTAAATCTTGTGCTTTGTTTACATAGACAAAAAAAAAATTTGATATGGTACAACGGGTACGCCTGGTAACCCTTGCCCAATTTACCTATATTTTTAGCATCAAAAACTTCTGTTCACGGAAACTCATGATCCGATAAGCAGAATTAATTGAAATTTGCAGAATGTATTGGTCTTAAATAGGACCAGGTCTGATAGAAGTGATTTTGAAATGCGGGCGATTCTGTGCGAGTGGTGCCATCTTGAAAAACCACTAAAAAAGATAACTGCCGAAGTGAAAACGTTCAAACCATCGAATATCATAAAAAATGTCCGTTTCTTACAATAAAACCAATCTGTATACAAACCTTATGCTTTATCTACACGTTCAAAGTAAAACTTTGGAAATTTCATGTCGGACAAGAACGGTAACCCTCTCCCAGTTAACCTATATTTTTAGCATCAAAAACTTCTGTTCACGGGAACTCACGAACCAATAATCAGATACAACTGAAACTTACAGAATGCATTGGACTTAAGTAGGACCAGGTCTGATAGAAGCGATTTTAATTGTGGGCAGCTCTGTGCCAGTGGTGCCATCTTGAAAAATTACAAAGAAAAAAAACTGCTTTTTGCCCCATGAAATGTGAATAAGTTACCAGATTTTCATTAAATTCACACAGTAGCTGAAGCTTACTTTAATCTCTGTTTGGTGGAAATTTGGCTGACAAATTCGATTGGTGCTGCCAGCTTTGGTAATTTTTGTGTCTTTGGTTTTGAAAATTCGCTCAGGAAAATAAATTTTTTTGCCCTATAACTTCCAGTGCAGTCATGAAATCAATACGAATTTCACACAATTAATAGAACCTATCATTAACATTATTCAAGCCAAATTTGGTTGAAAAGCCACGATAGGGTTGCCAGCTATTGTTGGCTTTGTGTTTAATTGCAATATCTTTATTAAGCGGTTTTATCGTAGAATTTTCAATTGGTAATGATATTATAGTGACAATAAACAGCAAATATTAAGTTTTCGATTATTTGAAAAAACTTGCTGCAGGTAACCCTAAATTTCTTTATACTCCTATAACTTCGAATGTAATATAACAACGTGAAGCAGATGTGATATATTCTTGGCTTTGATACTGGTAGAAGGTTGCCAGCACGAGTCGGTTGTGCTACTTTTGTATTAATAAATGCTCACAGTTAGTATTCATACCGGAAAAATTTACAATGAAAATAAATAACCAATGTTTCAATTCCCAAAGTTCTGCAAATTTTTCGGATCGCAGCCCCAAACACCAACTTCAGTTACAGTGCTGCAGGCACTGAGCATTTTCTTCATTGATGTTATATGAGATGCTGCTTTCAAAATTTTGTGAAATAAGCAACTGGTAACGAATATAATTAACCCGTGTTTTGCTCTCATTAACGGTGAAATTCATGCCAGTGGTAATATCTGAAACCTTGCCCCATATGAGTTATAATGCATTCTTGAGACCAAAGTAAAACGTGGCGTTTGAAACAGTTTGGCCGTAATAAGCAAGTCATGAGGTGGAATATGCACTCAAAACCTGCACGATTCTTCTACTGTTTTTCGGACATTAGTGTTTCTAGCGGTTCGGGTGCGCTAGAGTTTTTTTTTATATTGGCATTGATTCGGTTCTCAGTGTCGGTAAAATTCGATAAAGAAGTGAAGGTGCGGACCTAGAAAATGTGCGGCTAGAAAGGACGAGAATCCCTAAGGCAATCAACACATAGTCGGAACGACAAGCAAGCATTCAAAATGGATTTGCTACCGCCATAAAAAAAGGAACAAAAATTTAAATTTGTCATTCAGCCTCATTTTATCATTTGGATTCTTCATTCGTTTTTAAAAATGAGTTTTTGAAAGCATAAGGTACCCAAATTAACTCAAATATTCGCACTAAATTGCTTACTTGCCCACTTTTTCGCGCAATGCCGTGCAATCCATTCGCATAACGCCTTCATGTTTCATATTAAATATATCTCCTAGCCCAAATTAATTTCTCGCTAATATTATATATTCTACCGAATGATTAATCTACACGTAATAGCCTGTCAAGCGTTTTCTCAGTTTGATTGGTGCCAGGCCATTTTATTCTCACTTTCGTTGGGTCATTATGACCCGTTATGTATTAATTTACTTCGGCGGTGATGCCCATCACATCCATATGCATGCATGACTACCGCTCCTCAGCTGAACGGCAGGATACCAGCGCCCGTAAAATGTTCCACGTATACCTCGCTGCTGCCGCTTGACACTGCCATGTCTCACTATAAATCTCCTAAGCACCATCTCGGCTAATTAAGTAATTGAACGAAACGGCAGGGATTCATGACACCTCCTTTTTTCGTTCATTTAACGGTTGCAGGCCGCTGTTTGGGCACCCCAACGCCAAGGAACACGACGACGAGATGCGTATCAATATGCGACGTGAGGAGCGATATCAGTTTATGGGGATGAATCGTTCGATGGTCGTTTGCCACGTCGTTGTAAGCTCATCCCTTATTTTTATATTGGCATTGATTCGGCTCTCAGTGTCGGTAAAATTCGATAGAGAAGTGAAGGTGCGGACCTGGAAAATGTGCGGCTAGAAAGGACGAGAATCCCTAAGGCAATCAACACATAGTCGGAACGACACGCAAGCATTCAAAATGGATTTGCTACCGCCATAAAACATGGCACCTAACAGGTGTTTGATTAAAGGACTGCTTCGGATTAACCTCTTGCATGGACATTGTGGTCAGGTGCCAGCAGGTGGAAATTGTTGATTTCACACTTTTGCCGGACGAACCGTGTGTTAGTTATAAGGGTGCCCCCAATGAGATGTTCAAAGGCGTTAATGGAATGGGATATTGTGCAGATTTTTAATATAATAAAACTTAAGCTTGTCTATCCATTAAATCTAACATTCCTTGCTTAGGTAAAATAAGCTAAGGTAAAATTTCTGTATTGAATATAATTGTTTTTTTGTCTTCACTGTAAGTCTGCAAATAAAGAGTATAAATGAGCCATGTTTCACGATATCTATTCTTTTATTCAATATGCATTAAAATATATTTATCACTCGTTTGAATAAACAACTAATAATAAATTGTTTCCGATGTCGGGAAACCATTTTACTTGTGCTGCTATATTAAGAAAAACATATAGGAAATCACTTATACATATAATAAATCTAATAGCACCAGTGGCGGCTCGTGGTTTTGAGACTTAGGGAAGCAGAAGCAAAATATATAAGCATATAATAGGTGCGTTTTTTGCGCACCCGAGCAGATCAAATTTTGTTATGTATATTGAATACAACAACAATTTTGTTGTTGTATTCAATATACTTAACAAAATTTGATCTGCTTGGGTGTGCAAAACAACGCACCTAATATAGTAAACTAGTAAACTATACATGCGATTTTTTTGAAATATCGTTTAAAAAATCAATTACGTATTTCAATGCTGACCATAATTGTATTCAAAGTTAGTAATTGATTGTGAATAGCTTATTTTAGTGATATTTCTACTCACTAAGATTAGCAATCTCAGAAAAGTTCAAATTATGTATAGTATTTGAAAGCAAAAAAATTACTGATTTCTTTAATTTGTTTTTCAATGATAGTTGAAAACATATTTCAGGCCAAATAAGTGGTAAGTCTTTTAATAGCTCAAAGTTGAGGGTATAATGTATTTTTAACAAATTAAATTAGATAGCAAATACTACAATAAAATAGATTCCTCATAAAATTTGCAACAAAAGTGCCCAATATAGTTCACCTTTTGCGATCAGTTGACTGAGCGAAATTAGTGGTATTGGTTGCCAAGAATCAATAAGATCCTTTTTCCGCTCAATCGATCTAGATGAAAAAGACTGCCGCAGTAAATCCTTTATGGCACAATCACAGCAATTTTGGGTTTCCACTTTAAAATCCATATTAAACGGGTAAATATTAGCTTTTCGAAACAGAATCTACTCAATACGCTCTCACCTTAACGAGGTTTATGTTATAATTTACTTTAAAAACTATCATTTTATGTATCATAAAACGACCGTATTAATACTGACAATACAAAACATTCAAGTCAAAAGAATTATAACAGGTGCGTTTTTTTTTGCGAAGACATAAAAAACGCAATTAATGTAAACTATGAATGCTAAAGAAAGCACTTCAGAAATTCAAAATAGAAATAACATTGAAAAAAAATTGCACACGAAACAATGTAGCGCCTACATATTCTATTCTCCATATCAACTTCACAATAACTTGCACCGTACATACACCATGCGAACAAAGCATAAAAGGCATCAAATCAGAAGGGGAACAACTCGTAAGAAGAGGAGCAGAAGAGAATCTACAAGTTCTGTAACGTGAATCGTGACGGGAAACAGAAACATAACAGAGACGCTGATGACTTTCCATCGTCAAAATAGGCGTCCAAAGCAATCAAGTGGTCATTTTCAGCCAAAGCACCAGAACCGAAAAACTACGTCTTTTGGGAAAGCAAACCCAAAGCAGACACAAAAAACCGATCTGGGGAAAATTGCAACAAAAAAATGTAACTCCTACTATTCTATTCTCCACATGAACATCACATTAGCTTGCACCGTACATGTGTACATGTGAACAAAGCAGAATTGGAATCAATTCCTAAGGGGAATGGCTCGTAAGATGAGGAGCAGAAAAGAATCTACAGATAAATCATGAGACAGAAACAGAAACATAACAGAAATGCTGATAACTTTGCAGCGTATTAGGCTCATTTATTCACAAAGATTTCCGGGTCGTTCATCGGGTGGATGGGGAAAGGGTTTTTTGAATTTTTCTATCTACCAGCAGCAATTAATCAGCTGTTGTCGGTCACTTGGCTGTCATGAGAAAAATAGATAAAGCCAGTTATAGATTGGTAGACTACAGAGGACTGGGCATCTATTTCGTATGAACGAAGAGAAGTCAGCTCGGAAAACCTTTTTTGAATGGTTTTATGACAGCGGAAGAGGTGATTCTTGCGTTGAATGAATGCCATTGACCAGAACGCTCAAAACATGCAGATGTCTAACTGAATAATCGGATTCAATGGGGGGACTTCTTGGAAGAGGCTAGGGCTGGTTGTAGCGCTGATGATGATGATGCTGACTACTGCCTTCGTTTAAATTGGACTGATTGGTAGAGCTTGCTGGCATAGCATTTTTTACTACACCATATCGATATGAAAAATATGTGACGAAATTTTGTTTACTACACTCACTGTTTCGTCTTACATATCTGTTGCTGTTCACTTTTATTGTTTGTCAGTCTTATCTTTTACCAGATGATATTGTACTGCCTAATATTGCTGGAAATTACTCGCATGGTATAGAAAGTGTGCAACTGGGTTATTTTGGAAGACTTGATAATGTATCACTTATTATAATTTAAAATAAATAAGAAATTTCCTTACTGGTCCGTTTTTAAAACATGATAGTGTTGTAAGCATAAAGCTCCACATTAGATAGGTTCATAATAGATCCACCGTTAGATTAAGAATAGATTCTATAATTTAAAACTACAATGGTCAAAGCTATAATTTTCAGCTTATGCAATACATTTTTTCATCAAACTACGTCCAGTCGAACTCCAACTTGCCTACACTACTACGCTATGCTTATAATTGTGTCGACATCCTCCTTTTTACTCTTCGACAGTTAAAACTTTTTGTTTCCTAATAATCTCACTATTCTCATAGCAGTGCACTTCACAGACATAAAGAATCGCTCATTTGTCCATTTCGTTTGCCTTTTGTTCAACCTCATGAGTCATTTAATTGAATTTCGTATTTCGTAACCACCAAGAGAAGCCAAACTGGACCACCCTCATCGAACTCATGATCGTCCGCTATTTAGCCAACAGACACCAGCGGCCAAAACGAAACGGAGTGGAATTAAATGGATTTGGAGAGATGGAAATATTTAGTGAAGCGATTTATCGTATCATTGCTAGCGAACCTCATCCCTTCTCCATACTACTAATGAAAAAGATATGAAAAATGATTCACTGTGATTTTAATTAAATTATTATTCCAGGAAGTTATACTCAGCATTCTGAAGAGCAGTTTCAGCCAAATGTGCATTCAAACGATTCATCAATTATCGCCTTGCAGATTATGCGAAACGTTGCAAACTGAAGAGGCAAATAGTTTTATTCATTAAGAGTAAAATATGGTCGAAGCTGCCAACTTAATCTACAGTACGCTATCCACCTTCAGCTATGTAAGCATTTATATATTTCTTATCATTTCAAAACATTAATTTCACGCTGATGCAAATAGAAAGATTATTTTATGAAAATCTGAGTGGGTCCAGGGTCCAAACTAAAAGTATGTTGCTCTTGACGAATTCATATATAGCTTTGTGCCAAAAACATGCAGCAAATATATTGTATTGATACGTCTATGAGACCAAGTAGCAATGGTTTAACCCCTTGCAAAGACGAAAAAGCACCATTTATTATAGAGGTAACGTGGCTAAACTCATCAGGAATAAAAGTGGAGAGTGGAAAAATGCTAATAAGGTGCAATGGCTGCTAAAACAAATTGGCTATCAAATCAAACCAGTGTTTTATATTAAAGCATACGCTCAAAGCTCAGTGGTCGTAATGAGTAAGAATAAATACCACCGACCAGTCATTGAAAAAATTAAACAAAAGAGATATCATGAGTTGAGAAAAGATCCTTTACGTGACTCAATCAAATGAGTGGAAAAGATCTTCAAAGAGTTCAATCGAACTAGTGGGAAACCCAGCGCTGCCAAAAATTCAATACCTTCCAAAAATACTGATCAAAATTGTCATATGCATCAAAGATTGTTAAATTTACCAGGAAGCAGGATTGCAAAATGGATTTTGACAAACGCAGAGCCTTGGGAAAAATTAACCAAAGGTTGGTTAAAAATCGAGAAGATGTGAAACAAATACTAGTGTTCTTTCAAAAATTTTCATTGGAGAGATAATCACTCAGTGGCAGGTGCTGCCATTTTCGAAAATCTTTGAGCTAAATAAAAGCTTTTTTCCCTATAACTTCCGATATAGTCATTAGATTACAGTCAAGCTCACACAGTAGATAAAACTTAGTTTGAGTCAAATTTGGTAGAATTTCGGTTGAAGAAATTGAATATTACCAGCTATGATATGATTTAAACAACAAATATTTCAATTCCAAATTTTTAAATTTGATGGACATTATGTCCATACCTTTAACTTCTTCTTCACAGGGTGTGTTGAACTTGACGTGACGCAACAAACACTGAGCATATTCTTCATTTTTGGACTAAAAGATGCTGCCATAAAATCTTCATATGAGTATCATCCTGTAATGAAAATAAATAACAAAATTTTTACTGTCCTAAATTTTTAAACTCATGTGAACGGTAACCCTGGTAGTCTTTCTTCTTTATCAATTTCAATGCAGTCATTGGATCGAAATAGTACAGCACGTTCGATATAGGCTTGTCGTAATAAGTAGAACGTTTTAAACAACATGCATTCAAAATCCACAAATTCCTCTAGTTTTCATCAAATTCAGTCTTTCTAACAAATTACAATAGCTTAGACAAGCTTTCAAGTGTGGCCCGAAAGTGAAAGTTATTGATTTTCAGTTAAATTTGTCACGTTCATAAATATGCTTGTGTACAAAAATACATATCCAAACATAGTTTTATATCCAAATAAACGAGAAATCTGATAGACCAAGGCTACGATTGCAAGAGACACTCAGTGTACGGCCACTGAACCTCTAATCCTTGTCGGGGCATAGAATTGAATGAGAGCCTACATACAGAGCCACAGTATCTGGGACGACTGGATTTCGAATAATCTCTTACACAGTAAAAATAAAAGAAAAGAGTAATAGGTTGAAATTAATAGTAGGTAATATTTTTTAAAAACGTTATAAAATGAAAATTTACATATACTTTAATGAAAAAAGTATTCAGCTTCTGAAACAATTTGCCACGTATTTGAATATTTTAATATGACTGACTTATTGTAAGTATTCAGCTTCTGAAACAATTTGCCACGTATTTGAATATTTTAATATCACTGACTTATTGTTTTCATATCAAATTCTTTTTTGAATATGTGCACATGGCTAACATAAATGTTCGATGAATTTCTTTTTTACTATGAATGTAATTTACCATTAATATAATTAGATTGAATATATTGTTCTATTTTAAGAAGTCTTTGCAGAAACCGCTAATTGTTTTGACAGGTGCTCTGTCACATGATGCTGTGGCGACCAGCACCTGGACACGGACGGTATAACTTTCCACCATTAGCCCCTTCAATCCTTTCGCGCACAAAGCATGTTAAAGCTGCCTTTACGCCATTTCGCTCTCATTGTCAAATTGGAGGGGAACTACTTGGATTTGACCCGATTTGACAAAGAGCAGACAAAAAATTACTACCATCCCCTTCAATGTAAATCTTATGGGCATGTCCACTCCATTTCTACTACCTCACTGGTGGCGACAAGAACGTCAAATTAAGTTTGATATGTTCTCGGTAAACTCATGAAACCATTTACGGATGCAGAAATCGTGAAAGAATGCTTCATTAAAGCTTCGAATATATTGTTTGAAAAATTCACAAATTAAGCCCAGATAGTATCGCAAATAAAACAAATGCAGCTTTCAAATTCTACCTGCACTCGAGGAATAGAAGATACTGCTAAACATATGTTTATGTACATATTCGATTACATTATACATATGACTTAAGGAGCTGCATATATTTAATTTTAACTATTGACTTTAGCACGGACATTTTATCAACGCCGCAATGTTCAATGTTGATACTGCAGAGTGTAATTAATGATGAATTTCAGGCATTCCTTCCAAGGAAAAAACCAAAAAAGTGGTAAAGATTTTCTCGATATTATTGACATGGTTTTTGAGAAAAATAAAATTGAGTTCAATGACCGGATAAGAAAACGGATCTGATTCTCTATTAAACCGCAAATATACATTGACGATTCTACCATCATTCTATTGTGTGATACTCAAAAAAAAATTGGTAGCAAGTGTTTCGTCTTCGGCATAAGATGCCGTAATATAGGTTAATCACAATACAGCGTTTTCCGCAGCGGCCAACGCAGTGGGCTGCGGGAAGTGCTGTCAAAAAATTAGAATGCACTCTTTTGTATGGTAACGCGCACAATGGCTGCGGCGGAATTTGCGGCAGTGGCGAAATTTACCAAATTTCTAATTTTACCGCACCGCTAGCGGTGATACCTACCATAGGTTGGCATCACCACTAGGTTGAATTAACTCTGTTTGAATTAGGTTGAATGGTCTGGTGGAATAGACAAGCGATGGCTGATGAGTATTATGATAAGCCAACCTAATCCTCGTACAACAGGATTTAGCAATACAAAAGAAGAAAAAAAAATGATTTTGGTTGGTGCCTTGGTTGCATTGACAGCGACATTGTCGCTGCATTGTGATTCACCAAATTCAACTGCGGCATTCACGCCTCCCCCTGTGGAACGCTGCGTTTGCCGCAGCGGAAAACGCTGTATTGTGATTAACCTAATAAAGACTGTCATTAATGTAGTGGCTGTGTCTCGAGCAGTGAGGTAGTAGAAATGGAGTGAACATGCCCATAAGATTTACATTGAAGGGGATGGTAGTAATTTTTTAGCTACTCATTGTCAAATCGAGTCAAATTCAAGTAGTTCCCCTCCAATTTGACAATGAGGTCGAAATGGCGTAAAGGCAGCTTTAACATGCTTTGTGCGCGAGAGGATTGAAGGGGCTAATGGTGGAAAGTTATACCGTCCGTGTCCAGTGGCTGGTCTTGAGCCCGAGAGCTGAATCTTACAAAATTCAAGAATCTTTTGGAAGAGCTAAGCAGTAATTATGGTGATGTCACTTTACATACAACAGTGCAGTGATTAAACAGGGGAAGAGGTCTCGATCGATTTTTTTCATTACATATGGAAATTATGTTGTTCTTACAACAGAACAATAAAGTTTACAGTGAACTTGATGATGATCGATGGTGAAGTATTGTAATATTTCCTTGTGTGAAGTGAATTGAATCAATCTTTAGAAAGTGAAAGCGAAATTATAACGCAGATGATCCAAAAAATATTTGCATTTGAAGACAAGCTGGGCATTTCTGTCCTGATTCGCATAAACGTTTTATCTAAATTTTAGCACTTTCGAGATATTCAATAATTTGGGTTTTGATTTGTACTGGAAATATGTGGAGAGTGCGTTTTGCAATATTGATTTTAACATACTTTCACAAAAAATTAATTTTTCAAATTTTGCAGAATGATGTAATATAGTATGCAGTTTTTCAAACCGTTGTTAGCTCAAAAATGACAAAAATGTAAACAGAACATTTATGCGAATCAAGGCAGATTTATTGCGAAGGCATAAAAAATCAAAAGCTGAATCATTTTCCCCACAATTTCAATGGCTTATTTAAATGACAACATATCTACAGAGAGCTACCATGTATGTTTAAATTACCTACATTCATTATCCGCTGAATTCAAACGAAGATTTGGAGAGCTGCGAAATTTCAGAAAATGTTTTTTGCTTATTGAAAACTCCTGGCACTTAGAATTAGCAGTAATTAGTCAGTAAGCAGAGCTGGGATTCAGTTTTTCACAATTGTTTGATGAAACCATTGAAATTTAAAATGACTCGAATGTAGAGGTTATATTTAATGAAAAAAGATAGGTAAATGAGTATGCGAAATTGTGGCAACTGATACCGGCAAATTATAAGACAGTGAAAAGCTGTGCCTAATTGCTTTTGACGGTGTTCACGTGTACATATCTGTGGGAATCATCAAATTCGAAAATGAGGAATACGGAAAATATTTACAAAATCGGCTAACTGATTTTTACGAAGATGATATGTTAAGAATTGCAGCAGTCTGATTTAACTAAAATTGTGAAAACTTTGTCATACTATCAGAGGTCGTAAAAAATTTTTACTAAATGTAATTTTGTCCATAATATCTCTTGTTTATTTGCCTTTGTTTTTGCAGTTATCACTAGATTGCGGCCCACGTAGGTCAGTACACATTTCTTAGTGGCCCTGATATAAAAAAGGTTGAGTATGGGTGGCTTAGACTCTTTTATATTAAAAGGCCAGTTAAAATAGCCTTTTGTGCCTCAATTTGAAAGAGTCAATGAGAAACCGGCCACGATTTATGCCTCCAGCTGATAGCCTAAGAACGGGAATTTGATTACTGAAAACACTAATATTATTTCGATATGGTGGATATTCGACGAATAACGGTAAATCAATAACAGTTTTCTTTCGATTATATTTCTTAAAATAGGCCTACAATACAATTCGTATACAAATAAATACTTACTGTCCTAGTAAAGCATATAAACCTAGCATGAGCATTGCATATTCGTTTCCACTAAATCAAATTTAGTCCTTTTTGATTAAATTTTCTATTGTAAATAATGATGATTTTCTGATTGAGTTTCCACTACATTCTTCGGTCGTTACATTGAAGCTACTATCATCTTTTGACTCACTTGACCTCTTTCCTGTGTGCTTACCATTTTGCTTTGAATTCACATCTGGAGCATAGCTGCATGTCGGCACATTGTTCCTGAATAGAAAGTTCAAAGGTGCTATTGTTGCCAAATATTGTTTGTGCAGTTCAGTAATCCTGTCCGTCGGCTGAATGTTGCTGAAGAATGGTGCAATCGATGCTGTCGGCGATGCATCTAGAACATCCCTTTCGTTCAAAGAGGGATCAGTTGCATTTGATGTGTTCGAGTTCTCCTGTTGTGTTCCTTCAATTGTAGGCTAAAAAAAAGTTATCATAAGTATTTTAAGTATATTCAATCAAAACAAAAATTTTTGTATTGATGGTAATTTATTAAAATTTTATTGAAATCAATTTCTTTTACTGCATATGAAGAACAAGATTAAGCACATACTAAACTATAATCACAATATTAATTAGGAATTTATTGTTTAAAAAGAAAATTTTAAAAAAATTTAAAATTCAATTTTGGTTTTATGGCACAACCACAAACTCAATAATTTAGTGAAATAAATCCACAATAGATATTAGAGCAATTAGAAAAACTAAATACGTACACATTTGATCGATAAGAAATACAATGAAAAGAACTTAGATTATAATGGTAGCTACAGAGTAGAGGAAGGAAAAGGATCAACCGGCAGGTTGTGATGCATGAGAAAAGAAACCAAAGCAGAAAAATGGATACAAAGCAGGTTTAACTCCCTCCGACGAATACTTAAAATGAGTTCACCAGATTTGAGAGCAGTATTCAAGTTTAAAATGGCAAAGAATAATCCAAAAACGATCAAATGTGGAGGTACCGAAAGAATTGTGGCAATAATGCATAAAAGAGCTATAAATTCGAAGACGTTTCCTAGTACGAGGGTAGTCTGAATTAATCTTTTGGCAGGTACTCACCAAAATTTCTGCCATTTTGGACGCGCAGTTGTTGTTTGACAATCGTTTGAGTGAGTCGATGTGAGTGTTTTTGTGAAAATGGAAAAATCGAGTATCGAGCTGTCATTAAATATTTGTTTTTGAAAGGCAATACGGCTACGCAAATCAAAGATGGGTCGGACTCTGTGTACGGGGACTCTGCACCATTATCTATCACAGTGAAATTTCGGGCAGCTGAATTTAAACGTGGCCGTAAAGATTGGGAAACGATGAATGTTCGGGACGTTCAAAAACTGCAACCACTGACGATAACATCGCTAAAGTTCACCAAATGGGGTTAAATGACCATCGAATTAAAGTGAGAGAGATAGCAGATGCTATGAATATGTCCATAGTACGTGCTTGTCACATTTTGAATGAAGATTTAGCCATGCGAAAGTTGTCCGCGCATTGGGTGCCCCGTTTGCGCACGTTAGACCAAAAACGTGTTCGAATGAGCATTTCCAACGCTCTGTTGGCAAAATTTAGACGCAATAAATCAGAGTTTTGGCGCCAATTGATTACTGTAGATGAAACTTGGAATACGCCCGAAACAAAAATGCAGTCGAACAGTGGACTGCGAAAGGGGAATCGGCTCCAAAAATAGCAAAAACGGTTTTTTTTCGGCTGGGAAGGTGATGGCGACTGTTTTTTTTTGGATAGTCATGGAATTATCTGCATTGATTATCTTCAAATACGAAAAACCATTACAGGATCGTATTACGCTGAAGGTAGAAATTGCTGAAGGTAGAAATTGCAGAAAAACGGCCATATTTGCAGAAAAAGAAAATCATTTTTCACCAAGACAATGCACCGTCTCACACCTCAGCGGTTGCCATGGCGAAAATTCACAAATTATATATTATATATATAAATATATTACTCCAGATTACACCAGATTTAGCCCCAAGCGACTTCTTTTTGTTCCCTCATCTAAGATGGAACAATTATTTTGCAGAAAAAAACGCCGAGTACTATTTGGATGGGTTGAAAAGATGAGAGCATCGCTGGGAGAAGTATGTAGACTTACAGGCAGATTGTGTAGAAAAATTAAAATGAATTTAAAAAAAAAATGTCTTGTATCTTTGCTAAGTCGGAAACTTTTCAGACCACCCTCGTATAGTCTCAAGATGACAATCAAACTGCAATTACGCGCTATTCAGGTCATTTAAATTATATTTCAAAACTAAAACCGGTTTGAGTAGAGTTTCCTCATAGATAAAGATAGCATAGCATAAGCAGTACAAGGATAGCATAAGCAGTACAAGGGAAAAAATATTGTGGAATTTTACGAAAAACTATTTGATGGAACTTTCGGAAACCATTTATTTATTTTTTCTACAGAACAAGACGATCAGGACGAATAATAACGCCAAAGAGCTCTAAATCACCAATGTGAAGAAGTCTGTTTCCTTCCGCCAAATTTATGAACGGAGAAAATATTCATTGCTTCCGATTTTAGCCTAACAACACACAAAAATAAAGACGCCAGAATCTTCAGTAATAATTTCATGAGAGCTTCAGAGTTTAGAAACGAGAAGATAGGACAAGGATGGTAATTGAAAGGAAAATTTGAAAAAAAAACTGCGATAAATAAATTTTTCAGGTTTCTTTAAAATGGAAGCTGATTTAATAAATGAAAAATAGGTGTGTTTTTTTGCTCCTCTATCCAGCAGAGAGTAGAGTATATGCATTGAAAACAACAACACTCCTGCACCAGTGAATTCACCAGTATAGAAACTCTATTCCTCATTTGTACTTCACGTGTTGAAGTGTAGAATGTGCTGATATAAAAAAGAAAAGCTCATGAGAAGTTGTCTTTTTTGCTGTGAGGTGGCTTTGGGTTTTTCATGGTTATGCCTAGTACTATGCTCTTCGCGAAACGAATTCAACGGTCAAATCCCATACAAAAAGAGCTTTTCAATTCGTCAGTAAAGCTCTTTTGTATGGGATTTGACCGTTGAATTCGTTTCGCGAAGAGTATAGTACTAGGCATTATGTTGAATGTTTTGGTAGTTACGAAATTAGAAAAAGCTCTCATAATGTCTAGAAAGTTAAAATAAGTAATTTTCTGTTAGTTTTTTTCTATTTTCTATCGATTGTGGTAGTGTATATTCGTTATTTTCTCCCTTTATTTTCAGCTGTTGCGTGCTACAGCAACCTATGTCAGTCTTAGCGAATGCACTGCTGTTATATACTAGATCGTTGTTTTTGCGGCATAGTTGTACTCTGCTCTGCATCGGAGCAAAAAAACACGCCTAATAAATGTACACAGCATGCCAGGTTCGACCTCGGATATTTAGGTTAATCACGCACAATGGCTGCGGCGGAATTTGCGGCAGCGGCGAAATTTGCCAAATTTCTAATTTTGCCGCACCGCTAGCGGTGATACCTACCATAGGTTGGCATCACCACTAGGTTGAATTAACTCTGTTTGAATTAGGTTGAATGGTCTGGTGGAATAGACAAGCGAAGGCTGATGAGTATTGTGATAAGCCAACCTAATCCTCGTACAACAGGATTTAGCAATACAAAAGAAAAAAAAAATGATTTTGGTTGGTGCCTTGGTTGCATTGACAGCTACATTGTCGCTGCATTGTGATTCACCAAATTCAACTGCGGCATTCACGCCTCCCCCTGTGGAACGCTGCGTTTGCCGCAGCGGAAAACGCTGTATTGTGATTAACCTAATTATCGGAAAAAAATGCACAAACCGGGTCTGACGAATAGCGACGGCAGACGAAACGAGAAGGGACTGTGCTTGAGCTGGAGCGGTGATGTGGTCAGGGAGGTGAGGGCTTAGGTTTGCCGAATTGGATGACATCGACTTACGATTGAATTCGGTGGAGAAACTTGTTGGGAGATGCCTGGGTCAGACTTTTGTTGTTGCGCCAAGGATAATGATAGTGATGATAACTACACTAATACATTTTGTTGAAGTAAGCAGGTAAACACTCAAAACTGGCGCTTGAGAGTTGAACCAAAGAAAGTTTTAACGTTTGATACCAGTGAAAAATGTGGGGATTATAGGTGTCAGGTTATATATGAAGAGTTGAAACTGTAAACAATAAAAATAAGGGGATAATATATCCCAGAAAACATCATTTTGATGGATGTTTCTGTTATTACCAAAATTCGAAAAAAATGTTTGTTTGAAAAAAAACTGCTACCACACAAAGTATCCACAAGTTTAAAATCAAGCTGTCTTATGTACAGTAACTAATAACCGGTTTCATGAGGAACGAAATGCAAATTTGGGTGATTAAAACCTCCCTGGAGTATAATTTTATCATGTGAATCCCAAATCTTAGAGGGATTTACAATGAAGTGACGTAAACCGAGGTGTTATCGAATGATATTCCTATAATTTTAACTCAATCGTAACTCGTAATTTGAATTCATTCAGTAGATCATCAACTATTGGTACTTCTATTGCTGCGACTTCTGCTAATTCTAACTTCGTTAAGAATTCTTCACGTAAAACCTGTAACCGCATCTTGTATCGCTCCTAACAAGATATCCTCAATCAAAAGCCCCAGAATTTTTTACCACAATTGCGGTGGTATGAGGGGTAAAATAAATAAACTCTTTCTTGACACCAAATCTTGCCATTTCAACGTGCTTGCTTTCACTGAAACCTGGTTGAACGACTCCCACATGAATGAAGAAATCCTTGACAGTACCTGGACTATCTTTAGAAATGACCGAGACTATGTTTCCACTGGTCAAACAAGGGGTGGTGGTGTCTTACTCGCAGTTAAGAACACTCACTCAAGTGAACTTGTAAATTCCGCCTCGCACGAATTGTTCCAGCATATATTTATCCGCGTTTCAATTGAAAAAACCTCGGTTTATATTGGTTTATTTTACGTCCCACCGAGATCTGACGAATCAGTGTACAATTATTTATGCGAGCAAATATCTTATTTTATGGCTTCTCGTATTCCTGAGGATAAAATTATAATCTTGGGTGATTTTAATCGCCCAAATTTGCGTTTTGTTTCTGATAAGTCTGATGATGGTTTAATACCAGTAAACCTACTTGAGTCTTCTGATTTTAACCTTGTGAGTACGTTGTACGGCCATGATTTGCAGCAGGTTGTTCCGACTCCCAATCAAAATGGTAATTGGTTAGACCTAATCTTTACGAATGTTTATGACGATGTAGTGGTTAGTCCAACAAATGACGCAGAGAATCTCTTTTCTAATAGTCTTCACCATTCCGCTCTTACAGTTGAACTTTCCACGACAGATTGGAATATGTTAAGTACATACAATAATACGATTGTATACGATTTCCATAATGCTGATTATGATAGCATTCACAATATCCTTGACAATGTCGATTGGACAAATGTGTTTATGTGCCATTCCCTTGATGATGATGTAGCCATGTTTTATAGCATTGTTTTTGACGCGGTCGACAAATTTGTACCTAAGATAAGGAAAAAAGATAAACTCTCTGAACCTTGGCTTGACAAGACTCTTAGACGTCTGAGAAATCATAGGAACAAACTTTACAAGCTAATGAAGAATCAAGTCGACATTAGCCGTCGTATTAAAGAAGAATACGATTTAATTGCTCATGAATTCCATACTAAGTCTCACGAAGCGTATGACAGATACATTAAAACTACAGGAGAGAATATAATCCACAACCCCAAAAAATTCTTTGATTTTGTTAATATGAAGCGGAAAACAAGCGGCTACCCCTCTTCAATGTCCACTGGAAATTCTTTGTTGTCTTCTTCTCCTCAGGAGATCTGCAACTTTTTTGCGGACCATTTTCAAGAAGTTTTTGGTCCAGTTAGCATCCCAACATTATATCGATTCCCGGGCGCGACTCAAACAATTTTTGCTGAGGATATGACCATATCGAGGAATGAGATATTTACTGCCATTATGGAGCTTGACAGTAACAAGGGCCCTGGACCTGATCTCCTCCCTCCTACTTTCCTGATCAAGTGTGTAAAACAACTGATCTCGCCCCTTCATACTATATTCAATAATTCTCTCTCCTCTGGGCTATTTCCTTCGTATTGGAAATCTTCTTATATTACACCAATTTATAAAAGTGGCGATAGACGTTCTGTTCAAAATTATAGAGGCATCGCCATTCTATCTGCTATTCCCAAGCTTTTTGAAAAAATCATCTACTGCAAAGTTTCTCCTCTGGTCGACGCTCGACTGAACGAGCAGCAGCATGGATTTAGAAAAGGTCGTTCTACTACAACTAATCTTATGGTCCTTGTTTCTGATGTTTTATGCAAAATGGAGAAAGGTGATCAAATCGACGCAGTCTATACAGACTTCAGCAAAGCATTCGACCGAGTTGACCACTCCATTTTGATCCCCAAGCTGAAACAATTTGGAATTGCAGGACCTTTACTAAAGTGGCTTGGCTCCTACCTACACGACCGCTTGCAATTCGTGAAATTCCAGGGTCTAATTTCTAAGAAAGTTGACGTGAAATCTGGTGTACCTCAAGGTAGTCATCTTGGCCCTCTTCTTTTTAATATTTTTATATCTGATATATCGGAAGTTTTATCTGACATTCCCCATTTACTATATGCGGACGACCTCAAAATCTACCATGTCATCAGGACACCATCTGACGCTACCTTTTTTCAGTCTAAACTGAACTCTCTAGACCATTGGTGCTCCGCGAACAAGCTCCCTCTTAATATTGATAAATGCCGCGCAATCAGCTTCTCTCGCAAAACTGCACGCGTTCATTATACGTACCGCCTCAACGATAAGTCACTCAGCAGGGTTGACAACATATTAGATCTCGGTGTCACCCTGGATGAAAAGCTCCGCTTCAATCTTCATTACGATAGAGTGCTTTCCCGAGCAAGTAAACAACTTGGTTTCATTAAGCGACGGGCCAAAGAGTTTAAGAATCTCTGGGTTACTAAATCCTTGTATATTTCACTCGTGCGTCCTCTTCTTGAATATGCGTGCACTATCTGGAATCCAGCTTTTGAAATTCATAGCCAAAGATTTGAGTCTGTTCAGAAGCAATTTTTACTATTCGCTTTGAGGGACCTTTTCAACCCTTATGATTTCAGTAATCTACCATCATACGAATATCGCCTTAAATGTATGAATTTGTTACCCCTTGCGTCGAGAAGATTAATGTTATCTGCCTGCTTCAGCTTCGATGTCATCAGAGACGTGGTTAATGTCGTCTACTTGAAAGAAAAGTTTGTACTCAATCAGCCCTTGAGAGTCACTAGATCCCGACGATTGCTTATTGAATACCATCACAATACAACATATGCAGCAAACGAGCCAATAAATAGGTGCTGCAAGCTATTCAATAGCATGAGCGAGAACTTTTCCCCTACGGTTTCTAAATCAACGTTTAAAAATAACATCATCAAGGCTCTCTCTTTATAGTCTCCCCACCCCCCACCATACTAACATATATGTATTGTATGTTCAATTTTAATTTGGTATTTATTTTGTTAATCATTCATTTGTCATTTATTTATTACTTTATTTGTTGTCTGTTTATATCTTATTTTATTTATACACTATTTAATTTGTTAGTCATTCTTTTGCCATCTGTCATTTATTTTTCACTTTATTTGTTGTCTGTTTATAACTTATTTTATTTATACACTATTTATTAGTCCTGTATTTATATAGTTTGTTTTATTTTTATTTTGTTTCGTAATTTTATGCATGTACTATTTTATTTTATTCTTTTTATACATGTAAGCCTTGCTTGGTAAAATAAATAAATAAATAAATAATTTTATGCTTGAACTATTTTTGCAGAGTTACGTCAACAAGTTCGCTTGAGAGAGTGCTGCTAGCAGCAAGTATGGACACGATGAAAGTACTGATATAAGTACGGTATCGATATTTTCGTCTGATACCAAGTAAAATTGTACTTGAATCGAAACTGTTCGATATTTTACTCATATCAATATTTTGATAGTGATATCGAATCGAAAAATATTAGATTCGAAAAGCTATAAAAAGGACCATTTTTTAAAACTACATGCGAGCGCATGCTGATTCTGTTGTCAAGCTCTGATTTTTGTGCATAGCAAGAATGAACCATTGACCATTATTGGCAGCAAAAGCATAATAGTTGGGGCTGGGTATGCAATTTCCAAAGTTCGTAATATAGTGTAAATTCGAAAAAGTGGGTAAAGAACAGCGTAATTTAATTTTATTTCTGACCAACTCAGCAAAAAGCAATATATGGGAAATTCAATAAAAACTCATCCTAGAGGTTACAACTAGATGGAACTCTGGATATTATATGATTGAAAGATTTCTTGATCTATCGGAAGCTCTGCAACAGTTGCTTCTAAGAGATGGCAATGGCTCAGAAATACTCAATTCGAAAGAGCTTGAAATAGTGAAGCAACTTTGTATTGTAATGCAACCATTAGAAAATATATAAAAGGGAAGTATGTAGTGAAAAGGACGTTACCCTAAGTAAAATCTTGGCAGGTAAAACACCTATAGTGAAATTGAATTGTTTTTGTGGGATGATTAAAATTGAAATTTTTTTTAACTAAGTGGTTTATTCCGCAAAACGATCGAGTTTCCCGTATCAATTTTTATCTGCTTTGATAAGCTTTAGAGACGATATACGTTGTCTATGCTGACTTATAGACAAGAAGGGAACCATGATCACAAATTAACACCTATAGTGATTCGAACTTCTCTTCAGAAACTAAGTATACAAAATTATAAGCCCATAAGCATGGCTAAGAGCATTGCATTGAACAAATGAAGAAGAGGTTCGGATTTATCGAGCACAACTTTTCTGCACGCGCAAATACATTGAGTAGTTTGTGAAGAATGGGTGAACAAGTAACAATTGCAGCTGAAAGTGATAGTGATTCCAGCACTTCGGATCATCATCCTGGCGGAAGCGGAACAACAGACATCTGGAACCATCACAAAACCCTGCTATACGGCCGCAGTAGCTCCCGAAAAGTGACAGAAAAGGTAGATGAGTTGCAAATGTATTTGGATGCAACCTATAGCTCACTAAAGAGCGACCCATTTCACTGTTGGGAAGACATGAAGTCAATCTATCCCAACTTATTAATCAGAACGGTTATTCAGTAAGGCTGGTGCAGGGGGGCCGGTAGCTCTGCTCGCTTAGGCGTCAGGCTGAAAAGCGGCGTGCTACGGGCCTGCGGGTTCGAATCCCGCCAATGCCATGGCTGTAAGTGTGAACGCGTGTGATTGTCTATAAGGGTGGCAAATGGGCCCAAACTGGTGGCCTAATCTGGTCACGTTCCCGGCAACCCTCTTCACTAACCTAACCTAACCTAAGGCTGATGCAGTTATATCAAAAACAAGGAATTGCTTATTAGATGGAAAAATTCAAAAAATTATGTTCTTAGGAGAATGGTCACAGGCCAAATTTGGCGTGTAATATTTCAGAATATGAAATGACAATATATATTTAGTTTCTTAACCTAACAATTGGTATTTTACTATAAGAATTTTTTTGTAAGCTATATTTAATTTACCACACATATCTAATCCATTTTTATATGAAAGTGATTGATTTTGATGTAAATGTAGTCACTTTTAATAATAATCAAACAAAGCTAAAATTCTAAGTGTATACGTATAATTTTGAAACTCTAACTTTAAAAAAAAACATAAAGTGATCAACTTTTCAAATTTGTTCGCTTTTGAAACACAATTATTGATTATTGATCTCAAAATCAAGTTATAAAAAGTGTTCCAGTTTTTATCATTTTAAGATTAGCGTTCATATTTAGGTTAACAAAAATCTTAATTAATCTTCGCTTGTCTTGAAATTATAAAATTTGGAATACTTTTTACAATCCTGGCTTTGAAAACCATATTCAATTTTATAAAAATCAAATTAAACTGAAATATTGAATTTTAATTTTTGATATTTGTAAAATACTGCCTTTGGTTTTGGATTACTAAAGTAAATTTTTGAATTTCGAGTTAGGGTCATTTATTTTCCCATTACTGATTTGATCCAAATGAATGGTAGGACTTGTTAAACATAACAATAACAGAGCTCTATAAGATAAAACATGTATGCCGCCATTTGCAATAATAAATTCCACTATATGTAGTTGATATTGATACACATGCTCAGCTTTAAATTTGTTTGGAAAGCACTCTGATAAGCTAAGCTTCAGAAACTGTATTCTTACTTAATTTAGAAGTCTAAGCCCTTTCACACACTTTTAATAGCTGCTAAATATTAAGAATTTAAACGAGATGTTATGCTATTGAAGTAAGGATACAAAATACACATACACGGATACAAAACATATTGTATCCTTCGCTCACACATTTTTCAGTGGCCCACATATTTGATTTGCTCTGAAGTAGTCCACCAAAAAGTGGTGTTTAATGTAAAACTGTTTGATTTGGTTTGATTAAAATGCCAAATTATAAATTTACTATTGGTAAATGGATACTAGAAAGTAGAGTATATTATCATAGAAATATCAACACACGTCTATCAGGATATTGCAATATATCTAGCTTCTTAAGGAATAATGGTATTTTGAGAAAATGTTTTGATTGAAAGCTAGATAATTCGAATCATGTTAATTACATTAAGTACAACTGATGGTTCTCTTTCAATAATTTATTATAATATATTTAATAAAGGTTAATGCATTAAGTGTTGGTTTTATTTCAAATCAATATGCCATTGATATATGTATATTAGAAACGTTTCATATACCCTTTATTTTCGGCTAAAAACCTCAATCATTTCACTTTTCGAAACAAAACTGTCAATTATTTTAAGATTTTGTTGTTATTATTTGTATATTATTGCAGAAATCTTTGTGCATTGCATCTTGGAAAACATTAAGTATCGTATGATATGTACTCATATCAGTACTGTCGCAATGAGTACGGGACTTATATCAATACTTGGTTGTGATACTACTTGAAAGGCTCCAACCACTATAGAGGCTGAATAAAATGCTTTAGTAGCATTATACTAGAAAATAAATCAACGAAAAATAAATGATTCTCGCAATAATTGGCAAACAAAGCAATAACTACAATTTACTGCAATATACATTAGACAAACACTAGGTCCCGAAAATTACACAAAGTGTAACTTATTGTAATTGTATCTAAGTAACTTATTTACCTTTGAATGTCCTCCAAGCAACAATTTGCTTTGTCGCTGCTTCCTTGTACGCCTTCGTCGATAATTTCCTTGCTCGAACATATCATTTGCTGAAGGGTCCAGCATCCAATAGCTTCCTTTGCCACCTCCATCTCCATCATCGTCAGTTGTGTTTTTGTCGCGTGCTACCTTGATGAAGCAATCATTCAAACTCAAATTATGCCTTATGGAATTTTGCCAGCCTTGACGATTATCACGGTAATATGGAAAACTGTAAGAACCGTTCATTAGCACTTCCATCAAAATTATCACATCCTTTCTATGCATTAAGCACTATCAAATTACTTGTCCATGATGAACTTATAAATCCCACTCAAAGTGAGCCGTTGCTTTGGTGAACTGCTTATAGCCATTGCAATTAGAGCAATATACGAAAACGGCGGTTTTTCCGCTCTATGAGAACTTTTCAGAAACGAAAATGGAAATTGCCACAAGCTAGGTGGTAAACTCGTATAAGCATTAAAACTGAAGGGATAATTCACATCACTAAATATACTGTAATCGGCACTAATTCGATTCAACTGATCCAAAGCTGAAGTACTTCCGAAGGTAGACGGTACAGTAGGTAACATAGTTCCAATATTTATTTCGACTCCGCCTAATAACGTTAAGTTATCTTCCTAGCGAGAGAAAAATCACTTCGAAATCCTGATCCGAAGACCGCAAACCACAAACTGACTAACTGAATTAATACGCGTCATTCAAGTACACGAAGCTGTTGATGAATTGTTTTCACATCAACATCAGCACAAATATAAACTTCTGACACGACCGCGTCGGAAAAGCGAGAAAACCTCCCTGAAAAGTCGAAAGAAAAACATCTATCCAAAGTTAGCCGCAAAAGCGGCAACCGTACGATGTTTTTCGAACAGTTTAGTGCGTTTCAAAAACGCACTCATAAAACTAATTTCTATTTGTTTTAATGATCCGCATGTTAAACACAGAAGAACGGCTATGAAACACGATCGTCAAACAAAAATCAACATCATCTCATCCAAAGATACATATTTTCATCCATCTATCCATCTATTCATCGACCATTCAACAAGTACTCAACATAGAACCGGAACGCTATAAACGCTTCAATCACCACCCAAACCACCAAAAAGACCTATTTGACGAACATTGATGATCTTTGAAAAGGATAGGGATCATCCAGAGGTTTCCAACCTGGAAAAGTCAAGATATTGTTAACATCTTCGTAAATGCGAATGAACATTGATTCCTTCTCGATACCTTCTGGATATCTAAGTAATTGCATTTCGATGTACGCATGCATTTTTAGTTTTGCTAAAAATCCTCTGAAGTGTTTTGTTCTCTATCAAATACACACGTACCTTAGGGCAATACTAAATATATTCAGAAAAAAATTTCAGAAACAGACAGACAAACCTGAAGCCACGATTATGTTAGGTTGGAGACCGCTGCTTCAACTAATATCTAAACCACCATTATCTTAATTGTAAACTAAAAAGTAATAAAATTTAGTCACAAACATTGCATATGCCGCTCCAGCAGCGTACACCGCCATGATTTCAGTACAGGATCAAACATTTTTATGCTCCTCCCAATCGTTTACTATTTACAAATTACACTTCAACCAAAAATCATCTGGAAAATTTGTTGTAGTTGCATCAGTCAACAATTGCTTCTCAACACAAATCGCTCTCAGAGAGATGTCGCTCAACTCCAGAAATGTTTCGTATTGTGATACTGATGCACATAATTCTATCGCATCTAATCATGTTGCTTGCATTCTGATACGAATAGGTTTTTCGATAGATTTTCTTCAAAGGCGTGTTCTTACGAATTCGAATCAGAAATTTCCATTCGCACTGAACCAATAGTAATGAACATAGCCCAACGAAAATCACAAAAACACATATCTAGAACCGGAGTCTATTTTTCGTGATCAGTCCCAGCCATCTGCACAAATAGATTTTCAAACATTCTGGAACTTGGTCCCGCCTCAGTCAGCCCAGCTTTCTGATTTAGCACAGCATATCGAAGAATCGACGCTTGATTACGGAACAGTTTATTGGCTGGAAAATGGGAGCACGTATTGAATAAATAATTTGTTTAATTATTTAGGCCTTTGTTCTTGCATTATTGCCTTTGTATCGTATCGTACAATTACCGAGATGAAACAGCTTCTTTTGATTTTCGAGATCATTTAAATCATTTATGATTGTAAACATGTTTATTGTGTGATATTTTAGGTTTTCCAAAAAATATACACAATTCTTTAATGTGTGCTTGATCGCTTTGAAGAATCAGAGTAAATAAGTCGAAAGGATTATTTAAACGGCTGGTGGTGGTATTATTCCAAAAAAAATACATTTTAGAAACTAAATTTCTGTAGAGTAAATTTACTAGCAGGGGGCGGCCATATTCTATCAAAATGAATTCAAAAGAATACTGATATTATTTGTTATAGTCACAATAAGCAGCTAGTTTTCTTCAGAACAATTAAATTTACAAGAAAAAAATTAATCAATAATCGACATGACTGTTGGATCTACAAATGTGCGTTTAAAGAAGAAATTAATTTCAACAATAACAAATCCACTCACTTTAAAATAAAATTTTATAAAATAATTTTATAATTTTATTTAACCAAATATTTTAAATATATCAACTTACATACTTAATGATAATGCAATAGAGCAATTAAAAAATATATCAATAACCATTTTTTTAATTTCTTTCTTTAAAAAAAACAATTAATATTTGTCTTTTGGTCAATATTTAAATCAAAAGTTTGTTGTTGAAACAACAATAAAAAAATTATCATATAAAACTAAATACTTTTTAACGCAGGCAAGAATAAGTTGTTTTTAGATACCTCCCAGAAAGTACCACTTTTTAAAAATAAAAGTTATCAAAAAAGTCAATTTAATGTAGGACAAGTAGCTATATTCGGAGGGCAAATTTAGACGGAAATGAAAAATTGAAAACACTTATCATAGGCATATTTATGAAATTTCTATGAAATTTGACTTACAATAATAGTAGGGGAGCCCGGGATGCTAAATTTGCAGTTACTAAAGCGTCATCGGGATCTATTGGATTGTGAAGATTAGCTTCTAAAATGAAGAAAAGTTTATGTCAAGTTTTCCATTTTAGTGAGGGGGAGAGCGTGTAAAAATTTTCGGGAATGCTAAGTGAGCTCAAAAAAGTGTCCTATTTAAATGACTGACGATTTGGACGTTACCAAAAGTCATGACTGATTTTTGAAAATGTAATAAAAAACTGTAACGTTGAAATACTCGAGCGCGTCAGATTTTTATACAGAGGGTTCAACTTGATGTCTTAGTTGTCCTAAATGATAATCTGACAATTATATGGAGGGATATTGTTAATCTGACAATTTGAAAAAAAAAATGCGTTTCTTCTTTTTATTACTGGATGATATAACTGGATGATATTTATATATATATATATATATATATATATATATATATATATATATATATATATATATATATATATATATATATATATATATATATATATATATATTTATATAATAATATGCTTGTGCGCATTTCTCCACAAGCATGCGATGTATTTTGTTCGCAATAAATGTTGCTGTAGCTCTGATCCGCAAGGTGGCAAATTACAAGCGTCCTAATTACGCACATTTAATGAGAAGGGCTGAGACATATCAAATACTTTGTATGTTTTATTAAATATTTCCATCCTAGCACTGTTGACATTAGCAAATTTTCAATTCGGACAAATGGCAGATGAAAGATTCCATGATGAGAGATAATTCTTCAATATCAAAAGCTTCAGACCCCAAGTTAGCAAATGCTTTTTGAAAAGTTTCGGATTCCATTAAAATCTGTAAAGGCATTTTTTGCCTCGCCTGTAAAAAGCGGGTTGTAATCACATCCCGTTTTAACAACACAACAAACAAACCAAAGCGTCGTACATCTACAAAAACGAACAAGTCATTGTGATCAGCTGAGATATCATCATGATAGAGAAAGAGTGAGAAGGAAGAGAGGCGCGGAGTGGGGAACATACAGTTCTCAGCATCTATACGCTTCATCATTTATTGATGGTTTTTTTTAGCTACATCGCCCCATGAAAACCGTCAGATTATATGTTTTTCGTAATCCTGATCGGATTTCCTTAAAATAAAAAAATTCAATCGCGCTCGAGTATTTCGAGGTGAGGTTTTTTTTACAACTTTGTGACTTGCCCATTTCCTTATGTCACGCTCAAATTGTCAGATTATTGAGATATACTCTTTTCTGGATGTACTTAACTTACCTTGTCTTAATCTGACGCGCTCGAGTTTTTCTGAGGATCAATTTTTTTTTACTTATCTGACGGGCTGCCCTCAACGCACCCCACTATATTAAGGGCTCATATATGGTAGGGTACATTACAGGGTGCAAGGCTTCTCCCCATATTATTTTCTGACGCGCTCGAGTAACGCGCAAAATCCCCGCTTGGGCTCCCCTACTATAAGGCCCATTTATTGTATGAATTTTGTTTTGATTTCATGACTGGATCGGACGTTTAGGGGAAAAAGTTTTATTTTGCTGCGAAAATTTACAAGATTTAGGAGACAAAAATCACCATAGCTGGCAAATCTATTCTAATTTTCCTACCAAATTTCGATCAAATGTTGTCTGGGGTAAGGTTCAAATATTGTGTGAATTTTATGGAAATCTGAGGGCTAAATCGGAAGCTATAGGCCAAAAAGCAGGTTTTTCTCATTGATTTTTCAAAATGGTACCACTGCCACAGTGTTGCCTGCATTTCAAAATCACTTTTATCAGTTTTATTTTGCTGTGAAAATTTACAAGATTTAGGTGACAAAAATTACCATAGGTGGCAACTCTATTCTAATTTGTCAGCCAAATTTATACCAAATGTGGCTTGGAGTAAGGTTCAACTATTGTGTGAATTTCGTTAAAACTTGTTTTCTGAATCGGAAGCTATAGGCTAAAAAACAGTTTTTTTCGCAGTGAATAATCAAGATAGCACCATCACCACAGGGTTGCTTGCATTTCAAAGTCACTTTTATCAGACCTGGTCTTAGTTAATACCAACATGCTCTGTAAATTTCATATTGATCGAATTACCCGGTCGTCAGTTCTAGTGAACAGAGGTTTCGAGTGCTGAAAATAGAGGTAATTTGATGACGGGTTGCCGTTCTTTTGAAACTGGGAATTTTGAAAATTTCAAATTGACATGGTGGGCAAAATTTAAAATTTAACAATAATTTAAATTGTTTGTCAAAAAAAAACTTTTTTCACGTATCCTGCCGTAGTTGCAGGATTGCCTGCATAGTCTTGAAAACCCACGTGTGCACAGTTTCAGTCAACATCAATACGCTTTGCAAATTTCATGATGATTCAATGTTTCTATCAGAAGTTATGACAAATCAAATTTTGTAAAAAAAAAATCCGTTCCTACTTTTAGGCACCCAGCATACACACAGGGCTCAAAATTTCAACATAAAACATAATAAGTTTTTATTTTTAATACTTACATTTAACAAAAATATACTCTGCATAGAAATAGAGGGGTACCTGAAAATTCATTAAAATCCCGCCGCCGCCAAAGGGTTAAAGATGTCCTAGTTTTAAAAAGTCATGGAGCTACTTGATACATACATCTATGTTCTCTGAAAATTTAAGCTCGATCGGATCAGCCACTCCAGAGATTATCTCCCTTAATCTTTTTGCTTTTTTTTGCTGTTTCTCCAACTCTTCATAGTTTTATGCTACGAATCTATAGCTTTTTTTCAGTTTTTCTTCTTGCGAGCGTTTTTCCAAGTAAATTAATGTGAGCATATGCTGTACTCATGCTTTATATCCTAACATGACTGTTAAAGTCGTACAAGAGTGCAAGTTAAATTCCTATTATTTCTAGCACAAACATAAGATGGGATCTTCATTTTTTGGACCCATTCGAGTCATTATTATTCCTTGACTAATGGCTACCTAAAATGCCTTCTTAATTCTTTCATATATTTCTATCAGCCGCGAGGAAACAAGGGTTGTGTTCATCCCTTAAGCAATGAAAGCATCGAACGCTGCACCAAATGTATACAGAACAGTTTGTCGAAGCTCCTTTCTATCGTAGATTTTAGAGGGTGTTGTGGGTTATTGGATTAGATTGGACGTAAACTCTATTCTGATCTCACAATCGAAGCATGTTTCAACGAAAGGTAAATCTGTCATATCTTAGCGAACCGGTTAAAAAAATCACTTGTCTGCAAAGTGTCCAATAATAGACGTGTTTTTTTTGTGTTCCTCTATCCAGAACAGAACAACAACAGTCCTGTCCTAGTTCATGAGTAGTTGCCTTTTTTATCGTGAGGTGGTTTTGGGTATTTCAAAGCTATACTGAATGTTTTGGTGGCTATGAAATTAGAAAAAGCCTTCATAATTTGTAGAAAGTTAAAAAGAGGTAATTTTTTGTTGGTTCTTTTTAAATTTTTTATCAATTGTGGTAGTTTTTTTTTCTCCCTTTATTTTCAACTGTTTTGCGCTACCACAGCGAATACAGCAACCTCTAGCAACCTTAGCGGAAGCACCAGCTGTTCTGTACTAGGTCGCTTTTTTTGGGCCATTGTTCTATTCTGTCCTGCACCGGAGCAAAAAAACGGACCTAGTTTTTTCTAATTTCTACCAAAACTACCAAAACATTGAACATAACCTTGAAAAATCGAAAGCCACTTCACAGCAAAAATAGGCTACTTATGAGCCTTTCTTTTTTCTATCAGCACATTCTATTGTTCAGCACATGCACTACCTATGTAGAACAGAATTCTGTCGCAGTAAATTCACTGGGTCAGGAGTGTTGTTTTTTCCAATGCGTCGGTTCTGTTCTGTTGTGGATAGAGGACCAAAAACACGCACCTAATGTGCGTCTCTAGTGCCTACAAAACCTAGACGTCAAATTGCAACAAATTGAACTTATAAATCAGCTACTCAGAAACCAAGCAGTGTACCCGGTTTCGGACAGGTCAACCATCAAGCGATTGCTAAGTAATGGCACTCTTCCAGGTGGTGCTCTATATCTCTTGCTTATGAATCTAACAGCTAATGAGCGTCTAAGGAAAGTTGATCAAACTGAATGTAAATTGATGGCGTATGCAAATGTCGTCACTATTGCGATATCGACACTATCGAAGAGATTAAGTCATTCCTTACATATTCTCCTGCAATGGTGCCTTCCTTTCAGTGATACTCTGACTAAACGGAATTATTTCTTTTAAAGTACAGGGTTTCAAGCTTCGACATTTCGAAGCTTAATGCAACTTCTAGCATTCAAAACTATAGCATTCAAAAATAAAGTTAAATATCTGAATGTATTCTGGTCTCCAAGCATTTATCAGAAAGAGCTTGCAATGCATTGTGTGCTCGGTACGGCTGTAAAAGAGCCATTAAAGTACAGTGTAGCCTGCGACCTCGAATTCAATTCTTGATTTGCACTAGTGAGGCTGTAAATCAGAAGTCAAAAGAAGAGGTTCGTCCGTTTCATAATGATTCATACCTGAACAAAACTATTCCAGGTGTAGCTTCAAGTTCTGCCGATCTGCTTGTCTTGCAACATGAAGTGTTTAGCGGTAAGACTACATTGTGGTGAAACAATCGTAGATGCGAGAAGGAAAAGAAAATAGTTTTTCACCTCTGTTGCGAATGCCCAGCGTTCGGTAGGGAAAGAAGGCTTGGATCATAATTCTTCACAATCCTAACCAAAATTGCTTCGGTTGACCTGGAGAGAATCACCCAATTCACCAACAACTTGAGGTGGCGCTCTTCTCAACAGTGGTTTTGCGATAAACAATGCTCTATCACAATTCAATTTGGAGAGTCGTCACGGAACTTATCTGCCCAACAAATACATTAATTTTCAAAATTTTGCCCGGGTAACTCTGGCAACCTACCTTTATTGCTTCCAACTAAACCCGGGTTATCCATTTAGCTGTTGAGAAAGTAAAACCCTGTATACCAACATGTGTCGAAGATAGACGGCAACCACGCTAACATTTATATGTGTGGCATGTTAGAATATGGATCATTATGGATCGTGAATTGGGTGTTGGAACAACAAGCTGTTGATACTGATTTTTGAGAAAAAAAAACTTCTTCAGTGATGAGGCCCATTTCTTGCTTTGTGAATACGTTAATAAGTAGATCTATAAAATATGGGGCTCAGAAAATTCACAAGTGATCCCTCCCTCTCATTACATCCGGAGTAAGTCACTGTGTAGTGCGCATTATGGTCGAGTAGCGTGATTGGGTCGTATTATTTTGAGAATGATCAAGAACGAGCCATCACTGTCAATTCTGAACGCTATGGCCGTATGCTAACCTATTATTTTTTGAACGGAAATCGAAGATTATGATCTTGACAATAAGTGGTTTCAGCAGGTCAAGTCAAGTAGCACAGGCAAATCGAGCTCTTTTGCAAGGGAAATTTCTAGGACGTGTAATTTCGCGATTGGCTGATGTGAATCGACCTCCAAGATCCTGCGATTTAGCGCCTCTGGATATGTTTTTGTTGGGGTACGCAATAGATCGTGTTTTTGCGAACAATCCCTAAATTCTGGACGAACTGAAAGCCAATAGTCGTGAAGTCATGCCCAAGATATTGCCCGAAATGTGCCGGAAATCATTGAAAATTATCTCGAAAGGATTGAGTCCGGTAAGAAATCCCGTGGAAAATATTTAAACGATGTTGAATTTCACATATAATGGCAAAGATCAATCTTTACATTGAAATAAAAGTTACATCAGTTTCCGAATATTTTGTGTGAAGCAAGCATGGAATGGATTAGAAGAAGTCGATTTTTCAGTCGAAGCCAAAGCGAGAGCCGATATTTGGCTTTTGCCGTTGCTTTCGTCTGAAGCCAACGCTGAGGGTAGGGCAAATTTGAAAAGAAATCAAACATTTTCTTTTTAAATGATATACTCATTTTTTGTTTAAATTAGTAACGATAGCGAATTTTTTAACACTATTATTAATTATTTATTTCACAATATCAATGAAACTACTTTTATTGCTTCTAAAACTACAAGTCAAAGTTAAACTCTGCAGAATATACTCATAACACATGAACAGCAAACAATTTAATAATCGAATTCCAATAACCTAATGTGTGACGTTAGAAACCAAATATAGCTGTGCTTAATGACTCCGAAAAAAGATCAGAGTATCTCAAAGCAAGTTAGAATAGAGCAGCTGTCAAAAACAGCCGAGCAAGTTAGAACAATTGAGAGGGGGGGAGGGAAATGGAGTACGCTAGAGTAATTGAGAGGCAATTCTCAAAACTGTTGCTAATTAGAAGTTCAACCTGTCAATTGACTAATAAAAAAAGCTCTACTTCAGCACAATTATTTGTTGAAAGTCGGTTCCGTGACAGTTGACAAACAGCTGGTTGCCTGCCCAAACTTGCTCTACCAAAAAAAGGTAGAGCAGAAATCGTGCTCTAGTTCAACGTAGAACAGGCTCATGAAACGCAAATCAGAGAAACTTTGGGGAAGTCAGAGCAGCCGAATTGCTCATCAAACACATTTTGCTCAAATATCTCAGCCTAGCTCAACCTACAGTAGCTCATAATTTTTTTTTTTTTTTCTATGATAATGTCAAAGCTCAGGGGATTGCCCTTTGAAGCGAATGCTTAGCGATGGCGGTAGGGAGACACATATGGGAGAAGCCGATATCAATTATTCCATTATTCTTTTAAGTGCCACATTTATTTCTTATTTTCTAAAGCGCTAGTGTTATGCCTAGTCGCTACTAAAGCTTTAATGTGGCACTTAATTAATGGAGCGCTAGTATTATGCCCAGTCGCCGACTGTTAAGACAACACAAGACGAACAAATACAGCCATGGGCACGGCGGGACTCGAACCCGCGGGCAGTAGATCGCTGCTTCGGACTGACGCGTTAGCAAGCTAAGCTACTGACTCCAAATATGGCTTATATTTTGAATTTTCTCATCTCGATTCAACCATCCTTTTGACACGAATTTGTCCAGTATCACTCAATAATAGCTCACTTGCTACATTAGAAAAAAGAAAAAGTAAAGCAATCCCACGACAACCCTTGTACGGGTCTAGGGGTTGAAGCTGGTAGAGAGTTTCATTACAATTTTTTTTTAATCATTGTGGATACGAGTGTGGAGTGATTAGTTCCACGACTCACTTTACCCCTGATTTAAATCAGGTACCTAATCAGAGCTAGGTGAACTCAAAGCTTGGTGCGCGGACTCTCGTCCGAACCTGGATTCGAACCAGGGACCCCACACGCAAGAAGCCAGTGCTCTACCCACTAGGCTACTCAAGCTCATTAGAAAAAAGAAGCCATAAGTATTTGGGCAATCCTTTTTGAAAGTGAATGTGAAGTGAAGCACAGCACCGACAAAAGTCAGTGTTTTTTTATAGCTTAAGTTTCAATTAAATATTGTGCAAAATAATCCTTATAAGACAAAAAGTTTTACACGCTTTTCTGTACTATTTGAAAATCTTAAAGAAAATCTAATAGGGCTTTTAGACACTGAGATTTAGTCGCCAAATTGGCTGCAAATATGCGATATCTGGGTAAAAACAAATATGAAACCAGAACGCACACAGTTAATTTGATCGCAGATTTTGCATATATGCAACAAAGTCAATGTTAAATTTCCGTGTCTAAGTCAAACATTAATGTTGTTTCCTTATTATTGATGAGCCATTATTTGATGAGATATTATGGATGACACGTTATTCTAGCAAACGTCAAAAAATATACATTGAAACAAACTTTCAAAAAGCTAAATAATGCCCATAAAGATATTCAATTTCTGATGAAAGTTAGAAAGAACCAGAGGACGGATACCTTTCCTAGATTTGGTGATAATATGGAGATATGGTTTTTTTTAATTCAATATATACCAAAAGCCTACACAAGCCCATTGAACAACATCGTCTACATCGAATAAAATTTCAACCTATAACTAAATCAAATTGCACCCGATGATGATTCGCCAGCTTTTAGCAGTGCTAAAGGAAAAGGATAATGTTCGTAGAGAAATCGAATACATCCAAGATACAACAATAAAAAATGGATTTGATAAGAAAATTAGTTTGAATCTTATTGCACATTTGTCTTATAGCACAAACCAATGGATTTCTGGCAAATTTTCAAGAACGAAGATGACGTTGAAGTGATCAAATTGGTACAAACTAGATGCATAGCATATTTTATTATTAAGTTGCAAATTTATTTCTCGAAAATAGTGGACTTTATAATATTGCTTTGATTTCTAGCGACATGTTCCTGTAAACAACTCATTAATCACAGCTACATCAAACTATCTTCCTCTAAATCAAAACGAAAAATCAAGTCAATAATCAAATGATTGTCATATGGTGTAAATCGTTATATGCCTAATTGGAAAATCATTTCGGGATGTCACATTTTCAACCAAATATCCCTACCCACAAGAACTCCCAAGCGACGACGTCGACACTTCTAAAGCAACCGCATGTGTTCTTGCCAATGTTTACAAACATGTTGTGTAGTTTTATGTCGCGATTCCTTGAATGATTTTATGAGTTTCCATGTCTTTAAGTGGTAACCACTTGAATCCGACGGGAGGCCTGAACCGTTCAATTTCAAATTAGTTGCCTTGCGTACAAATCGAATACGAAAGCAAATCGTCAAAGGGAAAGGAAGCATTAACTTTTGGACGATTGATTGGATCTTTTGATGATCAAAGATTTTATGATTGATGCTTGGTGTGTGGATTATAAAGATTATGATCGCTGGTACTGAAAACATGCACGCGTTGTTCTCGTCATTGAAGATGATCGACACTTCTGTTATTCTTAAAAACATATTTTCTGATATAGGTTTAGGCAGGATACTTCTTGTAATAAGAGATTCTCCAGAAGACATTCTTTCGCATCAAACAATTGCATCAATAGTTCGTTTCCATTTTCAACGCCATACTTATGCAACACACATGTAACGTAGAAACCAGAAAATTTATCACAGTTTTCAAACCTCTGAATTAAATTTTCTTAAGATCAGAATATCTCGTCTATTTACAGTATGTCGTGGTAATTGCTGAATTTCGCTGTTGAAGAACTGAAAATATTATTCTTTTGCTTGCAAAGAGCTGTTGTGGTGTTTTCTGGAATAACAATGCTACAAAGAGCATCTTTCGTTAGCAGATTAACGTCTTATCGTCCCGACTTCGTACCGAGTACGTCTTTGACTATTTGGTTATTATACAAAAGTAGGTACAAGGAATATTATTTCAATGCTTGAGGAATCTTCGTCGTTTGTTGTTTTCTGTGCGGTGATTAAATTTTCTTCAGTCTGATTTATTTGTATGGGCCCCAGAAAGACATAGTTGCCGTGATAGTTGCAACAGCTGTTTTGAATGAAATTTTTATTTTTTACTTTATCAGTTCGGTCTAGCTTTATAAGTGTTCAAAAGTTCAGTCCAGCTTTATAAGTGTTCACTTCATTCCTTTAACGTATTGTAAACGTTTCAATGCTTCATACAATCATTTTTAATTTGTATGTGGCATGCAGCTTTTAAATAATTTTTTTATAATAAAACCAGGAACAAATAGAACGAATCGGTGTTCGATAAAAAGAGACAAAACTCAGATATTTAATCTGTTAAAAATCAAACCTAGTATGCATTTAAGTAAGTGCGCTGATTTTCAAGCTGAATTAATTAGTTGACGATAAATTGTTTTTTCCTCATTTATTTCCGTTTATGCAACCATGAACAAATAATTTTTAAATGTTCTCCATGTCCCAAACAAACAGAATGTATTGCGGAACTATTATAAGAGGGAACAAGGAGTGCACAAAGACATATTTACGCGGTGCCTAAAAAAGGTGGGCAAAGTGTTCAAAATATGAGGGTATTGCGAATGAAATGAGACAGAGATTTTCCTACACCCCCCTAACACCCCATAATACCCCCCCTGGAAAGTGTATACACCCCCCCTAACACGGACAATTTTCCTACACAAAGGGACCTTTGTGTCCTTTGTTCCAAAGGGACACCCCTCCTAAAATTCTGAACACACCCCCCATGAAAAATTCCTGAGAAAACCCCTGAAATGAGAGATCACGCTAATTACTAGGATGATTTGACGCATGCTACTCTACGACATTAAGCCATTTACCATACTTGAGATAATCTTTTTTTTTCATTTTCATTTATTAAATTCGTCTAATGCAGACTATACACATACAATAAAAATTAATTATTCTTATACAGAATTCGTTTAAGTGATGCTGTAGATAAATGAAAATCAAACTTATAATAAGCTTCGTTAAAGCATCTACTTATTGCAGTGACTGGTTCATTGCAACCATAATTGGTCCGATGTTGAGGGATCGACAAAAAGTTAACACGCCTGACACGTTTGTTATTAGTGTTAAAATTAAGTTGGCTTAATAAGTAGTTTGAGTCAACGGTGCCATTCAAAATTTTCGCGGCAAATAAGATTTTGGAATTTTAACGTCGAGAGTCCAAGGTATCCATTCGTAAAAGATTTAAGCGGTCATGATAAGGAGGTAGATGTAAAGGGTCATACCACGGAAGACCGCGGAGGCAGAAACGTAAGAACCTCTTTTGAATTGACTCAATTTGGTCTATGTAGACTTTTTGATGGTGCCCATACAATACTTGGATATTCGACAATAGGTCTTACTAAGCTGCAAAAGAGGGTCTTAGTTAGAAAAATGTCGTTGAATTCCTTCGAACGTCTTCTGACAAAACCTAAGGCATTGCTAGCTTTCACAACGATTGAATCGATGTGATCGTCAAATGTGAAGGATTGATTCAGCAATACTCCTAAATCGAGTACTTTCGCTGATCTATTTAAAGACGTACTCAAAAGTGAGTATTCATAGATTGCAGGATTATTTTTGCGTGCGTAAGATATAATCGTACACTTGTCAGGATTAATTAGGAGATTGTTATCGGAACACCAGTTGGCAAATCTGTTTAGATCCTGCTGCAAATCATTGCAATAGTTATGGTTTCTCACAACTTTGAAAATTTTAGCGTCATCGGCATAAAGAAGAACAGAAGATGACTGTAGAATGGAACCTACGTCATTAATAAATAAGGCGAACAGTAAAGGGCCTAGATGACTACCTTGTGGAACACCAGACGTGGTTCTAATTTCAGATGACAAGGCACCGCGAAAGGATACACGTTGGGTTCGATTCGTCAAGTAAGAGTCAACCCAATTTAAAAACAAGTAAGGGAATTGAAAGGAATGAAACTTAGCTAAAAGTATAGAGTGATCAAGCTTATCAAAGGCTTTCGTCAAGTCTGTGTAGGCGCAGTCAGTTTGGAGCCCAGCTTCAATTGAGTTGGTTATTTGTTGAGAATATATCGTAATCGGTGCATTAATAATGTAAATAACGTCATAACCGATTTCAGCACCCACTTTGGAAGAAAATACATATTAAGCTCTTGAGAACTGCCCAACACAAAGCATAGAAGTTTCGAACAGTTTTTCTTCAAATAACAATAACAGCTCTGACCGCAGCAGCGTCGATCCCTAAGTTAAGTTCTGTGGACAACTTTTTCCATCCGTTTTTGTAGTTTGGTTGATAATAATGATTGACAACTTGCCCACACTGAGTCAAACTTGGCTTTTTAGAATTTTCTGAAGCAGATGGATGCTATTTTTTGGTATGATAGTAAAAAAACTTTTAATATCATACCAAAAAATAAATCTGATAAATAAATAAATATGTCTGATTTTCAAACCATAAGAAAAACTTACTTATTTTTCTTATGGTTTGGCCCTGAGGCCCTGAGCTGTAAAATGTACCTCCCAGCGCCACAATATGACTACATAGCACATTCTCCTAAATAACATGGCGCACTAATTATGGTCTCACAAACTTTGTCCATAGTACACTGTGCTATAAAATATAGCTCAAGAGACCAAATTCCCATGTGTTATAGGCTTTTGAGCTATATGCATAGTCTCAACTCCTATGTAACATAGCCCCAACTACAATGGACATAATATGCCGATATCATGAAAGTAGGCTAAATAGCATTAGTCCTAACATTTTTCTAATATGCTCGTGTAGCCCCAGATTGAAGCATGATTTATTTGGCATATCTTTAAAGCTAAGAAATATAATTTCAGTACGGTAATTCAAAATTTCCATATCCTTCTATCGTCAAAACACCAAAATTTTCTATAACGTGAACAATTTAACTTTTACTTGGCTTTTTTAGTTTAGCTTTTATTTGGCTATAATGAACGGTGTTGAAGTTTATAATATACAGCGTTGGAGGCCATAATACAGAGCACTTATTTCCATGAATTTTGTTCCATGCATTGTGGTGACAAGTTCATTATTTTATAGCAATCTCAAAATCAACTATGTGTATAGGGCCAGGAACATATAAATTATTATCTCTTATTCTCAGTGTTGAGTCCGGTATTTTTTGGTGTAAATAATACTCCAGTGGATGAGTGTAGCTCCTTAAAACCATAAGAATTATTTCCACATTTAGAGTCAGCCTCTCCGTTCAGTGTCAAAAAATAATACCTTTGGATGAATTAAAATATCGTTCGGATTTTAGCTTAGAATTGTGAATTATTTGTTAAAAAAAGTGTATTTATTTAACAGTATCCACAATACTTCCCATGTCTTGGGTGTCGTGTCAGCCGGCCGGAATTTTGCCATTGTTGCCAAAAGTTCGAAGGCAAAGTTGGATTGGCTAATATACGTAGAATTTCTTGAAGAGCCTCTCTAGAAAGACATATGTTTTCTCCATAAAGGAGGTGTTACGTTGACGCAGGGTATTTTCTCGCATTAGCCATTTGAATCCAAGAAGAATTATGGGCAGTGCTCTGATCCGGCACGAATCGTTGTGAGCCATGATAGCCAATTTGAGGTAATGTGGCTGGAGGTGGGTGGTGGCAATTTGAATTAGCACTCCATCCATTCAATGTATCCTTCTGAGCATTTTAAAGGACCAACTACTTCGGTGGGAATGACCTTGAAACTTACTTGCCTCAGTCCGATTTGAGAGGGCTTAATACCCTTCGGGGAAACATCATGGCTTAAGAATTCGAACAAAGGTCGAATTCTTGATGAGAGTCAGGTATTGTTCAAGGTGAAGGCTTCAGAGGTCAAAGCTACCACAATGACATCAAAGTAGATAATACAGAATTTCAGACCGTGTAGGACTTGCTCAATAAACCGCTAAAATAGTTGCGCCGCATTGCAAAGTCCGAAGATCATTCGTACAGATGACGATGTTAGGGATATCGTTTGGCCCGACTGAGATTTATAGTGGAGAAACATCTATTGTGGAGAAGAATCTATTGTGGAGAAGCATCTATCGTGGAGAAGATTATTTTACCCTGTAGCTCATGACAAAAGTCTTGTTTGGAGGAGATCGGTTATCTATCGGGGACAAATATAGCTTTTTGGAATCAAATGCCATTCCCGATTGACCTTATGGACAATACAAAATGGAGACAATCAGCTACTGTTTGAGGGGTCACATATACCATGCTGTAGCAGGAAATATAATTCTTTTCAGAGGAAGTCTGTCCTAAATGAGTCAAGAAACATCGTCAATAATGAAGTCCCACACTCAGAAAAAAATCGTTGTATAAATAAATCAATCATATGAATCAAATATTTTCAAATATGACTTGACGTCATATACGTTTGATTTAAATTTGATTCTACTAAATTTTAAGTGGTGAAATATTTCTGAGTGCATGAGAACTTACGATGCGCTACCAGTTTAATTACTTTTATTCTTACTTGACGAATAATTTTTTTTTTGGTCAAAGGAACCAGCGTTGTAGGTGCATGGAGTAGTACACTTGAATGATTTTGATGAGGTTTGTATTGCTGGTATTGTGATTGAAAGCTGGTTCTTCCTCGGGACCCAGATTAAGACCGTGTTCGTACGTGCTGGTTAACAGCTGGTGGGGGTGGCTACTTCATTTACTAGCGCAGCCACTTCTGACCGCAGTGTCGAAATGGTGCGCTCGGATTATTGAGGCTAATTTAAAACTCTCTAAGATTTTGTCAGCCGTTCTCTGTTAGTTTGTCTAATCTGGCCTTCCGCGAAAAGGCTAAGAGAGATGGTTTTTGTTTCGGAAGCCACTGCAGTCAAAGGATCTTTGAGAGATCATATCAAGTGATTCATCACTCGCAGCCGCTAAAAGGGTTCCACGTCAAGAGATGTTTGAGTTTCACAGAATCTTTGATTAAGCAGTGATGGGCATTTATTACATTTGTAGTAGATCTGCTACTTATTCCTGCTTTTTTCTGAATCTACTACTGTACTACGTAGTAAATGATATCTACTACTTTTCCCGAGGAACAACTTTTTATTGAAGATATCACTGATGCAACTTCGGTGAACCATTAAGCATTTACTGAAGTACATCTACGATAAGAAAACGCCGAGCTTATGGCAACTACTATAAAAATGCTGATCAGCGTTTTCGCTTTTCGTCTGGCTAAGTTCTTTGTATGCAGAAAAAGTCGTTGCTCTCGGTTTTTTCATACACTATATACATATGTCTAATTTCTACTATTTTTTTTCTGAATCTTTTTGAACAAAATCTGCTTCACATTTATTCGTCTCAATGCCCATCACTGGTTAAAGGCCGCGATATGAGAACTCTCCTGATCACATTATACGGTGTCTACTGGTCAGGGCTTGCAATCATGTGATTATTGTTCTAAGTTTTTAAGTCGATACCTGCAATGAAGCTCAAATCGACGGTCCAACATTAGGACAGTGCCTATTAATTTGAGTAGACAACACCGTATTGTGCACTTCAATACTTCCATTTTTTAATCAAACCTATGGAGTCAGATTTTATTAATGGTAAAATAGCATACCCATCTTCATATGACTTTTATAGCCCATTGACCCGGGTCCATGCGGAGTGTGCGCCTTCATCACACTACTCCTAAGCAAGCGCTGCATCCAGAAATGTGCAATCATGTGGTGGAAACGGAATTGTAACAGGACGCGGCAGAGAAGATAGAAGTACCGAAAAGTGAAAAATACCTCCAGTTTTTAAATTTGGATTGTATATGCAATACATTTTAAAAACGAAACCAAATTATATTTTGACGAAACAAGCTTGATGACAATACCCCAATATTTATATGGAAAGAAGAAGTTCGTAAAAAGTAAGTATGCGGAATTAAAATTGATAATAGGTTAAGATTGGTTATGATAAAGTTTTGGGAATTTTTAAAACCAAGCGGGTGCTGAGTGCCTAAAAGTAGGCAAAGCAAATTTGTAAGACTTTAAACTGTCATAACTTCTGGCAGAGCTATCAGTACATTATGGAATTTACAGGATGTATTATCGTTTACAAGGAACAGGTATGTGTGGCTTCCAATGATTCTACTGGAATCCATGAAGGCATATAAAGGGAAACCTTTCAAATCATCGAGTTATGTTCGAGTTTTTTTAAAAAAAAAAAGGGTCGCATCCACAAAAACGGTAACCCTTGACCAAACTATCTTTCTTTTGAGCACCCAAATTTGTGCTCGTGAGAATTTACGACTGGATCATCAGTTCAAACTGATTTTCACGGGGTATATTTGTCTTAAAATATAGACAGCCATATGCCTATGGTGGCATCTGGGAATATCGTGAAGTAAAGAACACTTTCCTTCCCTACTACTACCGGTGCAGTAATCAGATTAAAATGAAATTCATGCAGTAGGTTGATTTAGATGATAAATTAAGGTAGATTTGCCGGTTGCAAATATTTTGATCATTTTTGCATTGTAAAATAAGCCTAAGTAAAATGAGTATACATTTTATAAGTTTTGCGGACTACAACCCTAAAAACCTTTCCACCCCTATAATATCAGATATAAAAATATCGAAATTACTAGCTCTCACCTCAAAATCATATCTTGCTTATGAACTTACCTCCTATATTTTATCTATAAAAATAACATATTAATCAAAGTACAGTAAAAACAAAGGTGATTACTGTTGAAAATGCGATATCCAATTTAAGGCTACACACATTTATAAAGCATTGGACACCAGTTGAAACATTCTCATTTCGCAACATTTCCACACTTCAAGCGTCAATATCGTATCCTGAATAAAATTCTTGCATTCAGATTAGAGCTCGTTTCACCCCAATTTCATATTAACATGCGTTCGAAGCAAAGAGGAGTGTTTCAATCGGTTGCTTGATTGATTGAAAACATCAATCGAGCACTGAAACTTTGTTTCAGCACGTGTATTATTGTCATAAAAATGCTTCCTGCCGGTACGGTTTCAGGAGTGTTGATTTGAAATTTTGAAGAATTACTCGTTTCATTCAAACGATAAGAGGCTGTGGCGTAAAGATCAAATAGATCAGTGGGGTTGCCGACAATGGAACTGTTTTATAAACAAATCGACCCAAGAAACCAATCGATGTTTTGTGTTCGTACTTGCTATGTGGGTTTGTACAACTTGTTGTTTAAGGCAATAGTACCAGAAATGGGAAACCGTAAGAATGTTTTCTCTTTATAAATTTTTTGTTGTATTTTCAGATTCTTCATATTAGGTTCTAATTCTGTATTAGTTGATAATTTTTTATATACCCGCCACCTAATTTCAATTTAGATCTTTTCAAGATTACATTAATAAACCTTCTCGGCCTTTTCCATGTCCAAAAATAGAGTGGAATCGCTGGAGATCGTTCCTTAAATATTTCGATCACGGATTTGAGGCGGATCATGAACTAGATTAACGTAGAAGAGAATTTTGTGGTTTACTTGTTAGTAAACAAAAACAAACAATTTCATTTCGGCTATTGGAACTTGAAATTTCTTTGAACTTTTGATAGCATCTTTCCGTGGCGATTCGGGTGGTTTTGGTAGTTTTGACCGCTGGAAATAGATTCGATGAGGATTGAGGCCACTTACTGGGAAACAGTATAAGGCTTCCAACAAATGAACTGGTTGGTGGTCGGGTTTATTACAATTCGATGCCCCGAAAAACACTTTCAGGGGAATATTTTATTCGTTTTGATGTTGGAAAGACAGCAAACAAACGTTTGAGGTTGTTTGAAATCTCAGACGTGAAAATAATCACAAGTTTGATGACGATGATGTCATTCGGAAGGAAACCGAAATTCAATGAAATTACTATTCGTCTCGCTGAAGTCAAGCTTTTTAGGTTTTGGTTGTTGCAATATTTTTGAAATAAAACCGATGTTTTAGCGAAAAATTTTGTTTGAACTTAAAGTTTTACCGACGCTCTGTTAAAAAAAGAAGTTTATTTTCATTTTACATATGTACATTGTATATTTTTTTAGTTGCGCAAATATCGTGATTATGAATTTAAAAATAATGCATTTAGTTTTTCTGAATTCGATGAACCCAAATGTTGGATCTGCAAGATTATTGTGAATATACTTACATATTTTATAAATAAATATTTTCCTCGCAACACTTTCAATAGGTGAGACCTGGGTTTTGATCGTGGACATCTTAATTTCGTGTGACGTCTTAATCAAGGACTTACAATGGTAGATTATGAAGCCCTACACCCATAGTGATCACTAAACCGTCAAGGAAGTGAATAGTCGATAGCCATAGAAGGAGGCAGCTGTCTTTTGATGTGACTAGGCACACGATGCTCCTTTCAGAGTCTAACCTCGGGACTGGGGGTTCCGTCCTCAACAAGTTTAAGAAGAATTGTAGAACTATGACATGTATACTGTATACTGACTAGACACGATCACCTAGGAGGCCATATGTACCGAATAGATTTTGCACGAAAGGATGTATTTCATTTGCGAATACTCACGCAGTATATCACCCATCATTGATCCTGGCCTTTAGCAATCGATCGGGGAAATTCTAATAGTCTGGGGATATATAAGTTGAATGAGTCATTCTGGCCTGAGTGCAGAGATGCCAGACACGTCTTCACCAACCCGCGCTACTTCAACCACATGCAGCTGCAACTCTGAGTATTTAGCATTCCAGCCATGAAGTACGAATGTATGTTTTATTGTTAAACATAATATGAAGTGGCTATTATACTGGGGTATGGAAGAGTAGAGCCTGCTCGTTTTTTCACTTGTTCGTAGCATTCTAGAGTATTGTTGTCAAGTGTGGTCTCCCCGTCATAAATATCTTAACGAGGCAGTGGAATACGTTCAGCGTAGGTTTACTCGCTCCCTGTTGTTTATATTCAATATCCCTTACTGTGGGTATAGTGATCGTCTATCCTTATTCCAAATTCGTTCACTAGATTCCCGACGAGTGTTCCTTGACGAGTGCTTGCTTTTCAAGCTTCTCCATTGCCCTATGCTCTCCGATCTTGGTCGTACGCTGTGTATGCGGAACGTCAATCGATCGGATAGATTTCAATTAATGTTCTCTCTTCCCTTCGCGCGATCTGATGTTTATTTGAACTCGCCGCTAGTGCGTATCCCCAGGAAGCACAACGATCTTCAGCTTGGTCCTTTTCCGCTGACGTTCGCACAATTTAAATCACAAATTAAAGACTTAATTCTTAAAGTTCCTTATAATGTTTGATTTTCTTTTAAATTTTTTTACCTTTCGCACTTTTTTTCACATAACCTTGCATTTTGGCATTAATTTTTTGTAATTTCAAATATGTGTTTATTTAATATTTTCAATTATTTGTTAATTTCTCATTTTTCTTTTTTAATATCTTTTTGGCTTTGTCTAATATTTATATTTTTATAATTGGGCAGCAGCCTGTTAAAATGGATTTGAATAAATAAATAAATAAAATTCGAAGCAGGTACACTTAGTTCAATAGAAGGAGTAAGTTGGAAAGTCAGTCAGTAACTCGGCAAACATGACTAATCAAAAATTGGTGGTAAAACTCAACTTGATGGTCTCCAACCGGGAAATGCTACCACCAGAGGACAAACAGGTGGTAGAAGAGGCCAAGGAAAATGAACAAACACATGTAAAAAAAATACACGAGGAGATAAATTACTGAAGAAAAGCAAACAAACAAAAAGCACCACCAAAAACAAACACTGCCACAAAAAAACAAATATATTAGCCAGACATATATCAGTAAAATCGCCTAACGGCTCTGGGGAACACGTAGTCGAGACAGTATGGACTAGAACTGCTGGCGATGCATCGACCATTCTAGAAATGCTCGATTTACTATAAATATGTAGTCTTGGTAGTCAGCTCTTGCCAAAACCTTCAAATAAAGCAACAACAAAAAGTCCTCTAGCCCAGACAACTTATTCATTTGTGTTCTCAAAAATCTTTCTATCAGAGATTATTGCGATAATGAAGTTATTTTTAAGAAGTATATAAACAACTGCTGTTATTCCGAAAACTTTGGAAACACCCAAAACTTTTCCCAATTCCCAAAAAAGAAACTTCAAATGATCTAAGCAATTTCCGGCAAATCTCACTTCTTCCAAATTGCCAAATATGTTATGGCCCATTGTGGGCCACAGCAGACCACCACCATTGTGTATACGGGCGATGGCTTGTAGTGGCCGACAGTGGCAAAGTATGGAAATGGCGATCAACGATGGCTTTGGGAGCGGTTTTTCTCGACAGATCAAAGCGGATTATTATGCGCAATCGAAAAATCAGGGCTGGCTTACCTAGTGTCAAAGTGTGTAGAGTAAATTTTATGATGGCGGCCAACATGTCAACCATTGCAGTGGTCCATGATGCCATAATGTAGAGACGACATTAGAAAGTTTAATTCTCAGAAACGTTCAGTTATATTTACCCAATTTGACTTCGAAGCTTATTGCTCGACTACCCATGCCCTTCTCAATTCCAGTGTGATACCTTGAAGGTACTTCAGTCAGTTTAATGACATTGACAATGTATTTGACTCTATATGAATATGTGGAATCGTTTATAAGCTTGTATAGCGTAGCTTCTCACCTGACATTGACAACATTATTTAAAACATTCCCAAAAATAGGCGTTTTTTTATACCAGTAAGCAACACCACTTCGTCAAATAAAATGGATCACAAGAAGTGTTTACTCGACTTAGTCCTTGCTCTCATTCTGTTGTTCTAGCTCGAAGCTCCCGAATCAAGTAACCAATATAATACACTTCTATATGCAGATGTATCCCTTGCTCACGCATCAGCAAATAATCGTAAGTAGGCTACAATTCGCATCCATAGACATATAACTATTCTCAATAATTATCATCAGACGTAACGTCACAAAATATGAAGTCCTTTCATTCTAGCCTGCTATAGAAAAATAATTCGATGTCCTTGAAAATAAACGGACCTGAAGTTCCAGTAAATCAATTTGTGATATACATGGAAGCGATCTTTAGTAATAGAAATAATTTTCATCTCGTAACGAAAAATTCGCGAAGGAAAGTTCACTACACCAGCTCTATTTTCAAAACACTTTTTGCTCGCTAAAAATCTGTACTGCAACTATGTCTGCTAGAATTACTGCAAGACCTCTTGTCGACGGGTTTGTCATCACACAAGAGGCTATTATTGAAGCTGCTCATGAACTAAAGATCGACATAGGACCAGGCCCTGACTTCGTTTCTCCTTTTTTTGTAGTACAATTTGCAGACCCATTGACCACCCCTTTGTACATGATTTTCAATAATTCCCTGTCCTTAGGTGTTCTCCCGTCTTTATCAAAAACTTACTCGCATTATCGACCCTCTTTTGAATGAATAAATCTGAAGATGTTTGTTTGTGATGTGCTTTATAAAATGGAGTAAGGCTTTCGAATGGGTTAACCATCAAACTCTGGTACACAAACTTCGGAGCTTTGGTATATCCGTGATTCTTCTTAATTGGCTCCAGTCTTATCTTTGCGACCGGACTCATCTTGTAAAATTTCAAGGCACCTTATCTAAAAGGACTTTCGTATCTTCTGGAGTACCATAATGCAGTCATTTCGACCCCCTAATTTTTAACATCTTCATTTCTGATCTGTGTGAGATATTGCTAGGCATACCCGATCTCTTCTATGCAGACGACTTGAAAATCGACCACATCGTAAACACACAATTTGACACAATCCTTCTATAATCCAAACTTCTTTCTCTCGAACAGTGGCGCAACGAGAATAAACTGAAACTTAACATTAACAAGCGCCATGTAATAAATTATTCCCGTAAGAATACATTCACAATGTATTTTTGCTACCTCTGCAAAATTGAATAGGGTTGATCATAAAATAGAACCTCCACTACGACAAAACCTTAACCAGGGCATATAAACAGCTTGAATTCATTAATAGATGTGAAGAATATATGGGTTGCAAAGTCATTATATATCACTCTATTAGAATTTGCCTACGTAATATGAGACCCAGCTTATGAGCTACACAGTGATACAGTAGAATCAGCACAGAAACAGTTTTTACTCTTTGCTTTGAGAAATCTCTATGACCCAAAAGTTTTCATTATCTTCCATTTTACAAATCCAGCTGTCTTCTAAATTTAATGTCTTTTTCTTCGGGAAGAACACTGTTAAGCGCTTGCCTAACTTTTGATATAAGTGGCGCAGTGAATGTTAAAGATCTCTCTAATTAAATTAGTTTCAAGGACTGACCAAGATGCACTGCAACTCTGCTCAGGGAGTACAATCATCAGTATGCATATAATGGGCCCTTAAATAGGAGCTGTAGGCCAACTTCCAAAAATAACTGATCCAAGGCCCTTTCAATATCCGTGGGATTAGGATATTGAAAGGGCCTTGGGCCAATTCCAATCAAAACTAACTCAAATTAAAATTAAAAGAAAGTGTTTGTTTTGTTTTGAAAGGTGTGTCCAAATGTGCGAAAATTTGTATATGTTATAATGTATTATTTGGTAAATAAATAAAAAGATATAAAAAAAAGTACTACTAATAGAAAAGTCATCCTCCCTTTCTCAAAACAAAAAGCACGTACCGTTAACTGATCAGGCATATAATCAGCTCCGTCTTCCTAATCTGGATGAATATGTCTCCATCACACAAGGAAAAGATGGCGAAATAATACTGCTTCTCTAACATAGAGTTATATGAAGGAATAAACATGACTCCACTTCAGAAATATCTACTAGAACCTGGCGAAAAGCACTTGACGAAATGCCATAGCTAGCCAAATCTCGAAATATATAGTCTCTCCGAAACTAATCTGAAAGCCCCCAGAAATATCTGCCCTTCTGCCAACCGAGGCTAACTTCAACATAGCGACTGCGCACAATCCTCGGGAAAACGAGGTTTTTATGTTTTATATTTTATACTGGAGCGAACGAAGATCATCATAGAAGTGTCTCTAAGACCCCATGGAAAGAAGTCAGCAAATAAGTCCAGCGCACCAGCATGAGGATTCTGGATGAATATTTAATCAAGATTATTTATTAGATTTTACGAATAAAGTTGAAAATAAAAAGTCTTAACTAGAAAATAAAGCACCATTCTCAAGCATAGTATATTTCCAGCATATGTTCTATGTTAAAAATTAAGGAATTGCACATGGTTATGAGGCAGTATAAAATTATTACATACTAGCAAATTTTCAATTATAATATAACAAATTCAAATGTGAAACCAGATAGCTGCTATGAAATAAACACCACGTGTCTGTCAAAATACTCTGGCGATTTCGCTCCATTTATGCTCTAGAAAAATAGTAAATACTTTCACAAATGTTACTTGGGTCTTACACTGAAAAAACTCCACATAGCGCCCAGAGTCATGTAACATAGCGCATTATTTATGGTCCCATACGCCATGTACATAGTACTCTGAGCCATGCAATATGGCTCCCAGCGCCATAATCTCAGAATCTGCATAGCGCGTGGTCCCATGTTACATGGCGCAGCATTTATGGTGCCACACGCTATGTACATAGTACCCTGAGCCATGCAGTATAGCTCCCAGCGCCATAATTACATGGTGCAGAAATTATGGCCCCACACGCCATATTACAAAGTGCCATGAGCCATGTAATATGGCTCATGGCACTACAATTATAACTCGCAGCCATACTGTGTGAGGGGATCTATAAATGTCAGCAAGTGATACTTGAGTATCGTCGATAGATCGAGAACATTCTCAATCGGCTAAGGGCGCATATTATTGAATGGCTCCTTCGGTGACTCTAAATGCAGCCAGCGTCTGTTTGTTGCAAGCAAGTGACTTCTCCGTGTGCTCATTTATGGTAAGTAGCACTGTTTTGAATGATTTGCTTCTTCAATGTACTATAGTCCTCCACGCCGTGTACTATAGTCCTCCACGCCGTGTACTATAGTCCTCCACGCCATGTATTATAGTCCTCCACGCCATGTACTATAGTTCTCCACGCCATGTACTATAGTTCTCCACGCCATGTACTATAGTTGTCCACGCCATACAGTATAGTCCTCTACGTCATGCAGTATAGTCCTCCACGCCATGCAGTATAGTCCTCCACGCCATGCAGTATAGTCCTCCACGCCATGCAGTATAGTCCTCCACGCCATACAGTATAATCTTCCACGCCATACAGTATAGTCCTCCACGCCATACAGTATAGTCCTCCACGCCATGTGTTATAGCTCTCCACGCCATGCACTATAGTTCTCCACGCCATGTGCTATAGTCCTCCATGCCTTGTAATATAGTCCGCCACGCCATGTACATGGCGTGGAGGACTATAGTACATGGCGTGGAAGACTATAGTACATGGCGTGTAGGCCTATGTACTTTTCGCCATGTATTATGGCGTGTGGCGCTATATTTTATCACAATCCCTAAATCGACTATGTACATGGCGCCAGAAGTCTATAAATTATGGCGTCTGGCGCCATGTGTTTTCTCAGTGTAGATATTTAGTACCAGTTAATTGAACCCTAAGCCTGATGTAAACTAAATTGGCAATCAAAAACCTTACTGGTATTGGATAATTTTTCAACACTTATCTACATAGCATACAAAGCCACCAAAGGCAAGCGCCAGGGTTGGTCTGACGGAGGCAGTTAATTTCTATTACATAACTACTCTTCAATTATTTTAGTATTTTTCGTACATGTTTGTATCTTTACCGCAATGTCGCAAATTGATTGGTACTCACGATATATTGGGAAATGATCAAATCAGTTTGATTAGTTGAAAGCCAAAATTCGTTTAATCGAAATTCCAAAAATTGATGCATCGTACTCAAACTTTCTACTATTTACTGCAATCCTTTCAATATGCACCGTAATATTTTCCACTTCAACTTTTCATTGAAAAGACGCATGAAGTATGAAAAACAGGCAGTTAGCTAATAAGTTAGAATACCTAGGCTTATTTTCGCCATGTATTTTCACTTAAAATTACGGAAAGTGCCGTTAAAATTCTATGTATGTTATAATGGTGAGCAACTAACCATGTAATTTTGGAAAGGAAAATATGTGGAGCTGACGAGCAGATATGAGGAAAACATGATGGAATAAAGTTATTGATAAATATCCAACAATGTCCTAAAGATACACTTCTTCGAGATATTTCTGTTTCTTAGCATCTTAGCACTGGAAGCAACAAATGATTGGTTACTAAGTTTTCTGGATATAATGCTGTTTAATTTAGTAATCAGTATAAAACAATAAACCATCTTTTAAAACATCCAATTGAACTGTATTTTTCGAAATGCCTGCAGGACAATTCATTGACTCAGTTCAAGCACGTGGAAAAAAATTCTGTAATCAAGTTCAACGACATCCTGCACTCGAAACAACCCACTTAGCGTTTCTCTCGAAAATAAGCTGGACAATCAGTGCTTATAAAATGTTCAATTAGTTTCCACTAATGAAATTATAAAATGAATGAATGACATAAACATAAAACATTCAACAATGTCCGTACGCGCTCATAAAAATATTTTACACTACATACTTCTTGTACGGGATCATAGTCACAATTTTTATTAGCCTTCTTGGGTTGGGTAAAAATTCATTCTAGCATGCATTCCCGTCGAGTGCTGCCACTGTTTTTATTGCCGTTATTGAAGCCATATTGAATTTGTTATTCATTCTTGTGTAGATATTTAAAAAGACATAAAAGTGTGGTATTTTGTTCGGCTGAAGAAAAATATTCGAGCATTTTCGGTGAACAGAGACAGCTTCGAGTATTTACGTACAAACAAAATTGTTTTTATGACATCGTGTAATGTGTCTTATGGTGTGGTTTAGTTTTGTGATTCGTATCTACCACATTCATAGATTCTAGAGAAATTTTGTCGTTTTGTGAGAAGCAATTTGGCGTTAACAGTATTTTGAACTGATTAGAGCTATGATCAAAGAAATTTTTCAACAAAATCTTTATTTAGAGAATAGCAGAAAATTTGTGTGTGATTTCTCATTTGTTTTAAGCACATAATCTACTCGTATTTTAAGACTTTCATATCAAATCAGGATTTGCTGTCTGCATATTGAAGCTGCGAATCCATCTTTTAATCTCTTTAAAATATACATGTATGAGAATATCTCCCTTCAACGATTTCTACCTTATAGGGCCCATACACGACGCATGCATGCATGCACAGTACATTGGTTGTGCAGTATTGCGCCAGCCCTACACGATTCATGCAAAACTGTGCAGTTTTAAAAGAACTTGAAGTGGGTAAGATGTACACTGGACAAAAACTTCTAAAATTTGAGCTTGAATGCACAATATTTAACATACACGTCTCATGCAAGCATGCGCAGTCGAGAAAATATCAAAAAGTTTTGTAATCATACAGTCAGCATGTGCATTCAGTCAGTCATTGCCATACACGTTCAATCCGCATGTACAGTCACGCGATTGTGCATGCATGCATGCGTCGTGTATGGGCCCTATTAGGCAAGGTAATTATAAAAATTTGTCAACAGTTTTTGCTGCAAGTATTCGCGTAGTAACCTTCGCGAATGTGTTGCTGTCCTTTTGTTCTACAGTGCCAGCCAGCAATTTCATAATAATTTGTATTATAATCATTTATTTAACGGAGTTATTTAATATAAATCTAACAACACTGCAAAAATTCTAACAGCACATATCTTATGTGACGTAGCGCTGTATTTATTGTCGCATACACTATGCACATAGTAATCTGAGCTATAAAATATAGCTAAAGAGGCTAAATTCCCATACATTAAGGGCTTTTTTACTACGCACATAGTCTCAAGAACCTACAACTTGCGATCGCTAAGAGCAAGAGGGAGCACTTCAGAAAGCTGTGTAACGAGGCCGACTCCGATCCATGGGGTAGAGCGTACAAAGCCGTTATGACTACAATAAAGCGAAAGAATTCTCCTCAAATAAAGTGTCCGAAGATATTCCAGGAAATAGTCACAACGCTATTCCCACAGAATCGAGGCGATAGCCTACCGGTAATACAGGTAGAATCTCAAAACATGCCGGCGGTAAACAGAGAAGAAGTATTGGCAGCCATAAGCAAAATCGGTGACGAAAAAGCGCCCGGATTGGATGCGATACCGAACAAAGCACTTAAGCTGGCGGTAAAGGGGATACCAAATGTCTTCGCTGATACTTTGACAACGTGCCTACGGGAAGGAGTTTTTCCCAAGCAATGGAAGCAAAAGAAACTGGTGCTCCTGCCCAAGCAGGATAAACCTATTAGGGAGCCAATATACCTGCTGAGTACGATGGGGAAAATTTTCGAGCGAGTGATATACGAACGATTGCTGTCGGAAATTGAAAGCAAAAACGGACTATCGGACCGGCAATTCGGTTTTCGAAAAGGACTATCAATTGTGGACGCTGTCAGAATGGTGTCGGACATGGCAATGAACGCGAGAGATAAAGGAAGCTGCTGCGCCCACGTTAGACGTAGAGAACGCCTTTAACTCCGCGAGGTCGAGTCGTATTATAGTCGCTCTGGTCGATAATGGAGTGTCACGCTATTTGGCATCTATAATCGTCGACTACTTCAAGACGAAGGACCAAAACTCTACCTAGTAACGGCGAGAATACCACAGGGATCTGTTCTTGGGCCCCCTACTTTGGAACCTAATGTACGAGGGGATACTAAGGCTACAAGTACCTAGAAATGTGGTGGTGGTGGTAGGCTTCGCCGAAGATATTGGCATCGTGATTCCAACCCGTCAGCTCGAAGAAGTCAAAATTTATGCAAGCGAAGCAATCTGGGCGGTTAAATCATAGCTTGGTTGCGCTGGACTTAAACTAGCCGATCATAAGACGAAAATTGTACTAAGCACAAAGCGGAGGAAACTACCAGTAGTACGAATAAAGGTTGGTGACTGAATAATTATCCCGCAGCCTGTTACAAAATACCTTGGCGTAACTATCGACAGCAAACTGAGCTTCAAATCTCATCTGAAGAAAGCTGGTAAGAAGGCATCCGTTGTCGTTTCAGCACTCGCTAGAATGCTACCCAATATTGGCGGCCCGAAGCAAAGCCGAAGGTTACTGATTTCAAGAGTGGTAACCTCTATTCCAATGTACGCAGCACCAGTGTGGACACCAGCGCTACACATGAAATCGAATCGCCGAAAAATGCAAGCAGCCTACTGACCGATTGCACTTCGAACTTGATGCGCCTTCCAAACAACGTCCTATGAGGCAACGTGTGTTTTAGCCAGTATACTGCCCATCGAAATTATTGCGGATGAAGCGCTTCGACTCTATAAAAACTAAGCACAGACAGCAAGCATGTGGGAGATTCAAAGGCTAGTGTGCGCATTGACACATGGCAGAGTAACTGGAAAGAGGCGCAAAACGGGCATTGGACGTACAAATTAATCCCCAACGTTGTGCAATGGGCTTCAACAAGCCAGGGAGAAACAAGCTAACCCAATTTTTGAGCGAACATGGCGGTTATCGGTATTATCACTTTGGACTCGACACCTCACCGGACTGTCCAGTCTGCAAAAATGTACCGAGGATGTGGGGCACGTTGTGTTCAGCTGTCCTTGTTTTGAAGTACATATGTAGAAGTAGCCTAGAGACGGTACTAGGCACAAAGATATCAGCGGTAAATATAGTAAACTGCATGCTGAAATCCCTAACTGCGTGGAATGCCGTCGAAAAAACACTTAAAAAGATTTACCGCAAACTGCGTGACGCGGAAAGGGACAGAAAGAAGGAAGAAGGAAAGATGCGTAGAAGCAGCTAATGGCTGATCTAGCCCCGCGAAGTAATGCTGAATAAGTAGTCGCGCGGGGAGTGTGGAAGGAGGTGGTTTTAGTCGCTAAAAATCCGGCATGTTCCAGGGCAGGAGCCTTGAAGCATCTTCTAGAAGATTTCCACCTTCCAACGACGAAAAAAAAACATAGTCTCAATTACTATGTAACATAGTCCTCACTACTATGAGCATGATCTTGTCATTACTATTGCCAAAATACCGAAATTATCTAAAACGGGGATGCTGTAACTTTTATAGTACTTGTTATCAGGGTTAATATGCATGGCGTTGCGCAACATAAGATACGGCGTTGGTAGCTATAATGCACGGCTGTGTCACCTATAGTACATAATCACCTACTCCTGTGAATTTTCACCTTACATTATGGTGTCAGGCGCTGTTTTATCACAACCTCGAAATCAAATGCATATGTACAGGGTGGCGCAAAAGTTTCGGCCCTTAATATTTCTTGAATAAAATTTTAATGAAAAGAGATTGGTTAAATATTATAATTTTATTACATACACACATTAGGTAACATAAAATATTATTAGTATGAAGTTTGTCCTCCTTTGTTATCTAACAGTCTAAAATCCGCTTTCTAAAATTTCGCATCAATTTCTTAGATACTGTATCGAAATTGCATCTCACTCAACTCGTATATGTCGAATCAGCTTTAGACTATTGTTTGGTCTGAAGACACTCTCCTTTAATGTGAACCACACATTTTCAAGGGGGTTTAAAACAGGGGAATCACCAAGTCAATCATTCCACACATTAGAAAAGTACTCATAAATCGCCTCATAGTTTTTCAAAGCTGTATGCACCTTGGCTCGATCTTGCATCAAAATTACTTCCTTTCTGTCCGTAAATTGATGGTGATAATTAAGACATTGTGCAAAAACAGGGAAGATACTTTACCGGTAATATTCTCCATTAACAGGCCACTTTACTCAACAAAATGAAGTCGGCTTTTTCCGTGACTGCTCACACCCACCAGCTACCATGACTTGAAAGCCGAATTACAGGGTCTGTATTACGGGAATATTGGCGAGATCGCTGACTCTCACTGTCCTATCTGTCGATTAGGATTGGATGCAATTGAATCCACGTAAAAAGGATGTTTGCTCGACGGGTTCAGCCACGGGCATTGTCATCAGCAATTCCAAGGTTTTTCAGCTTGTAATAGAAGTTCAGCCGGTCTCGAAAATTCTCATCGGAAAGTAAAGGTTTGATGCGTTGTCTGTAGGCTTGTCGCCCCCATTTTGTAGATCGAATATATCGCTGGACGGTTTCCCTTGACACTCTTTTACCTACCTCCGGAGAGTTGTCAAGCCGTTTCGTCACTGCTTATTTTCAGCTACTCTTTCTTTTTGATTCTGTGGAAAGTACCGACGGTCCACCGCTTCTTTTCATATCTTCCACGTTTCTTTCTTCAGCGTTGCACCATTTTTTCACGGTCTTCTTACAGACCCTTAATATTTTACAATACTAGCCCAATTTTTTACGTTTTTAAATTCGACTATTTACCATTATTATCGCAAAGAATTTTAAGTTCGATCCGTTGAAGATTTCCAAAGTTTTTAACGTTTTGACAAATGGTCGTTAAAATCAAGGTCCTTTGGCAAATTTCTTGCTTTTAATTCAAGTAGCGAAATCTGAATGGTTAAATTTATGTTTTCAATCTTCGTTTTATTATACTACAGATAACGCCTGAAGCTAATAAAACAACATCCATTAGCGCGTTTGCATATTTTACTAGTGATTAGACATACGTACTAATCCTTTTCGAATTTTCGTACCTGTTTTTACCGACTCTTAAGCAAAAGTCATTATTATAATATTGTCACTGAAATTTCTACTTCATCCCTATATAGGAATTAACTAAAGCTAGGTAGGTTTAAGAAAAATTAAAAAATGTTGAAGAAGTTTGTCACGGAAATCGCCTTTTAAAAGATCTATTTGCCGGTGGACAGTTAAATACTTTATTGAATATTCATGGAAGACTACACTCAAAAAAATCTTGGTTGAATTTTACCCTTATAATAGTAGGAAACTCGTTTCCTACTATTAAAGATGTAAATTTACAAAAGTGCGTAAAAAGAATATTTTTTTTACGACCAAATGGTGTAATTTTACCCTAAATAATGATGCAATTTTATGGCTTTGGCGCAAAAGTGAATAGCAAACTAGTAAATTTACACTTTTTTTGCTTCAATTTACAAAAAGCTGTGTATTATTCAGCTGATATGACGTAAAAGCAAAAAATGCACATCGAATGTGTAAAAAAATTTGTGATTCGTTATTTTAAACGAAAAAATGAATATATTTCCTATTATCAAAGTATTAATTCTAGACCCACTTTTTAGAGTGTAGGACATTGCTTATTGAAGTATTATTTCTTAAAGAGAAAGGTTGGCAAAGGGTATACGCTTTCTAGCAGCTGGAGGAGCGTTGGCGATGTGAAACGATCGTGCCATTGTAGCACACTTTTCCTGAAATGATACAATAACATGTTAAGCTCTAATTACGACATGAGCTCCAAATGTGCTAAGTTTGAAAAAATTGCGCAGGTATATCTAAGCATATTTTTAGAAGTCATTACAAAAAAACGATCATTTAGGTAAACTAATCAATCCTCTAAATGACCAGTTTTTACGATTTTAGAAGTTTCAAACTGGTCCCCCTGGTCATCTCCAATACGTCGTGTGAATTTATGTTTAATCTGATGATCCAGTTGTGAGGTTCGGTCAAAAGAAATTTCAAGTGTTCAAAAATAAGTAATTTTGGTGAAGAGTTACTGTTATTGTGGGACGCGGAATTTCGAAAGTTTCAAACTGACAGACTGGACAAAGAATTAAATTTAGAAATCGATTGTTTTTCTTCTTCTGACTCGATGACATGAAGGATTTTTTCCACGTGCCTACCCTAGCTAGAAAGTTGCCTGCATATAGCTATAGAATTGCCTACACACTTGCTTGTTTCTAATTAACATCAATAAGTCCTGTAATAATCTGATGACTCTGTCAGAAGTTATCACAGCTCGAAATTTGGGAATAAAATTATTTTCCTACGTATAGACACTCAGCAGCCACACTGTGTTAAGGTTTCCCTAAGCGATATCATAGCCCAGCTTCAAATATTATCATTTATAATTTTGCATACTTTTTCCAAAATCATTATTTCCATAGAAATATAAAAGTAACTGAAATTTAACCCAAATCCCGCCGACACCAAAGCGTTCAAAATATCTTAAATTTCGCTTAACACAGACCTACTCCTTATACTTATTTAACTCAATCGGTGCCCACACTTCACATATAATCTGTCGCACTAAATCTTTTTGCCTATATATATAACCTAAATTTACAATGAAAAATATTAGAATGAATGACTAAAATATAATACTTATTTATTCTCAAGAAAAATAAATTCTTTTTCACAAAATTGTTACATGCTGGAATGTTTTCAACTTTAATATTGCAAACAAACAAATGTTTTTTTTTTCTAATACTTAAAATAATAAACTAGATCATTATGAATTAAGTGGAGCTGATGTGGAAGCTAAAATTTTAAGTATAATATTATTGGCGGTAAGTTACATTTTCCTGAGACATTAATGGAAAATTGATTGAAGCTTAAGGCCACTTTGACTATTTTGTCGAGGAGTTAAAACTTGAAATAAAATTCTTCCTCATTACATTCAACTGCTAGTGCACTAAAAAATTCATTTGCCTCCACTAGAAATACAGATTTGGTTGTTCAATATTTCAATTTTAACTGCAAAAACTTGATTTTTTGCATAACAATTAGCTTTGAATCTTTGGTTTTCCAAAATTAAAATACGAAATACACTTATACTAAACACAAACATGTCATTCTATCCTAAATATATTCTAAATCAAAAACTGTAAACCTTACGATTTAATCCATATAATAATTGCATAAATTTTTTTCCAATCTTTTAGCACTGAAAATCTGGAGTGGAAGAATATAACTGGTCCGCATTGACAAAACCAAAAGTTTTGTGTACGCCATACAAATCAAAGTAACGATCTCGATTTTGGAGATTATTAAAATAATTTAAACGCAACTAATCTTTTGCAATTTCAGCAGAAAATGAATGAACAAGGAATTAGCAAGGAACGTTATAACGGAAAGTGTTATAAAAAAACACGCCGCAAATAAGTCCACACTCAGAGAAAAATCATTGTAAAAATAAAAAAAATAGATATGAATCAAATATTTTCAAATATGATTTGGCGTCATATACGTTTCTTTTTAATTCAAATAATCTGAATTCATTTCAATAACGCTGTATCAAAGTGTGTCTTGTTTAGCACAAAATGTTTTGTTTTACATTCAATGATGAAAATTATGATATGAAAATAACATTTTTATAATAAAGTAGATTCATTTTTATTGAATGTGGCGGCTTATTTAATTCAAATAAGATTCGTTTTTTATTTAAAAGTGTTTCAACTTTTGATTTAAATTTGATTCTATCAAATTTTAAGTGGTGAAATTTGTCTAAGTGCAGTAAAAGCAATAATTGTTAGTGACAGTCTGAGCAAAATTATGGCATTTCAGGGCATGCGCTAATTTTTATCTACTTAAGATATCATTGCATATTTTTTGCGAATGGCGAGAAAAAGTAATACGTACCTTTTTAAGAAAAATTCAGTTAGGGAGGGCAAATAGAAAAAAAAGGTGGGCTAATAGATCGAAATAAAATTTGTTTATGTATTCTCTTCATAAAATGAAACTACAAATACAGGGTGGGCCATTTAGTAGTTTCTTCTTAAATCATAGTTTATTTTGACACTGAAAGCTGTTTGCCGCTCGAAATCTTGACAGAAAGTCAGTATCATACCTCCGCGGAACGAAGTGAGTCGCTTTACGCTTAAACAACGTTATTTCCAAAGTGAGCGCTGTGTAGCCCAAACAGTGAGTTTTTTGTTCAAAAAGTTCGTGTGACTGGCATGCTAGTGGACAACACTCATGGTCCCCGTCGTCGTACGGTGCGCACAGACGAGAGTGTGGCTGCTGTAGTCGAGAGTGTGAGACTCACCTCACGAACATCAACTCGCCGTCGATCTCAACAGCTCAACATTTCACGCACAGCCTGAGGAGAATTCTGCACAAAGATCTCGGATTATTCGCTTACAAGGTCCAATTGACTCAGAAATTGAAGGCGTACGATCATCCGTTTCGTTATCGCTCCGCAATTCGGGCCTTAGAGCAGCTTGAATTGGACAACGACTTTGGGCGGAAAATCATATTTTCTGACGAGGCGGATTTTCATCTCGGCGGCTACGTTAACAAACAAAATTGCCGCATCTGGGGCTCGGAAAACACACAAGTTCTTATCGAGAAGCCAATGCACCCACAGAGAGTGACAGTTTGGTGCGGATTGTGGAGTGGTGGCATCATTGGACCATTTTTTTTTCGAAAATGCGGCTGGGAACAACGTTTCGGCCAACGGTGAACGTTACAGAGCCATATTATCCGACTTTTTTTTCACTGAAATTGAAGACATGGATTTGGACGACCTGTGGTTCATGCAGGATGGCGCGCCATGCCACACAGTCCATGCCACAATCGATCTTTTACACATCAAATTCCCAAATCGTGTTATCAGCCGTCCTGGCGATTTCAATTGGCCGCCTCGGAGCTGCGATTTGACCCCTTTGGATTTTTTTTGTGGGAAACCGTGAAAGGCCGATGTTATGCCAACAATTCAGAAACGATTCAAGCACTTAAGGCTAATATCATCCACGCAATCCGTAAAATACAGCCCGAAACAATCAACAAGTATTGTCATAACATTATCAGCCGATAGAAAAAAAGCTAACTTCGACAGTGATCTAACCATCCAGATTTTGGAAATAGGTCAGCAACCCGTCCACCAAAAAACATATAATCATTGCAAACCTCTAGCAAAGCTTTGTATAAGAGAAATGGTCGCGGTGAAGATATCAGATAAATGCAATACGAAATATTCCTTTGGATCCTCCTAGAATCTAAGATCTGTTAACAAAGATCATTTTTCATCATTTTTCAAAACGAGGACAAGCAACTATTAGCAGTTCAGGAAACGAAACAGGAAAAAGATTTTAACAAAATTCACGCAGTAGATGAACCTTACTCTAAGATAGATTTCATAGAAATTTGGTTGAAAAATTAGTATAGGGTTGCCAGTTATGACAATTTTAGTCTCCTAAATATTGTAAATTTGCTCAGAAAAAATAAAGGTTTTTTCCCTATAACTTCCGATGCAGTAATGAAATCAAAATTCATGTGATAAGTGGGTCTTGATGCATTTCTAATTCTGTAGGAATTTCGTTGAAATATCATGAAAGGGTTGCCAGCTATGATGAATTTCGTAATTTATTAACATTTCTTTATCGAGCGATGTTGTCATAAAATTTCCAAATGGGAATGATTCTGCAATGACAGTTAACAACAAATATTTAGGTTTGAAATTTGAAAAGTTTTGAGGATGGTTACCATAAAATTCTATTCACTCCTATAACTTCAAGCGCAGCCATCCAATCGAAAGGAAATTCACAGAGTGGATGTAACTCAACGTCAAGCAGCTATGGTGCTAACGCATGATTGCCAGCACCAGACAATTTCGTAAATATACACCAACATATGCTTCCATTTTGTATTCATAAGCAAAGCATTTACAATAAAATAAGCAACAGATATTTAAATTTTCCGAGTTTTGGAAATTCTTCGCATGGGAGCCCCAGACATAGTTTAATCGCTGAAACTTTCGATGATATCCTTGGATGAAAACGAAATTCAAAGAATAGGTTGATTAAGCACGAGCATGTTATGGTAGACTTATTGCTGCTGTGTTGGACAAACGTTGCCAGCACTGAACATTTTCATCATTTGTGTTATAGGAAATGCTGTCAGAAAATTATATTTGTTCCTTTGAGTAATAAATGGTTGATATGATACTACAAAGAAGTGTATTACGTCTTCACACATTTTTAAGTTCTTCAAAGATAATTTCTTCGAAAATTAGTTTTCTAGCGGTTCTGATGCGCTAGACTTTTTTTCTTTTCAAATTGGAACGTTGATTTGTTCTCTTTCACGTTTTGATATACGTACAATATAAGGATTGCTGTTTTGATTACAAGGGAGGGACCTGAGCCATTTTAGTTTTTTTAGCTTTTGTTTAATTTGTGTATTAAGGCCAAGGTCAGTGAGCGGCGAGACCCCCTAAGATCTGGGGTCTGTGCCCCAATAACATCAGGGGCCTGAGGCTGTCTGTCTCATCCTCGGGCCTGCTAAAAAGAGGCAGTTTCACTAGTGTTTTTAATGTAAATATGATAATGATTTTGAAATGTTTAACCCTATGTGTGCGCTAGGCGCCTAAAATGAGATTGGGGAAAATTTGAACATTTTTGAATTGCGATAACTTTTTAGTTGATTTTCAAATCATTATGAAACTTACAGAACATGTTAATGTTGTTAAGTTGCACACTTTCATAGTTTTTGATGGACGTGCTGGTAACCCTGTAGCTACGGCAGGCACTGAAAAAGAAAAAATTTAAACCATCGCAATTCCTAAATAATGTCCGCTTCTTGCAATAAAAACCAACTTGTGTACAAATTTTATGCTTTATCTATACAGTCAAAGTAAAATTTTGGAAATTTTATGTCGGACAAGAACGGTAACCCGTTCCCAATTTACTTATATTTTTAGCATCAAAAACTTCTGTTCACGGGAACTCACGAACCAATAATCAGATACAGTTGAAATTTACGGACAACATTGGACTTAAGTAGGACCAGGTCTGATAGAAGCGATTTAGAATTGTGGGCAACTCTGTGCCAGTGGTGCTATCTTAAAAAATTACAAAGAAAAAAAACTGCTTTTTGCCCTATGAATTCTGATTCAGCTACCAGATTTTCATGAAATTAACACAGTAGCTGAACCTCACTCTAGGCCATGTTTAACAGAAATTTGGTTGAAAAATTCCAGTGGTGCTGCCAGCTATGGTAGTTTTTGTGTCTTTGTTTCTGAAAATCGTCCTATAACTTCCAGTGCAGTCATGAAATCAATACGAATTTCATACAATTAATGGAACCTATTATAGGCATTATTCAGGCCAAATCTGGTTGAAAAGCCACCATAGGGTTGCCAGCTATTGTTGGTTTTGTATTTATTTGCAAAATCTTTATTTAGCGATTTTATCGTAAAATTTTCAAATGGGAATGATATTGTAGTGACAATAAACAGCAGTTTTCGATTATATGAAAAATTTCGCGGCTGGTAACCCTAAACTTCTTTATACTCCTATAACTTCGAATGCAGTCATCGAATCGAGACGAAATTCGCAGGGTAGGTTATTTTCAACGTGAAGCAGATGTGATATATTTTTGGCTTTGATAATGGCAAAAGGTTGCCAGCACGAGTCGGTTGTGCTGTTTTTGTATCAATAAATGCTTACAGTTAGTATTCATACCGGAAACATTAAGAATGAAAATAAATAACCAATGTTTCAATCCCCAAAGTTCTGCAAATTTTGCGAATCGCAGCCCCAAACACCAACTTCAATCACAGTGCTGCACACTTCAACACTTTTGAACAGGATGGGAGTCCTTTTCCTACCAGGCAAAGCACGACAACATATAGTGGCACTCACTAGGAGCACCCTAAATAACACTGACTTGGCAAACTTTTCATCATTCACAATACTTTTTGTATTTCAAAAAACCCAGTTATTAGAAACAGTAGGATGCATTGATCTAAACAATATTCTTCCCTTAAACGTCGTTTTAATATAATTAGTGGCTGATTGCTAGTGCTCTGCAGTTGCAACATTTTTGCAAACTTAGAAAATCGGGTTGCCACTTTTACACCGTTAAATCGTTATAAATTAAGTTTGTGTAATTTTTACTTCCCTCTCTGGTAACGCGCTTTTTCGCGTCTCGGCTGAGCCTGGCTTGCCAATCCATGCCTGAGAATTCTCTTTCCTGTAGGATCAAAACCCTTTATCTCTGTGAATTTGTTTACATTACGGCTACTATTTTTGAATCTATGATGGATAAATGCACTTCATGCTTCATTAACCCACCCTCGCCACGTAGAGCCATCAAAGCGGCACATTAGCATCCGGCTGGGTCGGATAAAAGGATGCTTCACTAACGCGGAAAGGGGGCCTTCACGGGCATATCTAGAATACCCTGCTTCAGAGGCAGACTTCTTTTTTTGCCTCGTTGATGGTTGGCTGGCGCTCGACTGAGCTTTTGTCTAGTTGAAATGCGACACTGTCAGACAAATGGATTAATGATACTAAGAAAGTGAAATATATGATCTGGTAACATAGCGGCTATTGTTTAGTGGTATAATAGCCAAAATATAGCGTTTACAATAGAGAAAGAAGTTAGTTACGAAAAATCACACCAAAACTATTCGTCAACAAATTGTCCAGGCTATATGAAGCGCGAATATCAAAGAGGGGCAGTAAATTGTCGATCGAGGTAAGTAAAAGCTTTGTTGGAAATTGGTTCTATGAATTGATTCTAACGTTTCAATTCGCAATTTGTTGATTTTGAATCATACTGAATTTAAAAACGGCGAAGCTGTTAAAAATATCATTAAGAGTTGCACAATAATCTTCTGCACTGAGAAGAATAAACAATTTATTGAGCGAAAAAGTGAAATGAAAACGTTCTTCTAAAAATGAATAAAAGGTACAATCAGCAACAACAAACAAACAAAAATATAATTGAAATATTGTTACAAAACGTGTTTTGGTTCCATACATTTCTCCCAGCAAAGAGATAAACGGCAAAGCAAACGCGGAAGAACAGTTTGGCTTTAAGCCACTTCACTCCACAGAACTCCAACTTGCAAGGGTAGAGAAGGCCTTCAACCAAGTCAGGCATGCAGGACTAATTTTCAAAATGCATGAGTTCCGAATACCCCTTCCTCTTATCCAGATCATTGGATCTTTTCTGAAGGGCAGAAAATTCTGCGTCAGAATTGACAAACACTTATCATCCGCCAGGCAGACTGCAGCTGGAGTTCCCCAAGGATCACCTTTATCTCCCCTATTGTATAATATATATACTGCAGACCTCCCTAAACTGCCCGTAGCTAAACTATCATTATTCGCCGATGACACGTGCATCTTCCACTCGTCCCGGAAAGCAGAAGCCGTTGTTTCACATCTGCAATTCTCCATAAATATGCTTCTAGGGTACTTCCACAAATGGAAGATTAAGATCAATGCAGACAAAACCCAGGCAATTTTCATTACGCGGAAGAGGAGACAGACACCACGAAAACTGGCTGTGAACGAACAAGAGATTGAATGGCAACGGACAGCCAAGTACTTAGGATTCATGTTCGACGACCGACTAACTTGGACAACACGCATACAAAATAAACGCAGCACTTGCCATAGACTCCCCCATACCTTCTTTCCCCTCATTAAATCCCAGAGACTGAACAAAACTAACAGATTACTTATATACAAACAATACTAAGACCGGCATTATTATACGGAAGTCTTGCATTCGGACAAACCTCAAAGACAAACAAATAAAACCTACAAACCTGCCAAAATCTCGCACTGCGGAGAATTTTCCGAAATCCATGGTATATTAGAAACGTGGACATACATAAGGACTTTAGAATCGAAACAGTACAAAAATACATACGCGACAAAGCTTTAAAGCTCTTCGACAAGATAGACGGACATACTAATAGCACCATGGATATTCTCAGATTCCCGACCAGGGCACACGAAATATACCCTCACCTCAGAAAAATCACTAGCTAGTGCAAACCATCTGCACACGAACTAAATCTAAGTACCCAATGTAGCCAAGATTCATACCTGAGCGCAAGACCGCTCACCGAGAAAAGTGGAGTAAGAGTGAATCACTTCACCAGCTCCAAACGAACCCAGTTCCTCGTCGTCGTCGTCAATGCAAACATTGCACAGTAATTTTACTACTAACCACCTCCTACAATTTCTTACGAAAAAAAACGACACAATATGAAACAATCGGTGAAAACAAAGGGGAATCAAATGACAACGAATGCGAGAGTGGATGCTTCTCGTGTTGCAGAAGTCATCAAGAATCATCAACTTTGATGTACATCGAGTTTTTTTATTCAAGCGCCCATGTAACTTTATTAATCCTAACGTCAACTAAACAAAATATTGTTGGATATTAAGAAAATAGGAAAAACGCCAAATATGTCTGTGTTGAAAATTACACGTCCCTTGCTCACTTTATTTCTGTAAAAGGATAATGTTCGATTTAATGGAGAAAAGTAAAGGAGGATATCGTTGAATTTTAATAGAGCTGAAAGTCACTTTTTGGAGATTCGAAATCAATCATCAATCTTTTTTAATGACCTGCCAATCCCAAATAAAAGATAATTGATTTTGTAAATTGCGTAATCCGAAACCGTAACATCGAGAATATTATCATTTGGAAAACATACGTTTAAATCGTTAAAAACCGGATCGAAATCAAGGATTTAGGACTATCAACACCCGTAATAAATGATGCCATGTTGTCAATTGGCCCCAGATCTCTGAAAATGATTATATAAAATCTCTCACGAGATTTCACACTTAAAAATTAATCTTAAAACTTTCCAAGGTAACTAAAATGCCCTTTAAAGCCTAATCAAAAAAAATTCAACAAATGGGTTATATTAGTTTTGTCCCGATTCGATAGATCTTTACCAAAAAAATCGTGTATAAATTTACGCAGCAAGTAAAGCACATACAAAAAACGACGAGCAGCGGCAAATGTTATTACAAGTCAGTTTCGGAATAATTGGCGAGATTAAATATAAAAATTGCACACTAAATGCAAACAATCCGATTGAATTAAAATTTAATTTCTTCTAATTCGACTTGCAAAACTTGTGGTTCAGGCATGATATATTGAAAAGTAAATATATCTCCTTTTAATGAAATCCTATGAAGTACAAATAACCCTAAGTACATATCAAAATGATATATCAAAAGGAGCATTTTTCTGCAAATTATATGAATGTGGAAAATGAAACAGATCGCGAACCTCATCAAATACGTCCATTCTACTAAAAGTATAGAATTATAATAACTAAACAATTATAACCATATCAATATTACTTTGTGCAATTGTATAGTGTTAACAGTATTAAATTAAGATGCAATGCTGCGAAAAATATTGAAATACTCAAATGCGGTCAAATATTTAGGCCGTTGGATTTTCAGTCATAAGTGCAATATCAGCGTCCATCATGTCTTTAACCAAGGCCTCGAATGATATTTCTGGTTCCCAACCTAGCTCATTTTTAGCCTTCGTAGCATCGCCCAGAAGATAGTCTACTTCTGTAGGACGGAAATATTTTGGATTTACACGAACTCTTACAATTTCTACATCATCCTTAATTTCATAACCAACTTCATTCACTCCTTTACCTCGCCACTTGATATCACTTCCAATACATTTAAATGCTGCCTCCACGAACTCTCTCACGCTATGGGTTTCCCCAGTAGCAATAACAAAGTCCTGAGGTTTGTCCTGTTGCAACATCAACCACATGGCTTTGACATAATCCCTAGCGTGACCCCAATCACGTTTAGAATCTAGATTTCCTAGTTCGAATTCTTGCAGCAGGCCTCGTTTTATTTTCGCCACAGAGCGGGTTATCTTTCGCGTAACAAAGTTTTCTCCCCGTCGCGGAGATTCGTGATTGAATAGAATTCCATTACATGTGAACATATTGTACGCTTCACGATAGTTAACACAAATCCAGAAACCATACATTTTTGCGCAAGCTGTTGATCAAATAAGAAAAATTGTTTACTAGAGTTAAAATAAATAGAAGTTAGTTAATTTTTGTATGATTTAGACATTAGAAATTTTTTTAAAACTGTTTGCTTACCATATGGTGATCGTGGATAAAATCGAGTTTTCTCGTTTTGTGGTCTTTCTTCCACTTTCCCATACAGTTCAGACGTCGAAGCTTGATAGAAACGGACCTGTTTTTCTAACCCGCACGTACGAATAGCATCCAGTAATCTAAGTGTCCCAACCGCATCAACTTCTGCCGTGTATTCACTCAGATCGAAAGATATTTTGACATGGCTCTGTGCAGCCAAGTTGTAAATTTCCGTAGGTCGAACCGATGCTATAATTTTAACTAGACTACTACTGTCTGTCATGTCACCGTAATGAAGTCTCATTTTATCTTCTTTATGTGATTTCGGGTCACCGTATAAATGGTGTATTCGTGATGTATTGAACGAGCTCGAGCGTCGAATTATTCCATGCACTTCATCATATCCCTTTTCTAAAAGGAGTTCGCAGAGATATGAACCATCCTACAATGAAAAGATCAATTATATTTTTCCAAAACGTCGGAACAGAGTTAATTTAGCATTCCTATTTTTCTTTTTAATGTGATAATAAACGAATGTGCCGAAGCCCTTATATAAATGTACGGAAACTTTTAATAAAATCCATGAAAGTTTAGTCTAGTCTTTCAGCGTATGTGAGGGTAGCAACTTAAGCTTAGTGAATTGTTTAATTTTAAATATTTTAATTTAAAAAATAATCATTCCTTCACAATCTAGATATATTTCAATTTCTTGGCAAATAACGGTATTTCTCTTCTTAGTGTCTACCAATCAGTTTAATACTAATGAAACATAAATCTCTCATTTATACTACATGGTTTTAAATATTTTCTTATTACCTTTAAAAGTTAATCACTTTCTTTTAAATTTTTTTATATACTCTATATAAACTTTGTCAAGCAAACAAGCACTGGGATTCGCCGAGGGTTGGCTATAAGAGAAAAATAGCTCCGCGGAGTGAAGGAAGAAGGTTCAAGACTACTTGAAACTAGGCTAAATTTGCTAGATTGAACCTATTTCTCATGAAAAGAGAAGCACTTCAAAGCAAACTCCGCGGACATGTATGGCAGGGCCAAACAGAAACTTCACTCGAATCTGTCGGACATACTTTAGAAATATTTCCCAAATGTTTTGGAAATATTTCAGATATGATTCCGGCTTTGTGGGGCACGAGCGATATAACACATCTATGCTTTCAACTATCTGTTGATTTTCAACTTCAGCTTCCTACCATGTCTACTGACATCTAGCGACGGCTGCTTGTGAAAGAATCATAAAAGCCGCAGCAGAGTCGCGTCGCCAAATATTTACTTCAGTGAATAATCTATTTATTTATGCATGCTGCAGTATTAATACAATAGTGATTGAGAAATTAGCAATCAAAAGTATGAACTCGTTTCAATATTATTAAAATCATCAACGTGACCCATCGCGAAGAAATGAGATGGATCGAAACTACTAACCTGCCCCGTGATGCCGGTAATCAGTGCAACTCTGCGATTTGTAGGCGCTTCGCCGCTTTTAATCCCTGATAAGCACGTCGGTTCGGACATTTTAAATTCAGGTAACAAATCAAAAACGAACAAGAAAATGCTCCTATTTTCCAACTAGAATAAAAACACGAATCTGCTTATCTCAACCACAGTAATAATTCTTAACACGATATTCGACACGTCATATTCCACTTATCAATAAGAATTTGGACTTGCCAGCACGGACACATTCTTTTCGAAGACCTTATTTCGTACCAGTGAGATAGTAGAAATGGAGTGGACATGCCCATAAGATTTACATTGAAGGGGATGGTAGTAATTTTTTGTCTACTCATTGTCAAATCGGGTCAAATCCAAGTAGTTCCCCTCCAATTTGACAATGAGAGCGAAATGGCGTAAAGGCAGCTTTAACATGCTTTGTGCGCGAAGGGATTGAGGGGGTTAATGGTGGAAAGTTCTACCGTCCGTGTCCAGGGGCTGTTTCGTACCAGCTGTTTATGACATCTACAGTCTACACATCTATAGAAAAAACATGTTGGTCCAACCAAGGCAGGAGATTCTTCCCCAACATTTCTATACACTATATCACAGTGGTGCTGATGACGAATACGAGTAACAAGACTCGTCAATCTGAAAATTGAGTTGATCCAGTAAAACGGTAATTTCAACTTCAAAATAAAAATGAGAAGAAGGACAAGTTGAGTCGTCCAAAAAGCCTCTCGTATGGACCGTCCAAACGTTCGCACTCGTCTAGACTCGGGCAACATGTATTAGCCTTTTAACAGTGTAGTTTCTGTATGCCTTGTCATCCGACTACGTCAAAAGTAAAAGATTTATTATAAAGTGGACGACGAAATAGTATTAAATAGTTAAATGTTCATGTAAATCTTCATAATACTTTTATACCGAAACAATGTTTACAAAAACTGCAGCGCTGTTTGTAGCGTTTGCGTATATTGTTTTTGCAAATGTAAGTAATGCACCATGCAAAAATCGTGAAGAAATTGACAAATAGATTAATCGCTTTTCAGGCAGAGACGCAATCATATGAAGATAAAAGATGTAAATGCATTTGCCCAAGTATTGCATCGGTACAATACAATACTCAAGATACAGATCGTATGCTTTTCATAGAAAATGTTCCTCCCACACAATGGTATGTAATTTAAAAGTTACAGTATACATCTATTTTTAGATGATTATAAGACATTGGCACTTGCTGCTGATACCCCATGCACCAGGGCCCCACCAAACACAACCTACTCGGACAAATCTTCCTTAACTATGCCCAGCATGTTCTTCCTTACCTAGGTCCAATTCACCCGGGTCTTTTTTAAATCGAGTTGAGTCTGATTTTGTCAGGGCCTCAAAATTGAACTGTTTTTAGAAGAATGTAAGCAGAAATATTTTAGTAAACTGAAAAACAAACAGCAGGTGGCATTACTACTGTCGGTTTCGGTTTTCGATCCCAGACAACTGAAATATTTATTTTCTGAGATTCGAAACACTTCAACTAAGATAGAAATTGAAATGAATTCCCCAATATGTTTGTACAATGAACCAAATGTGTCACGCGATCTTTATTTTGCACAAACCAGCAACTAAATGACAATTTATTGATACGCTGCTAATTCGTTGATCCGCAATTCTATAACATTGGTATAAACGGGAATATTATTGGAAACCACGTACTAACTGTATGTAAACAGCTCCCTTATCAGCATATTAGAAGCAGGTATAGAGGGTTTGTTATGTCTCCTCGAAAAAAAGACAATAAAAAATCAGATTGTAACAACTATATTAGTATCAAATAACAAAAAACGAAGACACCAAAGACCGGTGTGTATAATTCAAAATTCAACAATAGCGTCGGCAGCGGTATAACCCAGATGAGGCTACTCATTTCGTCTCCCAGACCACTGTAGCATCTTCTAACCAGATGCGGAGGCTATTTTATAGGCTACCAGCTAGTTTCTGTGAATGAGTCAATGTTGGTATTGTCACAAATAGTCAAGTGTCTGTGAATTCCCGTGCTGATCCTTGCACAGCGTCCAGAATTGTCGCTAATTACCGGGCATCTCGTAGGGAAATGTCGACACATTCCGCAGTGCAGTTGGTTCTGAGCAGCTGTGTGGCTGTCGAACTGGCAAGGCTTAGTACCTTGTTACCGGAGGTCTCATGTTCCTCCTCCTTAAGTGCACCAATGTCATCGGTTATCTAGAAGACGTTAAGAGGTTTTGGGCCCCATGGACACGCCCGGCACCAAGCAGCTGCTAAGTCTAACCCACAGAGTTCTCCGTATTGTGGCCTTCTGATGTGTCATTGCTCATAGAATGGCACGTGCAATAGTCAGGCGTAGAGTTCAACGATTTCGGCCGGGAGTTGGGCTCAGAGGATGAAGAGAAAACCGTGCTTCTTCTTATGTATCTATATTCCGCTTTGCCGATGAGAAGACTAGCTTCACTCAAAACGCCCTTCCTCTCAGGTCTGTCACGGTAATGAAATTATGGTTTCTAGAAAACGCTCTTACAGTCTTAAATAGGCCACCTTAACCGCCCGATCTAAATCCCATCGAGCATCTGTGCAGTAACGACAATAATGTGCCTCGAAATGTAGATACACTTTAGAGTAAGGTTGAGGCTAAGAAGAATTCAATTGGCGAAGAATTATGCTCCAATTTATTAGAAAGTATACCGCGTCGTGTTGATGCTCTTATAGAAGCGAATGGAGGATATACAAAGTATTAGTTAGGAAAGTCAATTAATTCATCGCATTATTTGTTTATTGCGTTTTTTAAGTTTAGTTAAAATAAAAAATTAAAAGGGCGTTTTTTAAATTTTATAAAAATATTAAAGAATGTTATTTTCAATAAAAATACTTTGTAAAATATATGGCTTATTTGGTTCCTTTTAAACACAATTTCTTTGAAAATTTAGGCATATGCGACCAAGTTTTTGAGTCATATACCACAGGCTTTATATCCCCTGGTTTTGAGTTTTAAGCCAAGTACGCAGCTAAGATGATATGCCAATTTTCCATACAAATGTTTCTATAAGTGAAATCGAAAACAAATAAAATGCCAAATCTATACAGAGCTTTAAGCTATTAACATAACAAAAATCTCATGTATCCTTATTCATTTAATGATGAACGAGGTGATACACCGACGAAATTCGGCCATATTGTACGTGGTGCAGATAACAAGGAATGTTAATGCCGTAAATGTTCGAAAAAAGTGGATTTACGATTTTAAAAGTAAATTTCCTTAACTATTGTTTCCCAGAAATTGTTTAATTGAGAGATAGGAGAGCGAATAAATAAATTTAATATGCATTTATATCATAGTGTGACGTCTTAGTGAGGACAATTTCACAGCGAGTAACTGTTATCAAGACCACTTTTAGTTTTTAAATACGGCATTTTTTCCTCCAAGTACAGACTTGAGTACGAAATTAACTTGCTCTATCAAACAGGTAGAGCAGAAATTGTGCTCTAAATTGCTCTAGTTCAACTAATATGCCGTTCACACTACACTCTAAATCAGGCGATTTCGATCAGCTGATCGCTTTAGAGCTAAATCAACTTAAATCTACCTGATTACCCATACATTTTTTTCGGCTTCCGACCGAGTTAATCAAGTAGATTTAGAGTTAATCAAGTACAAATCAGGTACTATTGTGAATTTTTCCGGGCTGAATTGTTCTCAGAGCGTGCTTAATTCCATCCGTGAGAGGGAGAGTAGATTTCAACGAAATGTCATTCGAATTTCGTTCAAATATAGCAAAAATTGGACAAAAAAGGAAAATGTGAGTTGTACAAAATGAAAAGAAAATGCTCTTGCATGTTTCTGCACCATTTTGAACAACTTTCATGAAAAAAAAATTGTACACACAAATTCGAATGACAGTTCGCTCTCTAAATCTCCTCATTCTAAATCACTTCGGGTAGTGTGAACGCTTACTTGATTAACTTGACAGACTCTAAATCTACCTGATTTAGAAGTGTAGTGTGAACGGCATATTACCTGATTAACTTTGACAGCTTCTAAATCTACTTGATTTAGAGTGTAGTGTGAACGGCTTATTAGAGCAGGCTCAAGAAACACAAATCAGAGGAACTTTGGGCAAGCTAGAGCAGCCGGATTGCTCATTAAACACATTTTGCTGAGATATCTCAACTTAATTCAATCTAGAGCAGCTCATTAAACACAGTTAAATATGATATCTACTGTCCAAATTTTTATTTTATTTGTATTTATTAACCAAGCAAGGTACAAGTTAAATAAACAATACGAAACAAAATTGAAAACTAATGTGTCCATATACAAATAAATCGAAAATTTAAATAAATGAAACAATTAACAAATAAATCAATAAAAGTTCATAAAAAAAACAATTTTAAAGAACATTGACGTATAGCTTAAGATAAGGAGCTGCGGATGACTTTAAAAAGGGAAGTTCTGAAGGATAATTTGGCGATCGTTGGAAAATTCAGATTACTTATGCTATTGAATATCCTGCAGCATCTTTTTATCGGCTCATTAGCTGAGTAAATAGTAGAATCTGGATATTCCTTAAGTAAACAAGTGGACCTGGTGTTCCTTACAGGGATATTTAAAACCATTTTATTATTCAGAAATTCCATTCTGATAACGCCTTTAATGACGTCGAATGTGAAAGCATCTTTATTCTGAATGCAAGTGTCAATAAGTTCAGATGATCCAGTCGAAACTCATAAGGAGGAAGGGTTGTATAGTTCTCTCAAGGCGAAAAATAAGAATTGCTTTTGTATGGACTCGATTCTGATACTGAGGGTTTCAAAAGCCGGACTTCAGCAAATGAAGGCATATTCGAGAATAGGGCGACAAGTGAGATGTATAAGGATCTTGTGACCCACAGGTTACGAAATGCCTTGACACGTCTTTTGATAAAGCCAAGCTGTTTGTTTGCTCGAGAAAGGATTTCATTATAATGGAAGATGAAGTGGAGTTTCTCATCCAAGATAGCACCAAGGTCAACAACGTTTTCAACTCGAGCTAACAAATTATTGCCGAGGAAGCACGTGTTATTTTAAGCGGGTCATTTTCGGGAAACTTAAAACCTACCACTTAGCAATGTTGAGAGAGATCTTGTTTTCATTGCACCAATGATCAATTGTTCAAAAGTTCTTGAAATTTTACCAATTGTGTTCGATTGCGAAGGTATGAAGTAAAGATCCGGCAAGTCCGAATGAAGCTAAAGCTTTAGAATTAAGGTAGAGTGGTCAACAATTGCCCTTATAAGTGTAATGAGCAAAATATTTGAGAGAATCTTAAATTCGCGTATAGTGCAACATATCAATGAAGCAGCAACTTTGGTTCCAATACAGAACGGTTTCCAAGAACACAGCAATACAATAGCGGCCACATTAGACGCGGTCCAATTCATCAACAGCTCATTAGATAAAGGTAACTATGTAATAGCCATTTTTGTCGATCCCAAGAAGGCCTTTGACACTATTGACCACAAAATTTTGCATCAACGTCTCGAAAAATATAGCATTAGTAAGAAGTTTAACTCGATAATAAAAAATTATTCATTGGATAGGCGGATTGTGACAAAATAAATACAATGCATCAGTCAAGAACGTTTCATCAATATAGGCATACCGCAGGGACCAATTTTTGGACCAGTATTATTCATTCTATATGTGAATTGCATTCAACAATTTCCAGCTGTCTGGCAAATTAGTCATTTTTGCTGATGACACACTTCTTTTATATTATGAACAGGATGAACCATCTCTTGAGTATAAAATTAACAGAGATTTAGGAATATATCAAGTGTGGCCCAGGCATAGCAAACTGCTTATAAACGTTAACAAAACTAATTACATCATTTTCCAGCAAAAAAATAAATATCCTATAAATCCCTTTATTCAGATAAATGGAATTCGTCTAGAAAAAGCTGAATCAATGAAATATCTTGGCTTAATCCTAGATAAAAAAATGTCATGGTTACAACACATTAACCACATCAGACATAAAGTAAGACCAATGATTGCAGTGTTAAGAAAATTTGAGTTCTTGGAAACTAGAACAAAATTAGTAATGTTTAATGCTTATATACTTTCAACTATCACATACGGAACTATTTTATAGTCAGACATCAAAGCAAAACATCGAGTTAATTGGAAGACTTATTTCGAAAGCAATTAAAATTATATTTAGAATGCTGACTCTAACACCAACAGTTACTGTGTACACTCGAACAGGATTACTAAATATACAACAACTAATTAATTTTGAAAGGGGAAAATTAATTTTTAACATCCTGAACAACAATCTGAAGTGGTTAACACCCCACATTTACATAATCATAAAAAAAATTCGGGTCGCGGATTATATTTTCGCCGCCTGTCTTAGGCACTCCGCACACGGGTCGGAATTATTGTACGTTCTTAAGTAAATAGAATCAGGAGTGGCAAGTTCAACTGAGAGTGCTGTATGGTGCGAACTATTACAAAAAAGATTATCTGTGTCACTAGTTGGACTTTCACTACTTCGCCATAAGCGTTAATGAACACAAGATCCAAACAATTACCGTTTTGATTAGGAGTCGGACAAACATCCTGCAAATCGTTGCCATAAAAATTACTGATAAGGTTAAAGTCGTTGGAATCTGAAAGGTTTACAGGGAGCAGAAAAGCGTATGTTCCATCGGGAATAAAATATAGGAATATAAATTTGTCCTTTTGGTGTGGGGATGATACGAAGGAAAATATTTATTCACATATATAGTCATATACCGATTCGTCGGATCTGGGTGGAATATAAACTAAACCAATGTAAATCGACGTATTATTGAAAGAGATTTGAACAATTAAGTGCTGGAACATTACATTTGGTGTGCTTTCGATTTTTCTGCTTGGAAGTGTGTTGCTCATAGCAATTAAGACACTACCTCCTCGCGTCTGACCTACAGAGCAATAGTGGCGATCACCTCTGTAAATAGTCCAGCTGCTGTCAAGAATTTCTTCGGTAGTATGTAAATCATTAAGCCAAGTTTCGCTGAAGGCAAGTAAATTAAAATGGCATAATTTGGCGTCAAGAAAAAGTCTAGATAACTTACCACAATTGTGGTAAAACTGCTTGAGGCTCTTGTGTGTTTTGTTAGGCAAAATTCCTAACAGAGTGGTTCTGGTCTTTGACGAGATGCAGACGTCGTCAAGTTGTTATTCGATATAGGAGTTCCCGTTGCAGTCGCCTTGTTACGGTTTCTCAATGGGCATATATTGGCCACGCTATTGCGTGCTTTTAAACGAGAGCGAAAGGAAATATTAGAAGGCGATGTGAGCACTATGGTGCGGTTAAAAATTTCCGCCATATGTGCCAGAATTATTGCGTGATGGTGACGGTAAAACTCGACTTGATGCCTCACACAGCCGTTACATGAATTTTTCCGATAGATGTCTGGCTAGCATGTTTGTGTTTGGCTAGTATGTTTTTGTAAACCTTTTGGCGGCGGCAAGCGTTTTAGTGAATTTTCAGGTACTCCTATATTTCCAAGCAGTGTAAATTTTTGCTAAAATAAATGTTTCGGTATGAAAACTTATGTTTTAAGCTTGTATATGATAAAAAATTGGAAATTTTGAGCCGTGTGTGGGTGCAGAGTGCCTAAAAGTAGGCAAGGATTTTTTTTCAAATTTTGATTTGTCATTACTTGTAAGAAAAACAATGGATCATCGTGAAAATTACAGAGCGTATTCATGTTGACTAAAATTTAACACATATGGTTTTTCAAGATAAAGCGGGTAACCCTGTAGCTGCGGCAGGCTGCTGAAAAAAAACCTTCAAATCATTGGCTCTCCTGAAAAAATTTTTGATTTTTGACAAAAATTTCAAATCTTTGATAAATTTTATCCTTTGTGCTTCATGTCAAGTTGAAATTTTCAAAATTTCGATTTGCACAAGAACGGCAAGCCATCACCAAATTACCTCTATTTTCAGCACTCGAAACTTCTGTTCACGAGAACTGGACCGGATACTCCGAGCATAATGAAATTTGCAGGAGATGTTGGTCCGATAGAAGTGATTTTGAAATGCGGGCAACCCTGTGGCAGTGATACCATCTTGAAAAATCACTGAGAAAAAAACACCTTTTGGGCCTATAACTTCCGATTCAGCCATCACATTTAAACAAAATTCACACAATATTTGGATCTTACTTTAGATAACATTTGGTGAAAATTTGGCTGAAAAATTAGAATTGCCAGCTATGGTGATTTTTGTCTCCTAAATCTTGCAAACTTGCTCAGCAAAATAAAGCTTTTTTCTCTATAACTTCTGTTCCAGTCATGAAATCAAAACGAAGTTCATGCATTAAATGGACCTTAATGTGGACCAAATATCGTAGGAATTTCGTACAAAAATCATGAAAGGGCTGCCAGCTATGACCATTTTTGTAATTTTTTGGGAATTTCTTTACTAAGTGATTATATCATTAGATTTGCAAATGAGAATTATCCTGCAATGAAAATTAACAACAAATATGAACGCTTTAAAAATTTGAAATGTTTTGAGGGTGGTAACCCTAAAATTCTTTTCACCCGTATAACTTCCAGCGCAGTGATTCAATCGAAACGAAACTTACTGGTTGGGTTTAACTTAACGTGAAGCAGATTTGGTATATATTTTGCTTTGCCAGCATTAGCCATTTTCGTAAATATTGCACCAACAGATGCTTGAAATTACATATTCATATGCAAAGCATTTGCAATAAAAATAAGATTTTTCGGATGGCAGCCTCAAACAACGTTTAATCGTAGAAACATTCCATGAAATCCTGCGATGAAAACAAAATTCAAAGGATAAGTTGATTTAAGTATGATCTTGTTAAGGTAAATTTATTGCTGCTTCGTTGGGAAAGTGTTGCCAGCACTGAACATTTTCACCATTTGTGTTATAGTTGTGTTTTGTTGCTTTGGATAAGGAATGGTTGATATGATTCTACAAAAAAGTGTATTACGTCTTTCCACATTTTTTTGTCACTCAAAGACAATTTCTTCGAAAATTAGTTTTCTAGCGGTTCTGATGCGCTAGAATTTTTTTTACTTGTTTGTTTTTCTCAATTGTATTGTCTTCCCGAGTATTTTTTTGCGTTGTTTTGTGTGTTTTTCTTCAATTTTCAACCCCTGCTACCACCTATACGTCCTCTGGAGGTCGGATTTCCCGGCTGTGATGCATCAAGTCGAGTTTACTCAATTTGTTTGTTAATAATAATTTTTTGATATAATAAGATGTTTTTGATCGAACTCGATTTGACGAAAATTCAATTTAAATTAGGTAAAAGTATTTTTAGTGAAAGCCTATAATTGCTTACAGCGAAATAGTCGCAATGAAATATGTTTATAGAATAATTTACAGATGTTATTTTTTAATTTACCTGAAACATTCTATAACCTCGTTGGTCCTTAGTTCAAATTTAACCATGAACGATCAACAATGATCATATATCGCCGTTTGATTAAAGCCAAAATCAGTTGTGGAGTTAATTACTCCATACTCGTACATATTTATTGTGGAATATAGTGTTTACTAACTTCAATCAACCCACAGTTCGCAACGGGCTATAGTGACGCAGTTTTGCTTAATTTGAGTTTTAAAGATTGATATGAAGCAATAGCCCATAAGTAGAAGAATAAATAATTTTTTTTAGAAAATTGTGTTCAAAAGTTTTAAGTGCCTAGAAACTGTATAATTTAATAACTGTATAAAAATCTGCATTTGCTTGAACATTTATACTGACATCGATGTTTTGAAAATAGCCTCAGAAAATATAAGCAAAAACGTGTGCATTATACCATCATAATTCATCCTTTTCATAAAATTCGCGCTTTTCATCACTTACGACATTTTCAATTTATTTGCTATACAGAGTTGCGAGTTTCTCAGTACAAAAATAAATTATTTTGCACATAAATTGCTAATTCGTTATTGGAAACTACTATTGCTAATATAAATATCAAACCATTTTTTCTAACAGCAACTGTGATGGTGTAATTCTTCCCAGGCTGGGAAATAAGATAGATGGGAAAGAGCGTGAATTTTGTCCACGATGTGAATGCAATTATGAATACCGCAACACAGCGATTATAAAAGTATGCTAAAATCATGTGTATAATTATATATACTTTGAACACATTTAAAATATTACAGTTTAGATTTGAATGATTTCCGTTTGTACAGGTTGTTGTAATCATGGTGATATGGATAATATCGATTCTGGTTATCTACATGCTTTTCCTCATGTGTCTGGATCCACTGCTCAACAAGCGTGTCAAGGCCAACTATCAGGAACATACAAATGAAGATGTAGATATTACTTATCCTAGGATTCAATATACACTTTTAACCAATAAAAAAGATACAGATTAGTAGCATACATTTTAATTTATTTCCATTTTCCTTATGACTTACTTGTTTGCGATCGATTTCGATTTGCACTTGCGAAAGCGAGACTTTTTCAATTTGTCGCTCTAACTTACTGGTATGGTTTACTATCTTTTTCATTTAACATCATTTTAGTTGTGCCGTTTTTTTACATTTCAAACACAACTATTGCACATAATTGCACCCAAAGATTGCTTTGCCGTTTGTTAAGCGACAATCTTACCTCCTCTTATTCGCAGGATGATACAGCATCAGTAGAAGCCCCCGCTCAGTCGTCACTGCAAGCGATGAGCTCTCGTGGAAATGTTTTGAATCGTGTTGGCCATCAGCAAGATAAGTGGAAGAAACAAGTGCGCGAACAAAGACGTAATATATACGACAGGCATACTATGCTAAACTAATTGGGTATCTAATTTGACAACTCATCATTAAATATTTATTCGAATATTAATATTACGAGTATAATTATTATTTACAGTTGTAAAAATGCTATTTAGAAATAAAATGTACAATATCGTTTACATTTCTATAATGAGTTTTATCATGCATTGCGTCAATGCATTATATTTCAAAATTAATATCTGTGAAATTGGTTTAAGGGATAGTTGGATGATCATATCATGGTTTTAGTAGGGATATTTTTTTTGAAAATACGTATGTTTGGAAAATGTAAAAGCAACCTAGGTCACATGAAGAAGTTAGGGACAATGCTTCTTAAGCTATTGGCGTACTAAAAATCTCAAGTATGCTTATAAACTTAACAAATTGATGAAAAACCGGAGTGGCTCTCTTACATAACGCTTAGTAGCAGATAAGAAGTAATGCGTATGCCGAAAAATATCGGAAAACGTATTGTGCCCCCAAAATTATCAAATTAAGAATTGTAAAGGTATGTTCGTTCCCCAGAGCCGCTAGACAATTTTACCGATAGATGTTTTTTGTGTTTTTGTGGTTGTGTGTGTTTTTGGGGGTGTTCTTTGTTGGTTTGTTTGTTTATCTTCAGCGTGTTGTATTATCGTGAATTTGTTATTCAGAAATTTTGATCCCTGCTCGTCCTTTATTGGAGCAGGGTCAATAAATAGAATTATACTCAAAAACGTATATAAACTAGACGAAAAGACAACACGATGATGGTAAATAAGCAAACAAACAAAAACAAACATACCAGCCAGACATATATCGGTAACGGCTATGGAGAACACGTAGTCGAGTTTAGCCAAAAACCGTACCTAGGTACTGTAGACCGTAGTTAGTAAAATAAGCCTTACCTTTTGATCGTTGTTGGGTGCCAGATATAGAAAATGGTCAGTTGACCTAATGGCTTTATAAAGGAATAGTGAAAAGTGGAAGCAGTGCGGTTACGTGAATTGAAAGTAGTCGTGAAGAGAATAGAGCCATTGAAGGAATTAATGTAAATAGTGTATCTCGCCAGCCTAGTTCTGATCGACACCGATCAGTTATCAGGTTGGACGAACTTTAGTGCAATAACTGTATAAATTTGTATTTATATTTTGGACACCACAGTTTGTAGATATATGTGCTTAAGTAGCTAAACAGTTAACTGGAAATGTCAAAAAAGAGAAAACAATAAAAGTGAAATCGAAGCGGACAAACGCTTTTTATTATTAGTTCTACAACTAATATTACTGTAGTTTACAACCATACTATAACTATAATTATATTTCATTTAATACTAATTAAATTTTGAATATTTTTCTCTCTATACATTAAGCTCAAAAACGTGTCAAAAAAACAGAAATTTCAATAACATTAGAGAATTGAACTAATTTGATGCGTAAGTTTTTGTCTACAGTCATACCAGTGTTTGATATTGTATGAGGGTCAAAGATTTTTTTCCAAAGGGCAAAGAGTGTTCAGTTCATAGTCTATTCATTGTTTATTCAGAAATTTAAGAATTTATGAACAACCATCACCCCTCGGGGCAGAAGAAATATATGAATGGGATCTACAAACCACTCTCTCAACACAAGGCATTTTTTATGAACTAAAATATTGGAAGTGATATATTAATACATAATAAGCTAAGGTATGGTGGTCAGTCGAATCATACACATTCACCATCCTCCAGATTTTACACGAAATTATTCTACATACGGGTTAACCAATTTCATTTGTCACATCTAGCCCCTCCAACAATGTCGGCCAATGTTATGAAATCGAGCAAAATATTATACATGCATCTGGTTTAATTTTTTTAATAATTTAATTGAAATTTCTACTTGTGCGTAGATGTTACAAATTAAACTATTTACCTCGTATGTATTATAATTTTGGATTATATCTGGAATATGGTGTATGCGCATGACTTTGACTTATTATTCAATTATATACCACACCCAATGACCCCTTACTATTGTTTTATTGAAGGAACAAAATGCTTTGTAATGAGAGTATAAAATCCATAAATCCTTTATCACCATCCGGGATGATGATTGTTAACAAATTCTTGCATGTTATAATCACGCATATTCACGATTTTTCGGCATTAATAAATAAAACGTAATTTTTGGATTTAACATACATTTCAGTGTTAATTTACAGAAGCGTAGCATACATTAATGATTAAGGCCGATTCTAAAGCTTAAGTTTAAACTGCCATTAACTTTTTAATTTCATCATAAAATACTAAAACCAGGGCCGAACCGGTTCCCCTTATAACATTTGATAGTGCCCCTTTGAAGAAAGCGCCTGCACCTTCTTGCGCTAATATTTTCCCCCAACAGTCCAACGTGTTTTTGTACATGACATCTCCACCTTTCAGACCAGACTGCATCATCATCCGCCGACGCACTGTATCGAAAGGATATGATATTACACCCGAGACGTTAGTAACAATCTGAAACCCAAAAGCTGGATTATTTATCTTCAATGTACATAACTGTATTGCTTTCTTACCTGAGCAATTATAAACGATACAAACACATTTGTGTTCTTGGGGTCAGGGAGAAGAGTTTTCGCGGTATCGAAAAAACCGAAGTAGCAGGCTCGATAAATAATAATTCCTTGAACGGATACGAAGAACCCACGATACAATCCAATATACCCATCTGATTTATATGTTTTCGCAATGCAATCGACTAGTCCATTGTACTGACGATTTCCTTCTTTCCCTACATCTACACCCAAACGGGTTCTAGCATAATCCAACGGATATACAAAAAATAAGGATGTCGCTCCGGCCGCTCCCCCGCTTACTAAACTGGCTCCAAAGTATGTCCAAAAGTGCTCTTCCTTCTTCAAGTTTCCCATGAATATCTTTTTGTAATAGTCTTTGAATGCGAAATTCAAAGCCTGAGTGGGAAAATAACGAATGACATTGGCCAAGTTCCCTCGCCAGAATGACGAGAAACCTTGCTCCTTCGGTATACGAATAAAGGCGTCGACGATTCCTTTGTACTGTGCTTCAGCTGAAATCTGCTTCGATGCATGCTGCACTTGAAGGATAAGCTTCACTCGTTCAATAGGCGCAACTGCAGTCTTCGCTACCGCTGCTGACACGCCACCGGTCATAAAATCTATCAGAAACTTTTGAGCAGCACTTCTTTCCTTCGGGTTCTTTCCTTTTTCAGTGTCTCCCATTTTCGTAAGTAAATTTTATTCCCTGATAAAATTTAACACCAATAAAATCTTGCACGCTGAAATTTTTGACTTTTATTTAGTTGCCAACTATGATTGTATATTAATTTGAAATGAGCAATGCTGCATGATAAATTTAAACGACGGTGAGCCCAAGTAAATGATTTATCTAATCAAAAGTGCATATGTCCGATTTATATGAATCCAAAAAAAAACTAAATTTAGCTTAAACGAAGCTACTTGTAAGTATATCACGATTGTGATCTGAAATAGGCACACAGTTTTGTTGGAAATACAATACCAAGGCTTTGTTAGATAAGCTAAGTATGTCCTAGATAAACTGTAAGCATCCCAAATAGTGATCTATATGCGCTAACTAGTTATAAAAACCATTCCTGGCAAATTACTTAGATGCAAAGAAAGATAATTAAGATTAACTAAATCGCTAATGTACGGGCAAATGGAATTTTAAAAATAACCGGGGATCTAGAAGGATTTCCCTGATAGCGTACTAGCAGTGAGATGCAGGTACTGGAGGGAAGATTCGGTTTAACAATTTGTACGAAAACAATCGTTAAGTTTCAATTTGCGAGTGCTAAAGGGAGGAAGTTTCAGTAAAGTTAGACGTTGTTCTAAAGGAGAATAAGGATCAGGAAATTCGCTCAACCAATAACGAGTAAATTTACATGGAACCGATATGTGTATGAAGCAAGGAGACCGAGCTTGCGAGAGAAGTGACTAAATGAACACATTTGAATATATTTATAGAATAAAGTGAATCACGTAGAACAAAGCCTTCAAGTTTAGACGTCCTTGAAGTAACGAAACATTCACGGGGTCAAATATGAGTTTCGGATCAAAAATGCTACCAAGTACTTTGTACGTATATATGATGTGTGTGTTTCTGTATACCTGCCTATGTATATCTATGTGCATTTATACGCATTTGAAAAACAATAACTATGAGGAAGATCTCGAGGATTTTAAATATATTTTTCAAATCAAAACCAATGCAGCCAACCTCATACTTAATATCTTCTTCCTACGCGAGGTGCCGCTCTAAGCACATGAAGGCATATTAGCTTACTATACGTGTCAAAATGTTCGCCCATCTGAGGAGCTTGTGATGATGTGTGTTGCGAGGCCTTTCGGTGTTCAAAAACTAAATCGTGTAACTTAGTGGTTTAACTAATAGCCTATAATTTTGTTCGAATAAGTGCTAGCTACTGAATTAGTTAAACATCAGCGATGGGCGGCCAAAAGTTTCAATATGATGAAAGCGGTGGCACATTCTATTATTTCCTGCTATCATTCTTGGCTCTCGTCTTGATTCCGACAACAATATACGCTTGGCCGAGAAAGAAGAAAGAAGGTAAGACGTTATCTAGTAACCTAAAATGAAAACTTCCGGCTTCTGATACAATGCCGCGTTGCAAGGTGAAAAGAATTCATATAAAAATGTTCAGCAAGAGCGTTTCCAATGTAATTCCAGGAGTCTTAAGTATTTCGTTTGATGACCGTATGTCAAAAGTATGTCTCAGTTAGGAATCGCAGTTAGAATTTCGCACTCTGGTGCCTACGCTAATTGAATTACTAATTACCGTGTTCCCGTTTCTTACTGTGTTTATTTGTGCATGTCGTTTCAGATCCGAATAAGCTGAAAGAGGAGTGTCAATGTCCGGGATGCGTGAAGAAAAGAATAATTATTGCGGCGTCCGAGCCGTACAAAAACTTGAAGACCTATGCAACGAAACTGGCCCTGGTTCTTGGCTGGATGTTCCTAATCTTCTTGGCGTACCGAGTGTCGCAATTCGACTATGAAATGGTGAACTTCGATCCATTTGAAATACTCGGTATATCACCGGAATCGAGTCAGGCTGAAATCAAAAGAGCTTATCGAAAGTTGTCGGTTGTCCTGCATCCCGATAAGGAAACTGGCGATGAAAAAGCATTTATGAAGCTCACAAAAGCATATCAGGCGTTAACTGATGACGAGGCCCGGAAGAATTGGGAAAAGTATGGAAATCCAGATGGCCCAGGAGCTATGTCGTTCGGCATTGCGTTGCCTTCCTGGATAGTCGAAAAAGAAAATTCAGTTTGGGTTTTAGGACTGTACGCTCTGGTATTCATGGTAGCTTTGCCCGTGGCTGTTGGAACATGGTGGTACCGTTCGATCCGGTTTTCAGGAGACAAAGTCCTCTTAGACACGGCACAAATGTATTTCTACTTTTTCCACAAAACCCCGCACATGGCGTTGAAGCGTGTTATTATGATATTGGCAGCTAGTTTGGAGTTTGATAAGCGACACAACTCGCAAGTTGTCGAACGCTTGTCAGATAATGATGAAGTGCCAGCAGTAAGATTTGAATGCTTATTCTGATTCGACCATAGATCTCACATGCTTCATTTTACAGCTTATACGCCAGCTGCCAAACTTGAACGAAAAGTGCAAGGAGCAACCACTATGCCGAATGTACTCGATCAAAGCAAGAGCAATCCTTCATGCTCACCTCAGTCGTATCCCTTTGAATCCGGATACTCTAGAAAAAGACAGAATATTCGTTGTAAAAAAATGTCCTTATCTTATACAGGAAATGATCTCCTGTGTACATCAACTAGTTGTACTGGCTTATGCCAGGCGAAGTAAGCATTTGTTGAAGCATGTTAGATGATATATTAATTGTTTTCATTCATAGTTTCTAGACTACCGAACATCGAAACAATTGAAAATTGTATGAAACTCTCGCCGATGGTCATCCAAGGCCTATGGGAATTTAAAAATCCCCTACTTCAACTTCCCTACTTAACGGAAGATCACGTTCATTTCATTATGAAAAAGAAACATATAAAAAATTTACAACAATTCGCACAACTAAAACCAGAAGAATGCCGTCAATTGCTGAAACATTTTTCAGATTTCGAATATGAAAACATTATGAAAGTTCTAGGAAAGATGCCACTAATTGATTTTAGTATCCGATGTGAAGGTGAGTGTATGATGATTTTTATGCATGTGCATAATGTGTTGTATAGCAGTATTGATCTAATACCTCAAACAGTGATTGAAGATAGAACGTTTTCGTCAAATTTTAAACTTTCTTGAAAACTTCTTCAGTTCTGAATAAATGCAGAAAATTCAAACATATTAAATCAATTGCCAATTTAGGAGTACTACTGAATGAATAACTATTCTTGCCATGTATAGGCGGCACGCGATTCCTATATCGGAATTTCTTCGCGAACTCAATTGCTCCCTCCAATTGATAGCTGAGAAAAACGTAATATTCGTGGGCGACATCAATCTATGCTTGCTAAAAGAATATTCGACTTTAGATGAGTACCAAGCAATTATGTCCAGCTTTGGTTTTCAGCAGTTGATAGATTCTCCAACTCGAAATAACAGCTGCCTAGACCACATTTCCGTTCTAGAGATAATCTACATATCCCATCCAGTAAAGTTGTGTCCTCAGGTAGAAGCGACCACGATGTTATTATCTATAAATTACCTCTTAATCTAAACAAAAGCAAAGCTATCAACCAGCATATTAAAAGCATCACAAAAATTGATTATTCGCTATTAAAAGTATGCCTGAATAATATAGACTGGTCACTTATATATAATGAATCAGACGTATTAGTGTCTTTTAATCATCTAATTAACGAACTGAATTTGTGTATTAATCAAGCTACAGTTTCACGGAAAGATTGTATTCAGCATAAAATTTTAAAACCACGGATGACGCTTGAATTGTACAAGCGTCAATCATTTAGGAATATCTTATATAAGAAATGTAAACTTAGAAAAAATGATAAGAAATTACATCGATTTTACGATTCTTATGCTGGAAAACTGAAGCAAGATATGCTGGAGCATAAAGTTAATTACTACCATAGTTTATTTGAAAAAAGCAGAGATAATGTTAGAAAACAGTGGGAGATAATAAATGCCATTCTAGGAAAGACAGAAATTAGAAATGATGGACCTACAGTTTTGTCTCATTCACGACCAGATGTCCTACAGTCAAATCCTTTGGATGTCGCGAACGAATTCAATAGTTTTTTTTTATTTCAGCTATAGAAAATACTAGAAAAAATCTTGATTCACCCACTGGTCTTAGTACGTAGTGAATATTCAGAAACGTTCCCATGGCCGCTAGTTGAAAACTCTTTTTGTTTTTGTTTACCGACATCCACAGAGGAGGTTAGAAGTGTGATTAGTTCGTTGGAATCTAGCAAGGCTCCTGGTGTTGACGGTATAACGGTCAACTGTCTAAAACAAATAAAAGATATTGTTTCACCAGTTCTCACTCACATAATAAATTTAAGCTTCGAAAAAGGAGTGTTTCGGGAGATTCTAAAAACTGTAGTAGTGATCCTTCTTTTTAAGAAAGGTTGTCGTACAGACCTCAATAACTATAGGCCGATTTTTCTATTACCAACGTTTTCAAAAGTTATTGAAAAAATAATGAAAAGCCGAATAATAAATTTTTTAAAGAATACTAACTTCTTCTGCAGTAACCAATTTGGATTTATAGAGAAAAGATCTACTGAAGATGCTCTGTTAAGCCTCTTTTCGAATGTGTTTGAAGGTTTGAACAATAATAGATTCGCCTGTGCAATTTTCCTTGGCATAGCTAAAGCCTTCGACTCGATTGACCATAATATTCTATTGAATCGTTTATACGATACTGGTATAAGAGGCATATCTCTAAACTGGTTTCGGGCATACCTAACTGGGAGATACCAATGTGTAGGTATCTTAGATGCTACAAGTTTATGTTTGCCCATTTCATATGGTGTCCCTCAGAGATCTGTACTCGGGCCTATTCTCTTCTTAGTTAACATTAATAATCTCTGCGCAGGCAAACTTGATGGCTCTCTTACAAGCTTCGTAGATGATACCGCCTTATGCTATTCGGCAGAAAATTTAACAACTATGAGGTCCCAAATGCAAAATGATTTGAATAAACTCAAATTATGGTTCACTATAAACAGAATGGCTTTGAGCATCAAAACCAAGTTTGTTCATTTTTCACTTAGAGATAGACAAGATGATATAGGCAGATTATTTTACAAATGCAAAAGATGTCTTTTAGAAAATGATATTTGTCATGAACACTGTATCGAAATAGATCAAGTTGATAAAATAAAATACTTAGGAATCTCGGTTGATGAAAATCTAAACTGGAAGCACCACATTGCAGGTTTAAAAAGTATATGAATTCGTGTTTAAGAATTTTCTATTACTTGAGAATATCTGTCCTATCTCCGTACTTCGTTCTGTCTACTACGCTATAGTTCAGTCGAAATTGCAGTATGGCCTAGCACTTTGGGGTGGAAACTTTTTTTCTTCGATTAAACCTGTTGTCATCTTGGAAAAAAAAATAGTCAGGGTAATAATGGGAGTTAGTAGATACGAAAGATATTTTCCAATTTTTAATATCTTGAAAATATTGCCTCTAAGGAATTTATTTGTTTATCGTGTGCTACGAGTTTTTTATGTTAGAGGTAGTGCTAGGCACATGAGAGGTAGTGCTAAAGCTTATTCGAGTAGGTTGCAAGCAAGAAATCAAATTTCAGTCCCTTTTCCTAGATTGGAAGCTTATAAAAGGTCTTTAAAGCTCTGCGCACCAAAATTGTTTAACTCCCTTCCCAGCTCAATTTCATCTATAGATAACGTGAATGAATTTCTAAAACATTTAAAATGTTGGCTATTCTCTATGCAAGACATTGAACCATTTTTTCTGAGTACTGTAGTGGGACAAGCTTGATATACTTTTTTTAAACGTAATATAGAATCGAGTAATATTTTAATCTCCTGTCACCTATTGCACCTTAAATTATAAGAAGGTAACCTCAACACAGTATTAGCTAGGAGGTACCTATCCATGTGCATAACTAATATTGATTGAATATTGGATGTACTAACTATTTAGTGAATTAGTTTATTTAGTCATAGTTGTAATAATAACCGAAATTACGTTATTGTTCATTTTTTTATTGTACTTATTATGCATTATAGGGGGCTGGTAGCTCTGTTCGCTAAGGCGTCAGGCCGAAAAGTGGCGTGCTACGGGGCCTGTGAGTTCGAATCCCGCTAGTGCCATGGCTGTAAGTGTGAATGCGTGTGATTGTCTATGAGGGTGGCAAATGGGCCCAAATTGGCGGCCTAATGCTGGCCGCGTTCCCGGCAGCCCTCTTCACTAGCCTAACCTATTATGCATTATGGAAATAAATTTATTATTATTATTATTATAATTCACATCACATCGACTCAATAGTTGTGAAAGCTAGCACTGTCTGTATAAATTATACGAACTAAACGGGGTCTATTAAAAAAAAATTTTACAATGCTGCATTCATGGTCAAACTCTTTACAGTTAGCAAAATCTTTTAAAAAACCTCCTTAGCAAAATCTTTTAAATATTTAAAGTTCCGACGCCAAAATTTGAAAATCGTATTTCCCACAACCTAGACCTTCATAGATTCCTTCAACCTCACCGACCGCCTCGTCTTCTTCCGCCAGTAGCGGTCACATCGCCACCAGGTTGATGATAAAATAGAATAGCTGATAACACAATCTGACTTCAAACCTGCTGATTTCCACACACCCGCAGATTTGTAAAAACACGTCAAAAATTTGAAAAGGAAATCAGCATCAGGCGAATATAATATTCTCAACATATTGCTTAAAAATTAGCCGAAAAAAGCGCTAGTTTTACTTTGTTTAAGTTTCAATTCGTGCCCGAAGCAAAGCTCCTTTCTTAGCTTGTGGAAAAATAAGCTCACTCTCAGAGCTACAGATCTATCAGTCTGGTATCTACAATAAGCAGGGTGTTTGAAAAAAACGACTCGCACGTCTGTTGCGAAAAATTGATCGTCATAAAATCATTCCGGACTGACAGTTTGGATTCAGACACAGCTTTTCCACTAACTCCCAACTAACTAGAGTCGTCAGTATAATCGAACAGTATGCTAGCAAACAGTCTACTAGCTTAATGATGGCCTTATATTTAAATTCATAAAATTTAATTTCTATGTATACTTAACGAAATCGGTTCAATCTTTTTTGCAACAAGAACCTTAGTGAGAGCTCGATCCATTTTCTCTGAATACAAAATTCCAACGGCAGTGCCACTAGGTTCGGTCCTAAACCCAACTCTAATATATACCTTAGATTTAGAGAAATGCCCAAACCGTGAAATTGCTATGTACACAGATGACACAGCCACAGAATTGGTAATGCATTTCGAGGATAATTAGAGTCTCCTCAAAGTTTTTGCACCAAATGGAAAACTCAAATCAAACTAGAAAAAAACCAAGCAACCTTTTTCAGCAAGAAACGAGTTCGTGGATATTTTCCCCAATCCTCATCTTAATGTTTTAGGCACAGTTATCTTATGGTATCGATTAATAAAGTACCTAGGCCTAAGGCCTACCCGAATTCATGTCTTCATTTCCGTCTTCTGGCTGTGTTAATTGATTGTGACGTCAGCGGAATAGTTAATCTATTATGAAAGTTCTCAGGAATCCAAGACGATGCATACGAATTGGCCTGGTTGCCTAGACGATTTCGTAAGAAAATTCAGTAATTCAATTAATCCACTCATACATACGTACATAATACCTTGCACGTACATAATACCTTGCTCCTCCTAGTAAAAACGGGATCAAGATTTGTTCTTTCAGATTTTTAGACAATTAAGTTTTATCATAAGTTTCATAAAGTTTGATAAGCGTTTTTTTTTTTAAATAAAACACAGTGACACAAATTTATACACATCTTATTTAGGATACCTCATAAATATCTAGAAATAGTTTTTTTTTGTACACGCAAAACCGTACTAATTTTTCAATAAAGCTTTATTACTATAAGCATTTCTTTTAGCGTGATTAGTTTTATTTAATTGTCATGACCAAATAACTCAAACTCTTTTGCAACTATTTACAAAATACAATTATGTGAACTACATAAACACAACAAATAATAACCATTGATAATATCAAACAAATATCAATCATTCATCCCATAAAATAACTGATCATATAATTTAATTTCAGTCATTGATGATGAAAATACCAACGTAGTAACAGCAGGAGCTATAGTTACTGTCACCGTTACTTTAGTACGAAAGAACATGAAGGAACTTTTCGGTGACACGGAAAGACCAGCAAAACAACAAATCAAGTGAGAAGATTTAATTTACACACATTTCGCCGATTGGTTAGCATAGTTTGCATTCTTATTTCTAGGGAAAGCGAAGAAGTCGAAGTAAACGGCGAACAGCCTGAAGACCAACAAACCGCAACCGCGAAAAAATCTAACGCTTGGTCGAAATCCAATAAGAAAACGCACAAAGGCAAAGGTGGCAAAAAAAGTGGAGCGACTAAACCTAAGCCACCAACAGCAGCAGCAGCAGCCATCAACGTGTCAAAGTCACCTACTCCGAATGACTCGAAAAAATCTGAATCTGGAGTTCAAGAGAAACTTGCAAAAGCCAATGCAGAAGCTGAATCCGATATTGAATCGGATGACAGTGATAATGACGAAAAAGAAGATGCTGGTGCTTCAAGTGACGAGAATGAGAAAAAGTCATCAGTAGAAGATGATGACGATGTTGAGTGGGAGAAGCTGCAGCAGAAATTAAACAAGCGTGAAAAATTAGAAGGGAAGTCTAGAATTTCGCACAGTGTTCACAGTCCATATTTCGCTGAGGATAAGCAAGAATACTGGTGGACTTATATTTGTGATAGGAAGTCTCGAACTCTGTTAACGGCACCCTATCATGTAACAAATTTAGTAGATCGTGAAGAAGTACAATTGAAATTCACTGCACCACGGTGGCCTGGAGTATACACGTTAACAGTTTGTCTGCGATCAGGTAGGAAAAACGATTCTGTTAACTTTCGTTTGATAATATTTGACAATTGATCGCTATGTTATCCGTTTATTAGTTAAACTATGGCCTACATTGTATATATACCCTTAATACAGTTCTCTAGAAGTTGGCGTTCATTCATTTCAGATTCCTATATCGGAATGGATCAGCAACAAGAGCTTAAATTAGACGTGCAAAAGGCACCAGAAATAACAACGGATCATCCACAATGGGATATTAGCGAATCAGAGTCTGAGCATAACGATCAGCAAGAAAATGAGAGTGAATTTGCGACTGACACATCAGAAGATGAAGAATAGCATATATTTTAATCATGTTTTATTTAAACATCGGTATATTTCTTTGTTGGTTCATCTCAGTTTGATGCATACAATATTAGTGCTGGATACTATCTTCATTAGAAGCAAGTTTAATTAATTTTAAAGTTTATTTATGTGGTATAGCCGGATCGATAAAGAACGAATAATTTCTTGGGTGCAACCTTATTGCAGTTAGTTTAGGTAATCAATTTATTTCAATTGATCTTGTAGTTAAAATGTTCAATAAATTCTTTTGGTATTTACTTTGGTATAATTTTGGTGAACTAGTTGAACTTAGAGTATGTTAAGTATGTTATCATTGTCAAACATATGTGTATTCCTTTTAAACTATAGAAAAATATCGTAATCAGAAACGTTGATGAAATCATCCAGAAACTAATGAAAAGACACTCGTCCTTAGAAATTATTGCATTGAACATTAACATACATACATAAAATATGGGATCGGAGCTTTCTTTTCGTAAAAGTGTATGTTTTGGAAGGGTTAAAGCGAAAATTGATTTTGCATTCATAACTTATTATATTTTCGATGAGAATCAATTCAACAAAATGTGTATAGCTCATAAGTAATGTTAGCAAGCAATGGCAAGCATTTCATAATCATTCAAATCTGACCTTATTGTAAAAAGGTTTAAAAGAGAAATAACTGGTCTGTTGTTTCCCAACTAAATGATATCCATACTACAAAATATACTTTTTTATTCGTTTGATTTGCAAAGGTTAGAATAGATTTATAATACTAAACACACATGCAAGAGAAATGCAAATTAATAAAATAAATATAATACATACTATAGAAAACGAAGGATGTAAACTGTATTTGACACAATAATTTAAAGAGAGATAATGTCTTCTACAAACTCGGATGTTTTTATATGTAAACTTATTAGAAATTCATGTATTTTTGTCAATTTAAACAAGATGAAAAACCAAATTGTTTATAAATAAAATTTAAAAGGAAAACAGTCCCACTTTTTATTTGGTTGGTATTTTATTTAAACAATAAATAATTAGTCTAGTTTGTATAATAATTCTTGGCTTGCACTGGAACGGTTAAATTATAATTTCGGAGTCCTAAATTTTTGCATAAAAGACTATAGTAAAAGTCTTATTTATTAGTCTTCCAATAATATCCAATAATAGCAATGTTCTCAATTTTAACAGTTCATTTATATCAACGACACAACAATCGATAATCTGATCTAAACCTGCAGCATGAAAGAATTCCAGGTGCCTCATATTTGCAGCGCCGACATCAAGTTCCTAGCACACGGTATCATTCCATCGAAGGCAACGTCTGCGTTGGTACCCTTTTTCAGTAATCCTGCTCCCGTAGACTTTCCGAACTGGATCTTCCTGCTCATACACGTTATATGTGCGCCTCATCTCAGCCTATTAGGTATGATTTTATCAGTGACTTCGCGCAAACGATAACGCACATATACTTCGCTACTGCAAAACCGACGAAATCGTCCACCTCCATTTTAAGGGTTTTGTGGGTTGCAAATATCTACGAGAAGATCTTCGTGATGCAGATTCTGGCTGCCTGAGGAGAGACCAGTCCCACAAAACTCTAGACGGAAAATACTCAGATGAAATATTTCGAAATTGATGAGGTGAAAGCTGTTGGAATTAAAAGGGCGCAAAAGACTGGAAAAGATGATCAGCGCAGGCCAAATAGCGAAATTCTGCGGAAAAAGCAAATGCAGCAAGCTCTCTGTGAAGAGGAATCCAAGGCTACAAACTAGTATTCGGTAGGCTCGGCCGCATGAGCCCCAATTTGATATTTCCAGCGCACAGTGTGACGGCAGAAATCAATCACACATTTCGTCAGGAAGATTTGCCTTTACTCACTGAGGAAGAGCTCCGCAATGGGATTTCCAAAATTAAGAATCGAAAGGATCCGGGTCCGGCAGAAGTGCCGAAAGCAGTGGTGAAGAGACTCCCGTCAACATTGCTAGACATATATAATGGAGAGGGTCTTTCCGTCACGCCGGAAAGTGGCACGAGTCGCTCCGTTTAAAAAGGACAAATACGACCCTAACACATCATCATCGTATAGTCCCCTCTGCATACGTGGTACTGCTGGGAAACTTCTGGGAGGGTTTCTGAATCCTGAACTACAGGCGGCTATGCGAAGGCCTGGCGATCTTTCGAAAAACCAGGGGATCCGCTGTGGTCACTCTTCAATAAGTGCGTTCCCACACCTATCAGGCCACACCTATCGTGTTCTTAGTAACTCTGGTCACCCGTAACGCTTTTAACACTGTAAGTTGGAGAAATATGTTGGACTCTCTTCAGCAACATTTTCAGGTAGAAGACTACTTACTAATTATGATACGAGACTATTTACAAGTTTTTATTTGATATATGAGATGAATCAGCAAAGTGAAATCAAGCAAAACAAAAATCTTATAATTTTAGCAGCACAAGGGTCCATTCTTGGGCCAAACCTATGGAATGTTGGTCTCTTGCGTTTCGAGAGAAATCATCACTTCGCCCAACTCAATCAAGTAATGAGAAGGGTTGAAGGCTGTTTGGAAATCCATAGACTCTAGCTGGCGTACATTAACTGATATCATGGTAATTAAGAGGGGGATATCAACTGTTATTTATTTATATTATGCCCATGACGGTCGGCTCCGAAGTGTTTGAGAACAGAAAATCGATTAAGTAACTCGGCTCGAAGCTAGCTCGTGGAATCCTCACACGGAAATCATGCGACAGGGCACTAGTGACTGTTATTTCGCTTGGAAGACTGATGGCAAACGTCCGCGGTCCTGGTTCGAGTTAATGTAAGCTTCATATAGCGGTGATTAATTCAACCCAACTAACATCTGCTGTATGAAGCAGAAATGTCAGCCATTGCTTTAAGGTTTGAAAAGTATTGAAATATGATGGTGAGCGTTCAGCACCAGGGAGTAGGTACAAACCAGTGGGAGAAAGCGTCGAACAAACGCAGGGAGGTGTTCTTGGATAAATCAGAAGTAGGAAGAGACTTTTAGCAGCTCAAGTAGCCGCTCAAGTGCAAACGCTTGAGCTTTGGTCGAAGCGTTGGGCTGGCAGCTATTAAAGCGGATGGACCATTAGGCTTATTCACGCCTTAAAACCTTGGCTTAATCCCGATCACAGTGAGATACGTTTTTACCAGAGCCAGATCCTATTGGGCCCCAGCTTCTTTAGGAAATATCTACACTTAGTGGGGAAAGTCAGGTTGAAATTCTGTAAATGTTGTGCTAAGGAAAGTGATAACGCTTTACATACCCTTTTTCATTACGTTCGAATTAGGAGACCCTGTGACGCCGTAGACGATCGTGAAGATAAAGCTACGGCTAAATGGCACCTGGTCAGCTGCGTCAGCATATTTGGAGCTGATATTGCGCTCAAAAAAAGAGGAAGGAGACTTCATAGACTCCTGAAAGCGTGACAAAACGGAAGCACCTGGTAGGTGCTAGTAGCACGAACGAGCTGAAGTAATGCGAAAGCAGTTCTTGCACGGATTCCTGTGGTCGACGGACGATTGTTTTTAGTGAGTAAGAGTCTCACATAATCCTGTAACGTCCACAGGAAACCTTTTGAAGGTTTTCCGACACCCGTTCGGAAAAAATTAATACAAACTTTGATTTTGAAATTTTTTGTATTATTTAAGGGAGTCTTACTATTTTTGAGGATTAAATTAAAAAAAAACTAAAGGATTTTGTTTCTATGTAATCAATGTTAGTTTCTGCAAAATAGCACAACTGTCACTCATTTTTAAGATGGCCAATACTAATAACAAAATTTAATTGTAAACTAAGAAACAGTCAATTGAATTTGTTTTCGATCCTGCTTTAGATTTTTCGAATAGATTTCATTCTAAACTCGTTATTTTTAAGCAAATATTTCATTTTGTTCGGAATTTGTAACTTTTTATTTATTTTATTAACTTTTGCATAACATAAATATGAAAAGAGATTCTCGAAAATTGAAACAAGAATAAATTGAACTTATAGACTTATTTTTCAGGACAGACAATTTCATGTTCAGATGAAGTTTGATTTAGGCTACAAATTCCACATCACCAAATCGAATACTTACCTAGAGTTTATATCTGCTTCTAACGACTCTTTCCGGAAAAAATGTATTAAATGTAAAATTATCATTGGTATTTACGTGTTTATTGCTTGGTTTTTTTTTAAATTTTAACTTAAATTACTTTATCATAAGATTCGCCTGTATTAAGTAATTTAACATATGAAGATTAAAAGTACACAAGAAATTAATGAAATAGATTATGTATATACATACAAACAATATCATGAAAACGCTATGTAACAAATGAAAAAATGTGAATTATTGTATAAAATTCAAATAACGTGTTTCATCATAATAAATTTTAATGTTGGAACTTATTTTCAAACCAAAAAATCAAACAAAGTTTGCTTTTAAGTTTAAGACAGTGCAAATCATAAAATCGATCAAATTGATTACAAAAAAATGATTACCGGCTGCAAATAGCGTTACCATTTAATAATAAGTTGGATTTCAAGTAGCAACTTGCAATTGTTAGAGTACAAAATGAAATTTTTCGAACATGTACAATTAAATAAATTACATTCAAAAGAACACATAAATGAATATACACATTCGATATATTCAACGATCACTGATCAAATGAAATAGCCGCAAATTTAAACAACAATCCATTTTGTACTCGTATATTTCCTAAAGCTTTGAAGTCACTATTGATATCGATATTTTTTTAAAATTCTTTTGCATGCATTCAGAAAAATGCGAATGAAATTTTTTTTAACAAAGTCTCTCGGATGAGGGATAACATTTTTCCGTTTACATCTTTCAAGTTATACAGCCTAGTTACTTGTGTTTTTTTTTTTTTTGCAGAATTTCAATTTCCTCGAAAGCGTTTATTATTTCGCATTGACAATTCATGAGTACAGTTTATTGTCCATCTTCGTTCTTAGTTGTATCGTCAATTTTTTGTGGTGTACCTTCTCGTGATTTAATCCCATTAGGTTTCGTATTTTCCTACATTGAATCCAATAAATAAATTTATTATTAGAAAAATATGTACAAATTGAGATACTCTAAGGTGCAGGCTAGCGATCAAGCAGTATGATAGAGTAAAGAAAGGAAAAAAATACTTTAAATTTAAGTAGACGAAGAGATAAAAGGAAGAAGTAAAAAGTAGTAAAATTGTGAAAGAGAGTTGAAATAGTTATTATACATTTGCGTAAATCATTCAAATGCTAAATAGAAAGAAAATTGGCATGGATCAAAGGAAAGAAGTAGCGTGTACATAGATTAATTTCGGTAAAGAAAGAATCGTAACTACTTTGATTGCATTAGTAAAAAATGTTGAAATCATTTTCAGAAGGAAGAAAACTACTTCTCTGGCGTAAAACCTGTAAAGTATATTTTAAAGACACATTTAATTGTTGCAAAGCCAGAACCTTTGAATTGGCTTATTATTATAAGATTAAAAGGAACGAACCATTTCATTTTAAACCCATTGGAAGATTACGTTTTCCCATGGAATTATAAATTATTGATTGGCCTTTGATAACAATCATTGGGTCCGATTGGATCATGATAAATCTAAGAGTCATTTCACAGGAGCCAGATTTTTGAAACTCCCTAGTCCCGTTATAGATTAAGGGGGTATTCTGGTCTAGAAATTTGATCAAATCGATTTTTTTTGTTTGCATATTTTCAAAGTTTTGACCTTTAAGAATAAGCTTTTAAAAGGATTTTTGGAAATTCGAGTTATTATTGGAGTTACAGTAATTTTCGTGACACGCCAACTAAACCAACAAACGCGATCAACAACGAATTAACCGCTGCGCGGTACGAGCTTCTCAAGCTTCTAAAGAAGTTCGAACTGCTCGTATGGCTGAAAGAGCTCCCGAAAATCTCGCTTTTGAAGTTGAAGATGGAACATTGCATGAGAAGGGACCTCCGATTAAAAAAATTGGAGTGTTACATACTATTAAACGATTCAAACTGCCCGAAACGAGACTCCAAGCTTTAAACGCGTTTTTCTCGAAACTACTTTTTTTCGATACGGTTGACATGATACCTCTAGTTGTAATGGACCGATTTACGGGAAATTTTGCACAATCCCTCTTAACACTATTAGATTCGGTCTGACGTAGTGATTTTTGAAACTTTTTTCTACTATTTGAAAAAATGAGGCAAAAAAACGACTTTTTTTTTTACATGGATGCCATTTTGTGAAAAAAAATTTTTTTTCAAATCGCCTACGTCAGACTAATTTTACATTCTTTTTTTTACAGAATTCACCGAAAATGTATGTTTCAGACCACTAGGAAGGTTGGAATCATGTCAACCATCTACCAAAATTTTTTTTTTTTTTTTATTTTTTGAATACATTTTTATACCTTTAAAATGTCAATAAAAAACTGATCAAAAAATAGATATGATAAATGTTGCTGGTTTTTTTTATTGCGTCCGTAAAATTACCTCAAAATCGAGTCTCTAGACCAGAATACTGCCGTAAGGTAAATGACTAAATGAAAAAAAAATCAAAACAATCATACAGTCAAAGATATTTTAGTACCTCACGACCTTAAAAATATTATTGGATCGACCCAGTTTGTGATTATTCACTTCAACGAAATGAAATCAACCCAGTTCTCAAACAATTGATTACGGGAGACGTAAAATAGATTATAAATGAATAATTTATTACGAAAATGATCGTCGTCCTAGAATAATCGTCAAATGCCGTACCAAAGCCGATATAAACACCTAGATAGGTTTTGCTGAGTATCTGGGGGGACTGGTGGAAAGGCATAGCATATTATGAGCTTTTACTAGCTGGTAGAATTATCCATTCTGATGTCTACTGTCAGGAAGTAACGCAATTCAAGCAACCTGTTGTCAAAAAGCGCCGGGAATTAACTAATAGAAAAGGTGCAGTCTTCCATTACAAAAATGCGATCCAGATTTACACCGTCAAAATATAATTTTTTCATTCATTTCCGAACTCTGTACATGGACCAAAGTCCGATTCCGAGGTGGCTCTCCAAAATTACCTGTGCAAAATTTTCACCTATAAACACAGGAAGTTATATACTGATGGGATCATGTGTTTGCCGGAAAAATGGCAAAAACTTATAGATCAAAATGGTGTGCATACATTTTATAGATCAAAATAGTGGATATACAATAAATTTTCAATACAAGAACTATTGTAAATTTACTTTCAAATACGTAGACTTTTCCCTCGATCCAAAATATACCTGGCCTAAAACAACACTCCAAAGTTTTGATTCAATTCAGTCAATATGCAATACTTTTCATATATATTCGAATAAATGAAAATTTGATAGCAATATGTAACTAACCTACTTGAAAACAATTGATCATATGTTATATTATTAATAATAACTGCAAAACTATCTAAATCGAAGAAAACTTCAAGCATGTATTGTGATCGAGAGGCATTTAACAATTTCAGCCATTTCTATGTTGACGAAATTTATATCACAATAATCCTAAATGTATGAGAATAAAGCGGCCAAAGAAAAAAATTCATGTTCACAAAATATTAACAAGTCGATTTGCGGGCGGTTAGCTTTCTGGCTGATAAAAAATGAAACACACGCACAAAACGATTAATTCAAACCTCAGTGTTTTCCTGTTCAGGTGTTATTGTTTCTTGTGATTCCTCTTTGGTGTTTCTTTGTGATTCTTCCTCGTCTGGTTTCGGCTTTGCTACTTCGACATTTTCTTGTGAAATTTCATCGTCTACTTTAGCGGCTGTTTCTGCTTCATTAGCTGATTTAAGTTCGGTATCATTTCCAGCTTGGTCTGCGCTCGAAGTTTCTACGTTCTTTTCATCCTTTTCGGTAGTGGGACTTTGGTCGGATTCAGTATCTGGTTTAGCATTGTCTTCGTTAGTTGTGTCGTCTTTTTCAATGCGGGTTTGTTCTTCGCTAACTTGTTCTGAATCATCGCCCACTTGTTTCTCGGAAGGTTCGGATGTAAGTTCAACAGCATTTCCTTCTGCTTCTTCTTTTGGTTCTTCAATCTCTTCTTTATTTACAGTATCACTTTCATCCTCCTTAGGGGCGGTGGATGGTTCTATGGTTGTAACTTCTTGTTTTTCTTGATCATCGTCTTCATTTGCATTATTGTTCTTAGTCTGCTCTGAAGCTTCTATTTCTTCTTTGCTTTGTAAAGCGTTTTCATCGGTATGCTCAGATTTTTTTGCTTCATTCTCATCTTGACTATCTCCTGTCACCTCGCGCTCGGTATCTATCGTTTTGTCTTTATTTTCGTCTTCTTTCTGGGCGACATCGTTTTCTTTATTATCCTCGTTATTCGTTTCCTTGGTAGGACTTTCTTCTTTTTCTTCTTTTTTTAACTCAGTTTGGCCATCATCCTTTTCTTTATCAACTTCTTTACTTGTTTCTGCGGCAAGACTTTCTCCTTCTTTCAACTTACTCTCGTCAATCTTCTCATCGGCATCTTCTTCACCTTTTGATTTCTCGAGCTCTTCTGCAACTTTAGTTTCTCTATCTTTGGTTTCCGAACTTTCTAGATCTTTTTGCTCTGTACTATCAGTCTTTTCTTCATCAGGTTTGCTATCAGTTTCATTTTGTGTTTCCACCTTTTCTTCAGATTTTTCATCAATTTTCGTTTCTACTTCGTCTGTTCCGTCACCATCTTCTTTTGATTCGGGAGTCGTACCATCGTCTGCCTTCTTCTCCTCATCGGCTTCGTTGCTCTTTATCACCATCACAAATTGTGTAGAATTGAATGTAAATTGTGATATATGTATGTTGTGTAAGAATAATCGATCACGTTAGCATAAAAATTTGAACGGGGAGAAAACAACAAAATTTCATCAAATTCTGAAACAAACTTTATCGGAATGTTAATCGAGTTAGTCGAGAAAATCTATCAACTTCATCGCACTAGCATAGCATGAATTAATAAGATTATGAGCAAATCACACTAATTGGTTAATTTTGAAAATGTTCATTATATTTCATCTATAATATGTATAAAAGCTAAAAATTGCATTTATAAATTCATCAGTTTTAAATATTTTCCATTTAGTATCGGTCATTCGCGAAAACAACTGCAGCATATTTGCAAAATTCGTTTAAAAACTAACGAAATATGTAAAAACATTCAAAATCAATGTCTCATTGTGACTAATAAGACATTCATATTGTTTGGTTGAATAATGCCATTGAGCCCTTCAAGTTGCAATTAAATGTTTCAAAGATAGTCTCGCAAATAAACAAAATGGCGAACTACAATGTTATCTTATCGAATATGGATAAAATTACATTACATGACTGCTAACTAAAGGAAGCAGCAAAAGTGAAAAAGTTATTTGTGCGGTTATTATTATAAAAATATTGTTCAAATTTGTAAAGAAAGCATAATCTCTGAATAATTGTATCATTTTGAAATCTTATGTTTGACTTAACCAAAAACTATGAGTAAAGGTAGAACGTGTCTTAATAAAAAATCTCATGAACTGAAAAGGTTTCTGTTCAAAATTCTAAGAAATGAACTTTGAAACGCTAAGCGACCGCAATTGTTATTTTAACCAACCACGATTATAATTTAAACTTACGTTAATAAACTGCAGTTTTTTAGCCATGTAATGTACTTTACAAGGAATGTGCTAATTAGTAGACATTAATGAGAACAGCGTTTTAAAATATTGGCAATTTTCTCTTAATGAATATGTTAAAGGCATGTATATTTGTGTGAAACAAATGTGAAAAATAATAATCTACATTCAATGTAGACAAATAATCAAATTTTTTTAGAGCATTGACAATGATACCAATTTAAGGAATCTAACTCTATAAATGATAGCTAATTTTGTATGATTACAACAATGATAAAAGTAATATTGATCAGTATTCAAGTTAAACAATTTAGTTTCTCAAAAGCAACAAAAATGTTTTGTTCCGAAAATGGGAAAAATAAGCATGCAAACTAACCTAAGGTATTATTTTTTAATTTCAGACTATATAAATCATTTTAAAGAAAACGTACAGACTACTGTCTTTTAAAACTTATTAGTTTGTTATTTGTTTTCGAAACAAAGATAACATCTAAATATAATTTTACGAAAAAAAAAACAACTCGATTATTTCTCAGATTGTTCAAACCTCCTTTGCTTCGTTTTCTTTATTCTCTTCAGTGACTGATTCTTCGCCATTTTGTTTCGTTTTCAATTCGATTTCTGCAGTTGAAATATTCGTCACATCTACAGGTGCCAATTTCAGAAATTGTTCCAAAATATCTGTCTCGTTGGCCATGTCGAAAGCATCGTAATCGCCACAGTATTCCTCGTCGTGGAAAATCTGTGGCGGTAGGGGATGTCGTGGGTTTGCATCGCCAACTATAGAACCATTGTTTGTCGATTTAGTTTGCATGAAATCTTTCTCAGCTTCTTTGCCTGGCTCCGTAATGTCGATCGTTTCGTATTTGATATTTTTACTATCCAAAATCATAAGGACACGCTGTTGTCGTTTCTTCACCTGATGGAAAATACAAAGGACATTTTTTTAATAAATGTAGATTTATGTGTACATTTTAAACAACACGGAGAGAAATTTAAATTATTTACCATAAAACAAAAATTTAAGATCTTTAAATTATGCATAGCATTAAAAATATATATTTATTTGGCAATCCGTCGTCAAGCAACCATTTCTGTTTTTAAGTCGAATGTACAATGGAGCTCACAGGAGTACACCTACATGAAGTAATTTTTTTGGTCTTCAGTTCAATTGATTTCCAAAGTATTTTTTTTTATTGTTAATACATTATGTAGGATGTTTTTACCGGTGCCACATTTTGAAAATCACCACTGCCAAATGAGATGCTGATGGCAATAACACTGTGATATTTGCTCAATAAAGTCTGACAAAGTGCCATGGACAGAGTTACACCGCAGCAGCGTCTACAAATCGTGGGAATTTATTTATGAAATCGGTGCTCAGTTGTGCTAACTAAAAGATCGTTTCGTGAGTTTTATGGACCACATAACTGTCAATCAGCACGTGCTATTCGCCATGTGATTGCAAAGTTTCGCGATCACTTCAGATTGCTGAACCGTAGGCCAACGTCAAGATCGAGAGCAGTGCGTTCCGAATAGAATTTCACAGCCGTGGAAGCCCATATTGCTGACAACGCTGATTTGTCGATTCGGAAGTATGCGCAAGAAGTTGCGCTTTGTCCGTCTACTTTGTGGAACACGTTGCGCAAAAAACGCGGTCTAAAGCTTACAAGATCAAATTGATGCAAGAATTAAAGCCATATGAACAGCGGATACGTCACACGATCGGAAAATGGGCCGAAAATCAACTAAAAGTTGACCCTCTGTTTCACGAGAATATTTTGTTCAGCGACGAGGCCATTTCTGGCTCAATCGCTACGTCAATAAGCAAAATTGAAGCATCTGGAGCGAGAAAAATCCCCGTTAAGTTAGAGCGACACCGTTGCTTCCACAAAAATCTACTGTGTGGTGCGCACTGCATGCTGGTTGCATCATAGGGCAATACTCCTTCACAGATGAGCACAACGAGTGCGTTACTGTCAATGGCAACTGGTAACAAGCGAGGATAAACTAGCTTTTGTTCCAGAATTTGAGTCGTATGGATGTTAGAGAGATGGTAACAAGGGTAACAAGGCGACGCTACGTGCTACACAGTGGCCGCAACCATCGACTTATTGAAGACGAAATTCCTAAGAGAAATGGACCCGACAATTGGATTACTTCTTGTGGGGATACGTGAAGTAGTTAGTTTGCAGTGACAAACCAGCGATGATCGACGCTTAGGAAGCCAACATAACTCGTATCATTGACGATTTACGTTCTCGGTTGGTTCAAAAAGTGAGCCGCCAGAGTTGCCTTCTTCACAAATTGAACCTCTAGAATTGGCTTCTTGTGAGATTTTGCGGCGGTCATTTGCACGAGATCATCTTCAAAAAGTAAATGTAAGGGGCCAAAATTTGCAATTAAAAATTAATTAGGCGATCGGATTGATATTTTTTGTTTTATTCATATTTGAAATTGGAACCCACTTGCAAAGCAGCCTCTATATGTGAATGCATTCTAGTTTGTAAATTACTTTAGTCATACAAAATATGAATTGAAATTCAAAACAGAGTATAATACTGTGTGCAAGTGCATGTTTTCTTAAATTTTGTATAGTGTTAATAGAAACCGATGAAGATCAGATGAGCGAAGGCAGTACTCCGCATATTAAGATGACGATGCAGGTACAAGGTATGTAGAAAAAATAGACGAGAAATATCGGTTTATTCACGGCCTTCCGAAAATACATTCCCTTAGAGCTAAGCTTTGCATTGATTTCGCGAAGTTGTACGAATACGCGAAGTAAGACAGGGTACGCAAAGAGTAATTAGTCATTATGCATATTCGCGGGAACATTTTATACGTTTCCAGCGCATGTCAATTCTTGTCGATAATTTAACTACAACTACAACTTTGAAAAACTAATATGTGTGGGGACCTGCACAGCAATTATAGCCAGATATAACTTTGATCTCTATGTCTACTACTTTATATAGTTGGATAAAATGGTGGCGAGGATACGTTACGATCATTTATTTTGATGAAATATGATGCTTCTGAAGTGGTGAGATGACTTGAACATTTTCTTGAGATTCGTCGTATCGAAGTTTTCATAGGCTACCAGAAAATATGCATTTTAAGTAAGTATCATTAAAGTTAAATAATAAATAAGTTCGATGGTTGTTTTAAATTCGATTTGCTTCAACGGTCGACGATCTAACTCAGCAATTTTAATCAATTAAGCGAATCAAACTAGCACAATATCATATAAGATTGGCTTTGAGAAAGTTATTTTAAATTCAACGGAAGTATTTAAACCTTTAACTGCGACATGCGACTTGTACATTTTTTTCTTTACTCGTGCTCTCATACTCAATTCAAACTTTTTTCTAACAGTAATGGTAAACTTCTTGATCTTGTTCTTTCCAACCTTGATCTATCCTCCTATTTCACACTGTCTCCTGCTTGTAATCTTGGTGTGAAATCTGATATCCATCATCCTCCACTGTCGCCAAGTAAACACATCAAGCGCTGTAATCTACGCAAGCGATGCAGGATCTTTCGTTACAATATCTATTTAACTGACATTGAGAGACTGATCGTTGGAATTAGCTCTATTAAATGGTTCATTTTCTCTATTTCTCTACTTCTAACACAAACTTCATCAACTAGTCTTTGCAAGTTCCCAAGCATGTCTGGCAAATAAATGTCAAGATTCTCTGTGGCTTATCGTGAAATTTATGCCTGCCTTAAATGATAAAAACGCTGCTCGCTTGAAATATTTAGCCCGGGTCTGGCGATGATTATGCCGTTTATTCTCATATGCGATCTGCTGCCAAAAAAGAAACAAAAAGTGCGATGCGCCACTACTTTTTATTTGTTGAATACTCCTTTAGCTCAAATGGTCTTAAGAGGTTCTGGTCATATGTTCGTACTTTACAATCTTCTCCCTCTGTGCCTGATTCTCTTGTCTTATAATAACGCTTGGGCATCTATTTCGGAAGAAATATATAAGCTAATTGCTGATGTTATTTTCCCTCTATATTCCAATCCTTCTTCTTCCTGCATTCCTCCCTTTCACTTTTTCTTGGCTATAGGTGCTTGTGACCAATCTTGTAGAAGTTTAATGTATTATGTCAACGTTTGACTCCAAGTTTTTCTTTGAGACCTGATGGAATTCCTAACTTCTTTGTTAAAAAAACTGACTACTTTTCTTTTTGTTCCTTTGCTTATCATTTTTGATATTAGTCAATGTAATGGCATTTTCCCAGCTTCTTGGAAAGTATCAGGTATTTTTCCTATTCAAAAGTCTGGTCATCGATATCTATCATCAACTATGATCCTATTTCAAAGACTAATCGCTCCTATGGCAACTTTCGATAAGTTTTTACCACTCAACAGCACGGTTTTGTGAAAGGCCGGAATTATATCACAAACTTAGTTGAGTTTTCCTATTTAATTGCTTCTTCTTTTGATAGACACCTTCAAGTAGACGTCATATACACTGACTATTCCAAAACCTTTGACTCAGGCAATCAAAAGTTTCCTCTACGCAAATTCAAGCATTTTAGCATATCATGGGTATCGTCATTTGCACTTAATTGTTCTTGCTTTGTCTCTCTCCGTGGTCCCTCGTCCTTTCCTTTTTTCCTTCCTCCGGTGTACATAAAATATCTATTTTTGGGCCTTCGTTCTTTCGCCTCTTCTTTAATGATCTTCCTAGCGTATTTCCTTCTCCCTGTCTAATGTACGCTGATGCCTTGAAAATCTTTCGCGTTATCAATGCTCCTTTTGATCATCGTGCTTTTCAGAACTATTTAAATCATCTTGTTCCTTGATGTGACTGTAATCACTTGTCCTTGAATGTCTTCAACTTGAATGTCTCACAACATTTTTCAACGTCTTTTACATTGAAAACTTGTGCTTTTGAGTTTTTTTTTACATTACCTGCTACATCGTTCTTTTCTTTTCTTTACTCGATCGGAAGTTTAAGTTTGATATTCATATTCGTACCCTCACTCGAAAGACTTCCGGGATTGCTGGTTTTGTTATACGTGTTTGCCACAATTCTTTTGACAATTCGACTTGTGTGCGTCTTTTTCTTTCCTTTGTTCGCTCTGTCTTTGAGTATTGGTGCGCAGTGTAGGGTCCTCGTTTCTGTTGTCTGAGAGGGTTGAAACTGTCCAGAGAAGTTTCACGTGAATTACACACTCGCATAATCCCTCACAGGAATATATCATTACCAAATTCAATTCCTTATCTCAACAATTAAACTAATATCCAGATCAATATGTCAATATTGCATCCGCTTCCCGTCATCAAAAATCTTTTAATTAAAATTCGCGAGAAGCAATTAGAGCCCACACAAGATGCAAGAGATGTGCATCGGTCAGCATTCACACCATGGGAAAAGATCTGATAAGATCCCATGATCATATCGTATATAAAGCCCTTCACTTAGTTAAGTTCTCAGTTTTTGTCAAGAATTGAAGGTAAGAATTCAAAAAACTGGTTTTTCTATTCTCAGTCAAGTCGACTTAAAATTATTTTTTTTTGTTCGAAGTCGAAGAAAAAACGCAACTCGCGATGCCTTGGTTTTAAGTATAGCCATATTGCCCTTACAGTGAACTTTTATAAATCCTTAATATTTCTCAACTTGTTGATGACTTGTCGATTCGATGCTTTTTGTCTTCATTTTTGGAGTCTTTCTTTTTGGGAACGCCGCCATGCGAGGCTTATCGGGTAAATCACAATGTTTAATGTTCCTTTTTTTGCGTGTACGGACGTTTATTTCCATTTGATTGTTTTGCGTTTACTGAGCACGCATAACAGTTTTTCAACTTGGTTCTCTCCCAAAGTCTGTTGAAATTTTCGAAAGTTTGCTCGTAGTGCACTATTTTTGCCTGCTTAGTGATATTAAAATTTTATTGTATTTTATTTTATCCTTAATTCTATTAATCTCTGTTTTGGGTTTTAATTTTGAACTTTATTCTTATTTTGTATTTTAATTTTATGCTTATATTTTTTATTCTCCATTTTGTGCATATTTCAGGAAAACTCGACTTCGCGCCCCCTAGTCGTTAGACAAATTTAATGATTGTGTTTTTTTTGTGATTTTGTGGTTGGGAGTTTATTTTTGGGGGCATTTTTTCCTTCTTTGCTTGTTAATCTTTATTGCGCTGTCTTGTCGTATGTTTTTTGTACGTTTTTGCTAGTTATTCTTCAATTTTGGTTCCATTCTCGTCCTGTGGTGGTAGCAGAGGCAAAAACTTGAAGAAGAATACTCAAAAATATACAAAAACTAAATGAGAAGACACCACGATGATGGTAAACAAGCAAACAAACAAAAAACACCATAAAAAAACACAACCACAAAAACACAAAAAAAAACAATCGGCAAAATTGTCCAACGGCTGGCTATGTGGGACACGTAGTCCATCCAGTTTTCTTACAATATTCTTTTTCTATTTTATGCTATAATTGAGCGCAGGCTTACAATGTTTCAACTATCACACATCAGGTTGAAACAAACAGCACAACAAATTACATTAGGCGTGTTTTTTTGTTCCCCCTATCTATAACAGAACAATCCAGACGCATTGGGAACAACAACAACTCCCCCTTTCCATAACAGGAATTGTTGTTTCCAATGCGTCTGCATTGCTCTGTTATGGATTAGGGGAGCAAAAAAACGCGAGGTTAAAACAAACAGCACAATAAATTACGAAAAAATGACGAGTCAAACCCAAACTGCACTGAAAATAACGCACAAAATATATCTAGCAGAAAGTCTTATCATATAACTACATAGCGATCGAGATACCAGCTTATATCACCAAACCGGAAGTGTTTCCTCTCTCATCGATAAAAAAAACATTTATCGAAATTGTTATGCCTGTATTGCTACACAATAGTTGTTCATAATATTTTAATATAATTAAAGGTATTTTCCAACATTGGCGCCATAATATTCATTTATAAGATTACCAACGACAATTCAACTGTCCTTCGATGCTTTTAAAACCATTACACATTTTAAGCTTCGTAGAGTCTTTGTAATTTAATCTAGAAACGCATTCACTTCAGGATTATCATGAAACTGGCAACGCAATACAAAACTGTGAATTTTGCCGCTCGAATAGGATTTGAGTGTAAGTCCTATCGATTATTTTGCATGCCGAAAACGTTGAGAGTGGAAAATCCAATGCAAAGCTATCCTACACTTAATGTCAAAATAATCGTTTCGTGCGAAGGTGTTTTAATATCAAAAATCTACTTAGCATTTAGATTCATACCAAGCTAAATATAATACGACATATAGAAGTCGGAACCATGTAACCCGCTTAGCGTTCTCTATTTCAAGCGATTTCGGTCACGTTCATGTTCAAATGAAAAGAAAATCGATTTTCAAGTATTTCTTAACGCCATTCCATCGGAAAATAATGCTTTCAATGCATCCATCGTAATTGTAAGAGTATCTGCAATGCTTGCGAATTTATGCCTCAGCAGTTTGTTGTGTGCTTGCTGCACAAACACACTGAAACGTCAAATTTTATTTCTAAAGAAGGCATATATCAAGGTGAAGTGTTAAATGTTTTTTTTTCATACTCTATTGGAATGGAATGGCGGATAAATGTTCGTGAAAGGACTTCTGGTTATGATTCGGTGACCCGGATTAAACCCCAACTTTGAACAAAAATACAATATTCAATCGAGTTCCTATTACTAAATAGCTTTGTATGCCTGATAGCAATTGTTTCAATATTTATTTATTTTTAATAATTCTACTTCACTTGTTTCGTCATTGTGTGGGTTTTTTAATTGAAACAATTTCGTTTCAATTATATGTAAGTAACGGACCAGAATAAAAGAAAATACACTTCCAAATTTTTCGTTGGAAACGTTGCTCTATTCATGGGAGTGGCGTTATTTCAATCAATAGTTTAAGCTCAGATCATCTTAAATAATCGCTTGATATAGCTATGGAATTTAATTACTTCATTAATTTGCCGCTAACTTGAATCCGAAATGCTTTTTTTTTGCTGCAGCACGTAAAAATAATTGCTAAGCTCGAAACTTTACATATGAAGCGAAAGATGAAACAGAGAACGAATTGAAACACAGACAACAATTAAATTATTAGATTGTGTTATTACTGGTTTAACAAGCACTAGTAAATGAGTACGAATATACTTCTCATTGTTGACCAATTATTTTGTTTAACTCGTCAATGATACCGGCAGATAGTGGCTTCAACGTGTTGACACAAAAGCGTAAACGTAACTTTGCAGTAGATACTAGCTCAACCAAGGGCTATTCATTAGATTGTTCGATACTTATAGCACTTTTTTAGGATATATCAGAGTAAATAAACTTGTGCGAAATTGGAGGTGAAATATAAGTTTTATTTGCATGTACAGTGTCTCTTCTATCATTTTTTTAAAAATCATATATTATTTTAATACTGACAGATCTTTCGTGCTGAAATTTGTGACACTAATGCCATGATGTATCTTTGCCGTACGAAATACACACGTATATGCTTCAGCAATGTTTCTAAATATTGAGAACTTACTTCCCAAGTGAGTGGCGGGTAGGGTAGCCCAAAAAATAAGAATTTTAATAAACAGATCTGGCCAAATTTAAGCGCCAACCGCATCTGGTGCACGCGATTTTGTGGTGAAAATTCATGAGAAAGACTTTCTAGAGTCTTTGTGCTAGTAGAATGCTCACATACGAGAATAATACCGTTGTATTCTAAAGCGTGCGAGCCCATCCCAGAACATCAACTCGACATAGACTCAGGAATTGAAGACTATCGACCATCCGCTTCGATATCGCTTCTTTGTGTGAGCCTGAGAGTAGGTAGAAGATAACGTTGAAAAATTACCTTCTCTGATTAGGCGTGTTTCCATTATGGCGCCAGGTAAACAAGCATCATTTTATTTTATTTGATGCTTAGAAACTCCACTCGTAGTCGTAGAGATGCCAATGCATCTTCAAAGAGTTCCAAGTCTGATGTGATTTTTTGGAGCGATAATATGATGAGCGTATTATTTCGAGAATGATGTCGGCAACGCCGTTACAGCCAATAAAGAAATGGCAAGAAATGGTACACATGTACTTTTAGGGCCTTTGTTTATTTATTTGCTTTCCAAATCAACAGAAAAAATCCAATTATAGACTAAATAAAAATAAAACATTAAAAAGCAACATAAAAACTAAGAAAATGGATAAATTCAGATAGTAAAATATCAATACAAAAAAGAATCAAAAACTGCATTGATCGTAAAAAGACACTACCATAGAGTAAATTAGGACATATTCAAAGTGTATAAAAGATCATTATTTTTCAAAGCACTTTTGAACATAGATAGCGTTCGAAGACGAGTTTAAGGCTATTATGCTGATGAGGCAAAACCAAGAAACCCTAAAACGGGCCAGATAGGTTTTGCGACACAGCTGATGCTAAGAAAAAGTCAACGCGTGTGGCGGTCTCTTGTCTTTAAGATTCACTGATATTTCTGATGTATTTGACAATTCTCAATGCTGGAAGTCTCCCAGCTGTAGAAAGAAGAGATTGTGCGGACTCGTTAACGATTATTCCCCAAATCCGTCATTTCGCACTTTAATTGTTTTTGTGGCCGGCTTGATTTACGGGGGTTCGGCCAAACACAAAAACGGGAAAAAGAAATAGGTGTCCGTACGGGCAAGCAGAATAAAGCCATTAAAGCAGAATACAGGTATTAAAGCAGAATAAGGGCATTAAAGCAGAATAAGGACATTAAAGCAGAATAAGGCCATTAAAGCATAATACGGTTTATTAGGAGGGCCCGTTTTTCTAACGGAAAAATTGATATTGGGATCAGCTATTATAGTAGGCGCCTCTCCATTCAAAAAATCGCTTCCCTTGAGTCACGCAGAGTTTTCTTCGACGAGTACCCCCTTTTTACGCTATTTCTTTTTTAAAGTTTAAAAAAGGCATACGTCTAGGAACACTGCGTCACTCAAGCGAAGGAACTTGTAGAATTTAGAGGCGCATACTGTAATCACAATAAATCATGTTAAACTTATAGACTACCGAAGTAAGTGCACAAAATTGTTTTGCAACAAAACACCTAATTCGTTTTGCAATATCAAACAGTAACTAGCGGATTCAATAACTCTGAAAATTTTTAAATCATCAGCGTACAAAGGCAGGGTGAGTTAGAGAAGGAAGGAATATCGTTAATAAACAAAAGGAACAATAAATGGCAAAGAATTGATCCTTGTGCATATCCTGAGGTAGGAAAAAGTTGTGTGCAATAACAAGACTTAACAGTAACAACACAAGAGTGGTCAGAAACGTAGAAAGAGAACCAAGAAAGAAGGACACCGGAGATACCAAACCCAGCTAGCTTTGACAGCAGAATAGCATGGTTCACAGAATCGAAAGCTTTGGCAAAGGACATTCACTTGCTTTTGCTGGTCGATTGCGGAAGCAACGTTGTTTGTAAGCGACAATAAGTTTGTTATTGTTGAATCACCTTTAGTGATCCTATACTGTTCAGTGGCTAACAAGGGCTGCATAAAAGGGTAGACTATTGTAAACGAATCTTTAGAGGAGCTTACTAAAACAGAGCAAAAGTGGTATAGGACGGTAATTAGAAATGCATGAAATATCACCAGCTTTATGGATAGGAATTATTTTAGCGGATTTCTAAAGTGATGGAAAGATACCGGTTGAAATGCTTGGATTCAAAATTATTGACATAGGAACACCAGGAAGATGAAAGCGAAAATATTAGGTATGCTATCAGCGCCGAAGCCAGTGCTTGTGTCAAGAGATCTCATTAATATTCGACTTCCGAAGGATTAGTAAGAACAAAACAGTGGCGAGATGGGACAGAAGGGAAGAATTGAGGAAAAGGCCTACAGAAATCTTATGAACAGGAGGCAGACGTATCATGCAGATACGTAGCAAAAGGAATGCCAAAGGAAATTTCAAGGGAGTTGATATAGGACAAGAAATGCTTAGGATTGTCGGATGTGACGGAAGTTTCGACATGCTCAAAGTAAGCATGCATCGCGTCAATGGCTTCCTTTCTAGCAGCAGCTCATAGCCTTTTAGAACTTTCAGAAGGATGCCACTCTCAATCGCTCTTTTGCGCACTATAGGCGTGTTTTTTGCACCGCCTATTCATAACAGAACAATGCTATCCAGAACAGACGCGTTGGAAACAATAACTCCTGTTCCAATGAATTCACTGGGACAGGAGTTGTTGTTGTAGTGAATTCACTGGGACAGGAATTGTTCTGGATAGCATTGTTATGTTATGTATAGGGGGAGCCATAAAACGTGCATAATCAGACGTTTTGGCGATATTAATTGACCCCCATGGAGCTGCGATTTCGCGCATCTGGAATTTTTTGTGTTTAAAACCGACATTATGCCGACAATCCAGAAAAGATTCGGAGGTCAAGCCAATCGTAGGTACAGCTCGCAGGTTAAATTAGATCGAGAAGATAACTTACTGCCAGGCCAGCCGAGGCAACCATTTGAATGAAATTTTGTTCCACAACTAATCGGAAGGTTCAAATTCTTTAATAATTCAAGAATTTGTGGAAAATATTTAGCGGCTTTCATTTAATAGCGATTTTAAAAGATACCCGCTAGATGGTCCAATACACTGAGAAAACACATGGCGCCAGACGCCATAATTTATAGACTTCTGGCGCCATGTACATAGTCGATTTAGGGATTGTGATAAAATATAGCGCCACACGCCATAATACATGGCGAAAAGTACATAGGCCTACACGCCATGTACTATAGTCTTCCACGCCATGTACTATAGTCCTCCACGCCATGTACATGGCGTGGCGGACTATATTACATGGCGTGGAGGACTATAGCACATGGCGTGGAGAACTATAGTGCATGGCGTGGAGAGCTATAACACATGGCGTGGAGGACTATACTGTATGGCGTGGAGAACTATACTGTATGGCGTGGAGGACTATACTGCATGGCGTGGAGGACTATAGTACATGGCGTGGAGGACTATAGTACATGGCGTGGAGGACTATAGTACATGGCGTGGAGGACTATAGTACATTGAAGAAGCAAATCAGTCAAAACAGTGCTACTTACCATAAATGAGCACACGGAGAAGTCACTTGCTTGCAACAAACAGACGCTGGCTGCTTTTAGAGTCACCGAAGGAGCCATTCAATAATATGCGCCCTTAGCCGATTGAGAATGTTCTCGATCTATCGACGATACTCAAGTATCACTTGCTGACATTTATAGATCCCCTCACACAGTATGGCTGCGAGTTATAATTGTAGTGCCATGAGCTATATTACATGGCTCATGGCACTATGTAATATGGCGTGTGGGGCCATAATTTCTGCGCCATGTAATTATGGCGCTGGGAGCTATACTGCATGGCTCAGGGTACTATGTACATAGCGTGTGGCACCATAAATGCTGCGCCATATAACATGGGACCACGCGCAATGTAGATTTTGAGATTATGGCGCTGGGAGCCATATTGCATGGCTCAGAGTACTATGTACATGGCGTATGGGACCATAAATAATGCGCTATGTTACGTGGCTCTGGGCGCTATGTGGATTTTTTTCAGTGTACACGGGCAATGAGTGGAGTAACCTATGGAGACCAGAAACAGCTACACTGCATTGAAAACACACAATTGTAAGACAAAGATGGGAGAATGTAGCTCTTCACGCATATGGACAACAAAACTTTGCACCGTTTTCCCGAAAGTGGTGGTCATTGCAACTATTGACGCCGAAAATCTTTTCTCTAATACTCTTCATCACTCCGCTATTACTATTGAACTATCCGCTATAAACATTGCTTCCACCCAATCATACAATAACGAAATTGTATATGATTTTCATAATGCTGACTACGATAGCATTAAAAATTATCTGGATATCATAGAATAGTCAAGGTCCATTTCAGGATTAGATGTGGATGAACTTGTTTTTTTTTTTCTTCGAAAAAATCTTTCATGCCATTACCACGAATGTTCCAAAGATAAAAACAACGTGATAAACTTTACTGAGCCATGATTAGACAATAATTCGAGAAAATTAAGAATCGACGAAACAAACTTTATAGACCAATTAAAGATGATCGCAATATCAGCGAAGGTCTAAAAGAAAGTAACGATCTTTTATGCAAAGAATTCACAACAAAGTCTCGTGGAGCATTTCGGCTTTACATGACTTTAATGGGAGGAAAACTTGTTAGTAGACAGTCGGTTTTTGTTTCAAATCGACTGGCTATCTCGCTTCTATGTTCAAAAGGAACTATGTATCTTCTCTCCCACAGGAAATCTCTAATTTTTTTGCAGATCACTTTCAATATTCTTTCTGTCCTCTTTTGGTCCCAACAATAAATTTAAGGCCTACTCTATCCAAGCTGTATCAACACCATAGACGAAATCATTCGAACAACAGAAGCAATTGTGCTACCCAAGTTGCCAAGAGCTAAAAGTCAACAAAAGTTCTGACCCTCCTTATACCTCCTTACCTTTGTGATGCACTGTATCAACCAATTGACAACCTTTGTGTCTATAATTTTTAACAAGTCGCTATCATTAGGCGTGTTTGCATCCTTCCCATGTTACTTCTATTTTCAAATTGCCGATAAACGATCTGTTGACAACTATCGAGGCATCGCTATTCTTTCAGTAATCCCAAAATCTTTGAGAAGCTCGTCTGAGATCAACTGACTTTCATTATCAACTATCTTCTCAACGAACAACACCATTGGCAAATGCAGGCCAACTACCACGAATCTTATGATCTTGGTTTCGGACGTCCGCTGTGAGATGGAAAAAGGAAATCAGTTTGATGTTTTTTTTTTGACAAAGTTTTATCGGAGGCAAACAAACAACTGGGTTTCATTAAGAGGCGCGCAAAAGAGTTCCAAATCGTTTGGGCTACTAAGTCTTTAGATACATCACCAGCACGGCCTCTACTGGAGCCCAGATTTTGAACTGAGGTACTTTTGGTATTGGTTCGAACATGAATATAAAATTTCAATTTTCGATCGAAAGTGACCCTAAGATCAGTAAAATGCTATGCAGAGATAAGGATGGTTTCACAAATCAAATAAGGAAATGCATAAGCCTGGAATTTCAGAAAAAAAAGGAATTAAGTAGTTAAAGTTACACCAAGCAGTAAGAAAATTCAAATCTTCCTGACGAAGTAGATGATCAGCTCAATCTTCGATTGCCCGAAATATTTTCAAGTTACCTGTGTGCAGTAGGAGCGATGATGATAGATATTGAAACATGATAAATTATACTTTATTGTAAAAAATGATGTTCGCTTTTCGTCGCACACGAAAACTGATAGCAAAAAATGCGTTATTTTATGTTTAGATAATCTATGGATTTTTTATTTATTGAAAAACGTGCATGTTTGCATCATTAATTACTTCGTTCCTTGCAAAAAAATTCACTGAAAGTGCCAAGCTTTTTGTGGCGGCCAAAGTGTTAGGAAAGTTGATTTCGCCATCAAATTGGATGCATTAATAATCGGTCAGAGCACATAAAAAGGCTGCGAAGAGAAATCGAATCGATGAATAAATATCTTCGACGTCTTGTATAGTTACTTCAGAGTGTGGGAAGGCCTTGCTAGAGTTTTGAGCCTAATATCAGCTGGGTCGGTTTATATAGAAGTAGCATTTTAGATCCTATTAAAAAACGATTTATAACGTAAAATAAATTCTGCACAGTATCAGATGGATTCGAGTTTTTCATTTTAATCGTATTAAGGAACCCCTATTATTTATTTATGTGTTCATTTATAGAAACCTGCATTTACGGAGCTATAATTTAGTAACATTGAAACTGCTTTAATATGCCATGATTTTGAGTCATAAGCTTGAGCTACAATTGTTTCATTTCCTGAGCAAAAATTAAGTATAAGTTAATGTTGCTCAAACTACGCATAAATCAATTGTATTATCACTGCAATTCAGCTCAGGTACTAACTCGTTTATGGGCTGAGTTGGCCTTAGCGGAACAATTAGTATTTGATAACCAGTTCGCGTAACTTACTACGTAGCTACGGAATTGAGACACCGACTACTCCACGAACTAGGCACTATCGTTCAAAAGCGCCATCAAAAGAAAATAATCAATACCAAAACAGTATAGGTAATAGCGTTTAGTAACTAGATTTCTTGTACATAATATTTGAATGTTTGGATAACTCTTCAAACGTGGATAATCTTCTCTAAACGTTTAATTGAATTTAACTCGTACTAATTTTCTATCAGATCTGCTTACAGAGTCGATATTTCGCAACTGCGAAGGACGCAGTTTGTGTCTATTGGAGGTCAATAGATATTGAAAAGCGGGCAAATTACCTTGGAAACATCGATCTACTTATATACATCAAAAAGTAAAAATATATTTAGTTTCTACAGGAAAAAAATTAGCTTTTAAATAAATATCTAAGTTAGAGCAGCGGAAAGTATAGAAGCCAATCTACAGACTGTAAGATTACAAATATATATGCAAAAGCATTCAAAAATTTGTTTGGAGTAAACTGTAAACGAAGTTAACTGTGAATGCCGGTTCAACTTGACATGGAGAAATTAGGATAAAATACTAGGAAAATGATGTCATTATAGATAAGCTTGTTTACACATTTTCAGAGAACTTCGTAGATTGTCTCCGATGTTTTCGCGAGTCTTCTAAGCGATAACACACAAGTGAGTGAGCAAATGCATATATGAACCATCGCATTTCTACTATTTTCACCGGCATAACCACAGACTGCAACGCAATTTAGTATAATCTAAAACTTAAAGCACAAGTCCAGCGGCATTAGTTTTTATCCGAAAGTTCACTTTACAAGAACAGCAACGAGGCTAATGCTCAAAAAATACTACATATTTTATATTCGAAGCACATTTGGCATTCTTTTGCAAATATAGAATTTTCAATGATACCGGCCGCATAACTTAGGCTATGAAGGTTGCCAATTTGAACAGCCATTGTCTACGGCATCCGAACAAAGCACGTAATACTACAGGAGCCATATACGCGAAAATTCTATAAGATCCTCCAAAAAAGGATGTAGCCTGGATGTAGTAGCACCTTTGAATATTTGACTACAAACGAGAAACGTCAAATCCATATCCACTGTCACCTCAATTTGCTTTTCCCCAATTTGACTAGCAACAAAAATTTCATCGAAGAGAATCTTTTTAGAGCCAACAAGCCGAACATAAGTTTATTTCGATTAATGTAAGTTTAATTGGTGCATCATGACATGCCCATCATCGAAAAACCACAAAACAATAGCTCATTTACCTCCTTGTTCCCTGACATTCCACTAATATAAACTTTTAACACCATTTTTGAAGATATTTTTCCGCTAGCTGCTCAAATGGCAATTGAAAATAGGAAATAATCGCCTCGTTCCTCCAGATATATCGATACGGCACTTGCAAACACAATCCACGACTAATATTTCACCGCGTACGCAATGCAGAACCAACTAATTTCCACTAAACAATAACTGAATCTGTAATCACTTTGGTCTTTCTTCTGCGATCGGAGTGTTTTCAGTAGACGTAAGCCGCGACGGATGACGATGAAGACGAGTCAAAAATGTAGTGAACGTGAAATCTTTAAGTCGCAGGCAGTGCCATCTTGCAAGTGTACCTGACAGTAAATGGGAAACGCCTACATCGAAGACAACAGCCGTATTGCTATGCACATTGAAAAAAATAGCCACTTGCCTGTTTTTACATGGATCAGCTCAATGCGAAAAATTTAAAGCTGTACAAATTTAATGCCTCTATAGATAATCTTAGCGTTTAAAATCATCAACTCAATGCTAAAAGCTCTGTCACTCATTTTCGTTATCAGTTTTGAGCAGCAACACATGCACATTGAACACACAGTATTTCTTGGCTGTGCTGTTTGGCGGGATACTTTGTGTATATTTTCAATTTTGTAATTTGCTTTATATTTCTCGCGATCATTGGAGTATATAGGTCTGTTCCCGCACCACCATTAATTACAATTAATCGCGATTAATTGCAATGAAGCTGTTCCCGTACTCCGTTTTACTGAAAACTGAAAATTTCCCCTCTCTCAGTAAAATTCAGTAGGGTCTGAGCTACTGAAAAATACTGAAAAGTGTCAAATGGTGTGGTGCGAGTAAATAGTTTCAAATGTGCGCGGCAAGCAACATATTTTTTGCGTAATTTTGCTATGAAGGTCGAATATTTTTGTGGCGATAATTTATCACCGCTCAGAATAACCGTACAATCACTATTGTTCTTCCAAAAACCGAAAACTGACACTTTTGTTTGTCAATTTTCAGGAGATGCAATGAGAGCGTTCCCGTACTTTTCATGAATTTCCCCCACCACATGATTCAGGAAAATTCAGGAAAATTCAGTGACTGAAAGTCCGGGAACAGACCTTATATTTCTCGCATTGAAGTCATAATTTACGTGTCAATTTTCAATGATTTTTAGAATTTTTCAGATGTATCCATCGTTTACACAGCCCTACCATATTCTACACGAGTTTTCCCCTGCCCTGAATTTCGGATTTAGCTAGCACTAGAATCATTCAACTTACTGCACAGCCTCAGCTTACCCTTTCTCTCTCTACTTTCTCTGTTTCTCTCACGGGGAACTAGGAATTGCAGTGCTTCGACATATGTAGGGATTCCAATCCCGAACCATTTTTTCAATCCCGGGATTACGGGATTAAAAAATCTCAAATCCCGGGATCCCGGGATTCGAGATTCAAAATATAACACAACAAAATAAGTCAAGTTTTTAATAAACAGATTAAATTATGTGCCATCATTTCAAAACTACAGCAATAGGTAATTTATTTAATTGATGCAAATAAAAACAATAATTTTAATTATCCGAGACGTTGACCGTTTGAAAGCCAATATTTAAAATTACAACTATTACAAATTACAACAACAAATCAGGACAAAAATCACAACAATAAATCACAACTCTTAACATATACAATAAACAACACATAAAAGTTCTGCCAAAATTCATTGGTTTTTTCGGAAGTAACATTGAAGCAATAGCAAAGTATCCAAAGTATCGTCTCCAAGCCTGCTTCTAAATTTATTCCCGATGTTGGACGCCGCGGAAACGGTCGATAAATATTGGTAAGCCTGCTCCAAACTATGCGAGTGCCACCACTTTCGAAAAGTTTTATTTCTTTTGCAATGTTTTTAATTAGATTAGTTTCTTGCGGCATTTCATTCATACTTTTGCAGCTCTTCTTGTAGCATCAATTGACGACTACCTTGTTCTGATTCAATATGGGTATTTACTGGGTTCTCCTCATTTCTTTGGCTAGCAAGGAAAGGGTTCAGCATCTAGATCATTGAAGTATTTTTTTTAAATATTTGCGTTGATTGGCTTCCAAAATAGAGATTATATTTCACTTGGTAAATTTTTGCTGGCACAATGTAGATTCTGGTGATAGCTTAGCTAACCAGATAGCTCAGTACACGGACGCTCTTTTATTCGGTCCAATATTGCAATTTTCATAGTATTCACAAGAATGGACCGTTTTTCTCCTAGCAGCCTAAATAAAAATCTTGATGAAGTATAAGCAGTGCATAAATTTGCATCTTTGCGATTTAAGGCCTCCATAGTCAATTTTACAAGGAGTAAAACTTCAATAAGTTTCTGAATCGAATCAAACTCAGTTCCTTTTAATCGCTGTGGATATTGCAGGCCTATTAATGTATACTATTTTTCAAAATGGAAAACCGTTTAAACATTGTCAAGAGACTATTTCATCTTGTTTTACAATCCAGTAAATGAGACAATTAAATGCCTTGCGCGGATTTGACATAGTTTTGAAGGTCGTTATTATTTTTCGTTGGAGCTTTTTTAAAATATAGAACTACTTTTCCAAATTTTCTTAATGCATGCGCTGATGTCCTTCGTCAGATCTAGCGTGTCTTGCAGGCGACCGGGCTCAACTTAGTAAGCTGATTGAGGAGCGTCCAAATCTTCGTGGTCTTCGCCCAGATTATCAGCTGCTTCATCAACTCTTTGATCTAGAATGGACCTCTTATTATAGAGAACATCGCAAACTGCCAAAAGAATGCTATGCGCCAAACAAATATGTTGCTCTGTATTAACTAGTCTGCCTACTTTTCGCATTTCATTTGACCCATCAGTTATGATGGTAACAATGTCTTTTCCTAGAGAAACATCAAACTCAGCGAAACGCTCTTTTAATATATCTAGGTAGTTTGCAACTGTCATTGATATCCTTACTCGCACCAAGCTCCAGTAAGAATTCACTAAGTAGATGTTAATATTTGTGTAGCGCCTATTTGTTGTCGAGGTCCACTCATCAAACGTCAAACTGAACCGTTCACCTGAGATACTAGCCTGTTTTATCTCATTTTATATTATTTATTTTTATCCTGCTTGCATACCCCACAACCTTTTTTTTATTGTTATTGGGGATTTTGGTAAATCTGTGTATGAATTCGCTAGTATTAATTTCCTCAAAACATTCGAAGTAACGAAGCACTAAATGCGAAACAGTACATACTTATTTATTTACAAACCCCTTTGTGTTCTCTTGTTAACTGTTACATCGGTTTGTTTTGCTCTATTCTTTACGCATTTTGATGTGAACCTGCATGCTAATTGCTTTCTCATAAATATGGATTCTATTTGCTCTTTTCGAGTCTTCCCGTAATTTGATTGCCGATTATGCTTGACTCCCGGCCCCGGAATCCAGGCCAATTTCTGATCCCGAAAATCCCGGGACTAGAACTCATCAATCCCGGGATTTTCGGGACCAGAAATTAGCCGGGATCCCGGGATCCCGGGATGCGGGATCCCGGGATTGGATTCGCTAGACATATGACAATGGAGCATATGACATTGCAATAAGAAAAATAAATATCTGTCAAAACTGGTCAAAACAACTGAAAGCCGGCATTGTCATTGCGGATACAAAAAATACTTTTAATTTTTTCTTCCAAATTCGACGTTTTTAAATAATTTCAGGATTCCACTTTTCGGTTCAAGTAGTTTTCAAGGGTGAAAGTTTCGTGTCGTGAAAAATGTCTAAAGTGAATGTGAAAGATCGTGTCGAGGACAACACAATCGATTTGAGTTTATCGGAATTGACGGAAGTACCGGTAAAAGAAATTGTGAGTATATGGCATATATGATTTTTGGTTGTTTGATTTACTTTATGATTGGCATCATGCTAGACTAGTTACTTTGTCGGAATTTCTGCTGCAAAGTAGCCTTGAGACAGACGCAGTAATTAGTGATGCACAGACACGTATCAGTATTTTTTTTAGGTACTTATCTTCTCGCTGCCTCTTTCCATCACTTCATAGAAGAACATCTTACTAGAAGAATTCTCTTTTTTATGTGCATTATATTTTGCAACTTGTCTTAAGGTCCGCTTCACAAGAAATGTTCATATAAAAAAAATTTAGATGAAATATTTTGTGACTAAAATTTAGCTTGAAGTTTCGCCAGAGCAGTATGAATATGAACCATGTTTTCCGCATTCAAGTTTAAAAAGGTAGCTCCGTTTAATTTCGCCATGGATTAGAAATTATAATAGATACAGAATTATAAATATAATTGATGATATAGAATAATAATGAATATAGAATGTATCAAAAATTAAAAACAAAAGGCAAAAGAAATTATAAAATACTGCTTGCATCATCTAAAATTGAGACAGATTTATATGGATCCGAGATTGTTTCAAGTTAGGAGATAAGACTGTCATAAACGCCTTTAAAAAACGATACAAAAATAATAAAAATCAAAGATCAAACAGTTCAAGTGCACACAAAAAACAGAAACTGTCTCGCTGATTATTTTCAGCGATATTAATGCAATATGGTGCGCTAATAGTTAAAAGTGATTTAGGATCGATAAAATCTGCGAAAAATATAACCAACATAAGTAATGTTTTATAGAAATTTTCCATGTTAGAACAAAACTTAAATGCTACTTATTAATCAATTTTTTTCTCTCCATGTGTTTGTTCTTCAAATCATCCACTAAACTGCTGAAGCGTCTAACTTTTTTTTTCCAATATTTGATGATTTAACTAGACTTGTCCCAAATTTTGGAATAATTTTCTACTAGGTTCATCAATAAAAGAACACAACAATTCATTTTCATTAAAAAAAAACAAAGTTCAAAAGCTGCGATAAAATAATTTGATGTAAAATTTTGAATTTTTTTCAAATTTTTTAATCTTTCAATCCCAGGAGCGTCGATTCCTATTTTTCTTGCATTTATTCTTGCCTCTCAAATTATTTATTGTCAATTTTATGTATTGACTTTCATTGTTTAAGAATTATAACGTGCTGCATATTGGATATTGGCCTTATTTGCCAAAACACTTGGTATGTTCGCATTTTGTGTGCTACTTTAATAGTTTTGGCCATAAGTCTTCCGGCATCATAATCTACTGGTCGTGTTTTTGATAATCATCCAGTGCAAAACGGTAAATTCGGCAAATTTCGAGTATCGCTGTTCCAATTTAGTATTTGGCGTTGGAATAGCCCACAATCAAAGTGAAGTACCGTGAAGTCGACTGTAGTGAACACTGCATTCAGGGCCGGTTCTGGCCATTTTTCCGCCCGGCGCAGAACGACATTTTGGCGCCCTCTATATTATAATTTTAATTTTTTGACCCCCTCTTTCCCGACTGCGAATTCTTAGCAAGTTTTTGCTGGCACTCGCGAATATTTATTTTTATTATATTTAGAAATTTTCATGAAAAAACTAGACATTTGATCATTCGAGAAATGCAGCATAACACTTTTTTTCTGAAAATGTTCTTGTCTTAAGTTCTCGATACGCAAAAATATTTTTTCTCTCCAATTTTTGGCTCTGTATTGCTGTTGACTGGATAGTAACCAATTGTTTGCGCCTATTTATGTGCAGAACTAAAGTTTTCGTCAACAGTTCTTTTAAAAATCACCTACCACTACGAGGTCTGAATCCCGCAAAAGCTTCCACCAACTTGAGAAAATTGTTATTATCAGGCCCATATAATGCGTCTCAGCTTCCTCTTAACGCTGAAGATTGCGAGTCTAGTAGTTGCATGAGAATTAATAACCGTGTGGAAACACATCATTATACAACCACAAATGCACATCCATAATCCACAAACACTTTACACTGCAACAATATTTATAGACACAGTAGGCTAAGTAAAGTGTAATTTGGTAAATTATATGTGATATTTTTATTAACATATACACATGTTTTTCTTCTTATCAAAACTAATATATTATTAAAAAAATTAATTGGAAGCAAATATCCCTTCCAAACACGTTTAAGAACATTTTTCCAGTGCTCAGTTTCCTTTGATATTTGATTTTGTAAAAAACAGTCTGTGGTACTCCTTGTCCTCAATTCTAGCTCAAAGTCCCTCCATCGCTTAAAACTCGTCATATGAACTACACTAGCTTGATGTTCTTTGATAGTTCGACTTAAATGACTCCAGTCCCTATAACCTGTACTAGAGAATAAATGACTGCTTTTATGAATTGAAACTATAAAAGAGCAAAAACATTTGAATATAAACTAGCCATGCCCTAGAAACTGTCTTGGCAAAAATATATTAATAAATATTATTATTTCAACAATCTTTGGTAGTGCTGTGGACTGAATTTCCTATTTTTAGTGGCAGGAAAATCGAATATTTTAATTTGGACGGAGTCTTTCTGTACAATAATTATAATTATTTTCTTGATCAGTGTGGGCCTTTAATAAGAATTCCCAAGCTCTGGTTCAATTGAAAAACTACACTACAATTGAAAAACATACACACCGAAACGGAAAAGCACGGACTAGAATTATTTAGAAGTCTAGCATCCCAGTCCGTAGAAATGTTTTTTTTCCGATTCCGTAAGGGAAGGGAAACGTTCATCTAGCACAATATTCGGCACGTTTGAAACACTATTTCGGAATAAATATACGAATTCTGTGGCTGATGAAGTGGTTGTCACGAATTTATTTAGTCATAAAGTGTTTTCGTTTTTTATAGAGACGTATGATGCAAATGAAACGTTCCTCGCTGGACCATTGCTCGGAGCTGAAGACAGTAAAGCTAGAACTACACTGGTCTCACGTAACGTGAGCTCACGTGTCGTCACGTTATGCGTGTGGAGGCATGAGCTCACGCTTGGAAATACACTTGTCTCAAGCTAGAACTACACTGGTCTCACGTAACGTGAGCTCACGTGTCGTCACGTTATGCGTGTGGAGGCATGAGCTCACGCTTGGAAATACACTTGTCTCAAGCTAGAACTACACTGGTCTCACGTAACGTGAGCTCACGTGTCGTCACGTTATGCGTGTGGAGGCATGAGCTCACGCTTGGAAATACACTTGTCTCATGCTAGCAGCTCACGTGTGTTGCAATTGCATATCGACGGTTTGAGGTTTGACTAAATTTCGCTGCGCACATAAAAATTCTGTTACAATTTTTTCCCACAATTTACCAGCATCAATGTATTTCGCCATTTCACAAGTATTCATGCTTATACATTTGCAACAAATCACTTACCTTATACATTTCAATCAAATCAAATACCATGCGGTAAAAATATTGGCTAAACGTGCTCTCACGTGAGCTCAAAAATCTGAATTTGCAGATTATCAAAAACGTGAGCTCACGTGAGCTCACATGAGCCGTGTGACGTGTCGCCAGTGTATTTCTAACCATACAAAATGGTACTGCAGATCTATCACAAGTGTGGTCAGCTGATGTGACGACACGTGAGCTCACGTTACGTGAGACCAGTGTAGTTCTAGCTTAATGGTGTGTTTAGTTTGCTGCTTCTTGAGAGGGCGGTCGACCGGTTCCGAAGAGGATGACATATAACAGGGCTTAAGCCTGTTAACTGATACATGGACGGTTTTATTTTTAATATCAAGGATGTAATAGTATGTCTGGCTAGGACTTTGAAAGGACCGTCATACGATGGAAAGAGTAGTAGACAAACAGAATCGACTCTAACGAAGACGTGAAGACGTAAAACTGTAGAGAAACGTGGAGTTGTTCCACAAGTACAAAAAAGTGAAACAAATTTGGTGCTACAAGCTAAAGCGAATTTTTCATAGATATGGATTTACATCCGAAAATACCTGGGATGATCCGCAAAATGCATATGACCAGTTCCACTTTAATAATAATGGATATATTTAGTGCAACTTCTGCGCGGTAGAAAAAGCGAGAAGTCTTCTGGGCATGATGGGATGTCTAATTTCTTTACTAAACATCTACCGCTCTCTAAGCTCAAAATCCTTACAAATGTGTTTAACAATGCCCTGAACAATGGGTACTTTTTGGACACATTGAAAGTGGCTAAGATGAATCCTGTTCATAAAAAAAGACAAAAGTAAAGAGGAGGTGTATACAGGTAATTCCCGACCACCAATTTGGCTTTAGGCGCAAGCATGTGACGCAGCATCAAGTTTGGATTCCCGTAGGAGGTAATAAAACTCGCAGCAAACTTCCTTACCAACAGATAATACTATGTCAGCTTTAATGGAGCAAATTCTAGATTTTCAGATTTTGACAGTTTGTTTTTTAATTTTAAGTCATTCCGCATAAATAGTATGAGCAAAAGTGTAAAAAAATGATTTGAATACAACTTTTAATTAGCTCATACCTCGTAAGACGCACACTCTGCTTCGGCGACCTCCTCTTCCAACTTCCTATGGTGTATAAAAATATACGCGAACTATACTTTTCGTAGTGAAATGGTCAGGGATGCAATCATGTCCTTTGAAAATTTCAAATCGCCGGGCCTTGATGGCATTTATCCGGTTATGCTAAGGGAGGGAATTAACCACTTGGAGAAGGCCTAAGAAAAATATTTTGGGTATGCCTAACCTTGGGATATGTTCCGTCACCATGGCGACAGGTTAAGGTAGTTTTTATACCTAAACCAGAGAGAGATTACTATTCGGATCCAAGGAACTTTAGGCCGATCGGTTTAACTCCGTTTATGTTGAAATGCTTGGAGAGACTTGTTGAACGACACATACGCACTAGGGTGCTTAAGTTTAACCCCTTGAATGATAAGCAACAAGCACATTAGCGTAGAAAAACATGCTAGTCGGCTCTTCATTCTCTGGTTTCCAGAGTTGAGGAAGCGATCTCAAATTGTGAGTATGCGATGGGGATATTTGTGGACATTGAAGGGATCTTTGACTGCGCGCCCTTCGTGGAGCTATGTGAAGCTGCGAAAGCTCATGGTGTGAACGACGTCTTAGTTAAATGGATACATGCCCTGCTGACGCAGAGATTGTTGCTGGCGGAAGATGGATGCGACTGTTATTTAAAAACGGAGGCGAAAAATTGATGCCTTCAAAAAGCGTGTCCTATCACCGATCCTGTGGAGTATGCTAGTTGATTCTCTGTTAAACGAACTGCAACAAGAACGACTGCACGCGGGCTTATGCTGATGACGTGGCCATACTAGCAGTCAGTAAAGATCTGAATAGGTCTGTTCCCGTACTTCAGCAAACTGCAGCAGTGACAGAATTTGGCAGCTGGCTTCTTTTTGCTGCAGAATTTGGCTTGCAGCAAAAGTATGAAAACGACTTGCTGCGAATCTATTTTAATATATTATAATAGATTCAAGTACGGGAACAGACCTATTGGGGTATGTCAAAATACAGAACACGCAATCGATCTAATTGACAGTTGGTGTTTGAGGCACGGCCTAACAGTGTCTGGCCTAAAAGTCAAATATCTTGAAGTCATCTTGGACAAAGAACTTCTTTAGAAGAATCATGTGAAAGTGAAGCTTCATCGTGCTTTAAATGCTTTCGGGCAGTGCAAGAGAGCTTTTGCCACCGCATGAGGCCTAAAGCCTCATGTAGTTATGTGGATTTACGTAACAATCATAAGGCCGATGATCACGTACGCATCCGTGGTGTAGTGGACTATTGTGAGGCTATTGTATACTCGCAAGAAGTTAGCCATGATGCAAAGGACTGTGTGCCTGGGTATATGTGGTGCCATGAGTACTACTCCGGGTGCAGCCCTTGATGCGCTTATCAATCTGTCTCCTCTCGATATTCAAATTCAGAGTGTAGCGATGAGCTCTGCCCATAGACTAACTCATGAAAAGGCGATGTGGAGCACTGCTCTATTAAGAGTTCGATGCGTGAGATCTCCTCGGTTCTCATTATACCTTCGGACGCTCGAGTGCTCTTCCTCGACTTCGTGAGAAGGTACGAAGTAATCTTCTTGAGCAGAAGTGACTAAGAGGTTCCATATAGCTGTACGAGGGGACACTCCGAGATCTTCTTCACGGACGGAAGACAGATGTTAGATTTGGAGCTGGTGTCTATCTGCAATCATCGATTGATAGGTGGGCTTCTTCTCTCGGAAAGCATATTTCTGTTTTTCAAGCACGGATATTCGCTATCCTGAGAGCTGCCTGCTGGGCAATTGAAGAAGGGTAGAGGTGAAAACGTATTGCTATTTACAGTGACAATCAAGCTGCGTAGACTCCTGACTACTTCGAAAATTGCCCAAGAATGCAGAGCGCGATTGAACTCTGTCGCTAGACTCAATAGAGTGCATCTGCTCTGGGTACCGGGCCATTGTGGTGTTGAGAGATATGAAAGTGTTGACGCCATTACGAAGCAAGGTTGGACGCTTTCACTACAGGATCCTGAACCCGCCTTGGGTGTGCCGACAGCATCTGCACATGCCATTCTTCGGAAGTAGGTAGTTGATGCTCACAAAGATAGATGAATGTCTTCTGATGTGGCCATCCATACGAAGGTCTTCCTCTCAGAACCCAACCATGTGACTGCGGGATTCCTACTCAACAAGAGTATGAAAGTTTGCAGACTCATTACAGGCATTCTGACTGGACACAACTGTCTAGGAGGACATATGTACCGAATATGTGTTGTACAGGATGACCTCTGTTCATTCTGCCTAGAAGAGGCTGGCTCTGGTAAATGCTCAGCGTTTACGCGTTTCAGATATCAATGTTTTTACAAGGATATGGCACGCATGCAGAAGATAGCCCGTATTCCCCAATCAGTGATCCTAGATTTTGTTAAGAAGTCCGGGAAGCTATAGTAGGCGGCGGGTGATGAGTACAATTAGTCTTTTGGTCTGAGTGCTTAGAGGGGTCAAGCGGCTCTCCCCCAACCACACACACACAAAACACACTTCGTAACTACTTCTGTGGGCTTCTTTTAACTTCGCCTACTTCTTGACGGGTATAATAATGATTTTATGGTCTAGACCAGGCGATTGATCATCGTCATAAATATATTACTTTTGAAACATATTCATAACAAACACTCTTTTGCAAATCGTTAAATATGAGCTTGCTTTGTTGAATAAAAAGCAGAAAATACTTCAGATAGCATGATTTTCGTATGTTTGAATACTGCGTGCAAGTGATTGCTCGTACCTTTAATTTCGTAGTGGTCTGGGAATATTTTCATCTCGCACATCGGCTGGATTATTCATAATAAAATACTTTCGTGACCTACCAAAGCACCCCGAGAGTCTCTTCGGCTACTATACTACAACTCTTAAACCAGACAGCGGTACGTAGGTTGCAGCAGGAATCCAAAATCGATTGCATTCAAAACGCTTAGGTATAGATTATTCAAATCAGAAGATTCTGCCAATCAGCTTTTCGTCAAACTATTTGGAAATATGTAGTAATAAGTTCCCCTTCATACTATATTCAATAATTCTCTCTCCTCTGGACTAGTTCCCAGTTTTTGGGACCACTGCATTTCGAATAATCTCTTACGCAGTAAAAAAAAATAATAAAATAAAAGAGTATTAGTTTGAAATGAATAGTAATATATTTTAAAAAACTTAATAAAAGGTAAATTTACATACACTTTAATGAAAAAAGTATTCAGCTGCTGAAACGATTCGCCACGTATTTGAATATTTTAATATAACTAACTGATTATTTTTATATCAAATTTTGTTGGAATGTATGCACATAGATAAAATAAAAGTTCGATAAATTTTATTTTACAATCGATTTAATTTACCATTAATTCATATAATAAGATTGAATATATTGTTCGAATACCAAAAAGTATTAATGGTGAATGCTTTCAAAATTTAAAATTAAGTCAGGGGTTAAAAAGTGAGAAGCTTTCAAGTGAAACAATGTAAAAAAATAGACGAAAAGATAGATCAAAACAATAGAACATTTGAATTGATTGACTTTGACTCAGTTGCATTGTGCTTGGTTTTGTCTAGACGAGCCAATTACATCAATTCTCTTCTTTTAAAGAAGTGGAAAAATTGATATGAAGCCATGTGTTGTTTATGAACGGAAAAGATTTATTTTGTCTCGGTCGGTTTATCAAATAATAGATTTAGTTGATGTGTAGTAAATTTTTTGGCAGGACAATAGTAGTAAATCCACAACTATAGAAGCAAAAGAGGCAGCGCTGGTCATAAGTGCCTCCCCTTTCAAGCCATCCAGACATTGCTCTGTGGCACGACCACTTGTTAAACATTCAATTGTATGATATGGTTCAGACAATACATTTGTGGCTCATAGTTCTCATTGTTATCAACTAAATTTGAATTCTACAGAAAATTCAGAAATTGAATCCAGCTTTCGGTATTGAACATTTCATAGAGCTGGCGTAAGAGACACCGGGTGGCTCTTGAGTGGCAGTGGTCGCTAGTAGCTCGAGTTTCAGGCCACATTTACATATACGAACGATCAGTCAATCTGATTGCTGGCCTCCGGCGGAAGATGTCCCGAAGATGAACCAAGTCCACCTCAAACTTGTGTGGAACAAACGAAGGCTTGGATATGTAAACGCGGTTTCAGGGGCCATACACTGGTGTCTCGTGTGAAACGAGGCAAACGATCACGATAAGAGATTAGGCGTATATATAACAGGTGTATGGAACATGTATCTTTGCGGAACAGCCAGTAGGTACCTAGTATGAAATTCAAAAATACTAGGGGCGAGTATTTTTGCAAACTACTCATGTACTTGTAATCAAGAAATTACCCAATAAATTTCCTCCATTTGCTACATTTCAATCAGGGGAAAACAATAAAATTCAATCAATTTAATTTGATTTCTATTTCTATAAAACTTTGTTCGCATTGCTAAAGTCGAAAAATGTTCCAAGATATGATCACCTATATGACTTTTGGTCGATCGATCTCTGATACCAGTATTTTCTCGGTCAATCTAAAATAGTCAGTAATAGCATCAATGCCAAAAATCTAAAACTACCAACAAATTCCATTTTTTCCACCATTCCCAAAACACTTAAGTACCAAACACCAATATTTTGACGGCCTCATAATGTATAAAATTCTACTGTTATCAAACTAAAGAGCTAGTATAACATTTTAATACCCGAGTATTTCGAGCACGAGAGCTGAATCATAGAAAATTCAATAACCTTTTGGAAGAGGTAAGCAGTAATTATGGTGATGTCATTTTACATACAACAGTCCGGTAGCTAAGAAGGAGAAAAGTTCTCGACCGATTTTTCTCATTACGAATAGAAATTATGTTGTTTTTACAACAGAACAACAAAGTTTACAATGAACTTGATGATGGAGTATTGTTGCGTTTTTTTGTGACACCACGGATAATTTAAGTGAATTGAATCAATCTTTACAAGGTGAAAACAAAATGTTAACGCAGATGGCCCAACAAGTATTTGCATTTGAAGACAAACTGAGCATTTATTGCGAAGGCATGAAAAATTAAAAGCTCGACCATTTCGCCACACTTTCAATAGCTAATTAAAATGACAATATATCTACAGATAAAATATAATTTTAAATTGCCTAAATTCACTATCCATTAAATTGAAACAAAGATTTGGAAAGTTGAGAAATTTCAAGAAATGCTTCATGCTTCTTGGAAACCCCTGGCACTTAAAATTGGCAGTTACTAGTCAATTAGCAGAGCTGGAATTCAATTTTTCAAAATTGTTTGATGAAATCATTAAAATTAAAAATCACTCGAACTTAGAGGTTAAATTTAACGAAAAAAGAGAGGTAAAGGAGCATGCGGAATTGTCGAAACTGGTACCGGCAAATTATAAGACAGTGAAAAGCTGCAACCAATTGCTTTTGGCGTTGTTCACATCGACTTATCCATGCAAATCATCATATTTGAAAATGAAGTATGAATAAGGCTTACTGATTTCCACTAAGACGATATCTTAAGAATCGCAGTAGCAATTATCAGCCTGATAATTGTCAAAACTTTGTCACACTGTCAGGGGTCATATTAAATTTGTACTAAATATAATTTTAGCTATCACTAGACTGCGGCCCACGTAGCTAAGTACACATTTCTTAGTGGCCCTGAAATAAAAAAGGTTGAGTATGGCTGCTCTAGACCATTGATGCTCCGCGAACCTAGACCATTGATGCTCCCTCTAGACCATTGATGCTCCCTCTTAACATTGCCAAATGCCGCGCAATTAGTTTCTCTCGCAAAACTGCTTCAATCTACATTGCGATAGAGTGCTTTCCCGAACAAGTAAACAATTTGGTTTCATTAAGCGAAGAACCAAAAAATCTAAGAATCTCTGGGTTACTAAAGTCTTATATATTTCACTCGTGCGTCCTCTTCTCGAATATGCCTACACTATCTGGAACTAGTGATGGGCGTTTCTGTTGTTTTCAAAAAACGAAAACGAACTGTTTTTTTTCAAAAACAACTGTTTTTTAAAACTGTTTGAAAAAAACAGTTTGAATTAATGAGAGAAACAAATTTTATGCTGTACGACAATTAGAGTTGAGTCGTACTAGGATTTTCACGTACTAGGTATAACTAGTACGAGTACGAAAAAATACCTGTTCCAAATACCTATTTGAAGTATGTACATGTTTACATACAATGCATACGATTTGCACTAAAGTAATGAAATTGACTAATATGCCCCCCTCCACCCTCCAGACACAACGTTCCCAAGCTAGAATGGTGATGGTGCAAGATTAACTTAAAAGAATACCGAGTCATTAGTCTGTGCAGCTTGTTCGTAACTTTCCAATGGTCGGTCATTTATTTGGCAAGTCTTTCTCCAATCTAGGGGCCATCTAAAGAAAAACGATCAAATTCAATCCATTTAATTTGCTTTTCATTTTATTCTATGCAAAAAACACCTCCTGTCGTTCAAATGACAATAGTAAAAAAATTACTGAGATAGGACCAACTAATCCTCTTGTCATCTATATGACTTTTCATCGAGCGATCTCTGATACCAAACTTTTCCTGGCTAATCTAAAACAGTCGGATTTCCACTTTGCCTCACTGAAGCATGAAATTTTTATTAAGCAATAAAAAAAAATGTTTCGTTTATTAAACATGCACCCACTAGGGGGCCAACCTCTTCCGTAAGGCTGGGAATGAGTCCAGGGGCATCTTACCTCCCATGGTCTCGTAAATTTTACAACCCCGTTAGGTATGGAGACACCCTGGTGGCGACCTGCAGTTACGAGGAGGGCCTTAGCACACCCGGAGACGCCAACTGGTGAACCAAAAAGGATCTCAACCTTTTCCTCCTTGGCACTTTTAGTGCTACTTTTAGTTTTTCCACCGGATGTCATTTTGCCGTATCTTCGAAACTAGGCCGCTTTTTCCCAGACTTGTATGGAAATTTCGCCCGAAACAACTCAGAAAGGTGCCCGAATTCATGCTAGATAAAAAAAAATTTTTTGCTAAAAATGGACGTTTTTGCCCAATATCCCCTATCAAAAATTGTTTGCCCTTAAAATATCATTAATTTACTCCCCGACCACTTTCAATCATCGAAAGCGTGGTAAAAGCAGTTTTTGCCAAAAAACCCCTTACTCCCCTACAAAACCGAAATTTTTATATCACAGTAATAGGTCTTGGCCCGTTATGTCCCAAACCACTCTAACCCAAAATTGGCCGATTTTGTCCGATTTAAGCTACTTTTGCCCTAAAAACTTTTTGAATATTTGAATAAAATACTTGCAAGTACGAAAATACTCGCAACTACTAAAATACTGTTTTCCGCAGCTAAACAGTTTTCCACTGCCAAACAGTTCGTTTTAACAAACGAAAAACGGTTCGTTTAAAAAAAGCGAAAAACGATGAAAAACGATTCGTTTAAAAAAAAACGTTTCGTTTTTAAAAAACGAAAAACGAATCGTTTTGAAAAATCAGTTCGTTTTTAAAAAACGAGAAACGACTCGTTTGAAAAAAACAGTTCGTTAAAAAAAAAACAAAAACGATTCGTTTTAAAATAACACTTCGTTTTTAGAAAACGAAAAACGACTCGTTTGAAAAAAACAGTTCGTTTGAAAAAAACGAAAAACGATTCGTTTGAAAAAAAACAGTTCGTTTTTAAAAAACGAGAAACGACTCGTTTGAAAAAAAACAGTTCGTTTGAAAAAAACGAAAAACGATTCGTTTGAAAAAAACAGTTAGTTTGAAAAAAACGAAAAACGATTCGTTTGAAAAAAACAGTTCGTTTTTAAAAAACAAAAAACGACTCGTTTGAAAAAACAGTTCGTTTTAAAAAAACGATTCGTTTGAGAAAAACGAAAAACGATTAATTTTAGAAAAACGATTGGTTTTATAAAAACTATTCGTTTTAGAAAAACTGTTGGTTTGAGAAGAATGGTCCGTTTTAGAAAAACGATTGGCTTTAGAAGAGCTATTCGTTGTAGAATAGTTAGAATAATTGGTTTTCGAAAAACTATTCGTTGTAGAAATACGGTTGGTTTTAGAAATGCTGTTCGTTCTAGAAAAAAAAGTTCGTTTTAGAAAAACTGTTTGTTGCTATTTGGAAAAACTGTTCGTTCGTTTTTTGCAGCCAAACGTTTTTTTCAAACTGTTTGGCGTTTTTGAGCCCATCACTATCTGGAACCCGGCTTTCGAAATTCTCAGCCAAAGATTTGAGTCTGCTGAGAAGCAGTTTTTACTATTCGCTTTGAGAGATCTTTTCAACCCTTATGATTTCAGTAATCTACCATCATCCGAATATCGCCTTAAATGTATTAATTTGTTACCCCTTGCGTCGAGAAGATTAATGTTATCCGCCTGCTTCAGCTTCGATGTCATCAGAGATGTGGTTAATGTTGTTTACTTGAAAGAAAAGTTTGTACTCAATCGGCCCTCGAGAGTCGCTAGATCCCGACGATTGCTTATTGAATACCAACACAACACAACATATGCAGCAAACGAGCCAATAAATAGGTGCTGCAGACTATTCAATAGCATGAGCGAGAACTTTTCCCCTACGATCTCTAAATCAACGTTTAAAAATAACATGATCAAGGCTCTCTTTTTATAGTCTCCCCCATCCTCCACCATACTAACATATATGTATTGTATATTCAATTTAAATTTAAATTTGGTATTTAACTTGTTAGTCATTTATTTGTCATTTGTCATTTATTTATTACTTTATTTGTTGTCTGTTTATAACTAGTTTTATTTATGCACTATTTACTAGTCTTGTATTTGTATATAATTTGTTTTATTTTTATTTTGGTTCGTAATTTTATGCATGTACTATTTTATTTTATTCTTTTTATACATGTACGCCTTGCTTGGTAAATAAATAAATATATGGCGCTTTTATAAAACAGAGCAGTTGCTTTAGCGTTTTATTTTCGCTGATAGGAAGTAAGAAATTAAATTTAAACATAAATGACTAAGGAAGATTGACATCCTTTTAGTCAATATAACATAACTGGATATATTGATGCGACATATTTTCATATTGTTGGAGTTTAGTGTATTGAATTTTTGATATCATTTTTCATTTCTTTCACTATCATTTTTATCGAATTTTTGCAAACAACAAAACTCGATTGCTTTTGAAAATTTATTTAAAATACCATATTATATCACATGCAACATTTTTACCCATCTACGAAAATCCACAATCATTCTCATCGCTTTGCCTTCTCTTCGCCCGCCATCCTGTTTCTCCCATCCTATTTCAACGGGCAATTTTCGGCTAAAATTAGGGTAGTCGTAGAAGTGTATGCGAAAATTTGGCAATATGACGATACGTCCTTCACAGTCGACGCGTGATTAGACCTCACAAAAGGGATATCCAAATACCCTTCGTACATCTTGTCCTCGACGCTGTACGTTTCATTCGATGAGCGTAGCATCTGGCTTCGAAAATACTTTGGTTTGAACTGAATAGTTAAATCGTGCAAATCGTCATTAGAGGATGCATTGTAAAGACAATCTGATGCAATTGTAGTTTTATTTTGTGACCAGTCCTATCACGTGTGTCGTTAAATATACATACAAGTATTTTGGAAATTTGAGATGATTTTCGGGGGCTCTGAAAAAATTTAGACTACAAAAAAACAAATAAGATAAGATTGAATTTCACAAAGGAAGCAGACAGTTTTTTATGTGCTCTTTACTTGTAAACGCGAAATTGTGATAATCGAGTGCGCTTTTGAGTGTCATTTAAGTTTTAAAGGTGCAGATTGTTGCAAGTGATTGTATTTTTGTGACGGTGAGTAGTGTGATTTTGTAATATTGCTAAAATAAAAGAAACATTTGAGCAAAAAAAACCAATAACTATTAAATTTACACTGCCGAAAAGTTTTTTTCTTTTCTGTTGAAAAAACCAAAAAGCTGTTTCTGGCCGAATTGAAAAGTGCACTAAATTTTATTTGTTTCAAAGGTAATCTGCATAATTTCAGTCAGAAAATAATGAAAATAATTATAATAACAATATTTGTATATTTTCCCTATAATCAAAGACGCATCCTCACTTTAAAATGATTAAGCATTTCAAACTATAAACATTTAAATTCGCAACGTTTGATTTCAACTCATAACGCAAAACAAAGCAGCCACATGGTGTCTAACTACGAATGCACATCGCATCATTCAAAAAAGTAATCCACTTAATGGACCTATGAACAACACGAAACAGGAGGTGTTAAAAAGCACCCTTAGTAGTTTCAAAAAAACAAAATATTGAAGTGCCATAAAAGTCCTTTTGAGTTCGCCACTTGAAAGCTTATGAGTAGTCTGTCTCCATAGGAGCTAAGAATAAGGACGTGGAAAAGTATAATGCACGCAAATGCTTCAGGTATTTGAATGGTGCTGCCATAATCATGGATTCGAGACTTAAAAGTCTGATAGTTGCTGCGGTGTTCGAAAAGGCAATCAGTTGTTTCCAAAAACAAAGTATCAATTTCAACTTTATCGAGTACCTTAGCAGCGAGCTGCGTATTGACTCCAAATTATTAATTTATTAATATTATAATAAGTTGAAAAATGAAATCAATTGTTGCATTTCTTTCAACCATAGCTTTCATTCTACTATACCGTAGTAAAAAGTTATTTCCTAAGAATCACTGCAAGAAATACTCCACGGCTACTTAATCTCAATCTGGTAACCCACGCTCCCGAAAAATCCGAGACAGAAGTCGGCTTTTTGGCGGTGTGCTGCTGAAAATCAATAATGTCTGAAATTCGTGAATGAAAACAGGTGGTGATCTGCATTCAAATGGATGGCATGAAGCAAACAGTATGTTTTGTTTACGAACAAAATTGCGGTGATGTGCGCATGGCGAAATAATGTTATGGTTGTTAATGCTCTCTGCAAATAGTCAATGTTACAAAGTTTCGGAGTACATATTTAGTTGCCAAGGATCCATCGTGTGAGCTGAAGTTTTTACGTTTCCTTGCCAACAAATTTAAATGAGCGCAATGCAATGCATTTACTGTTTTGAGTATAAGAGTGCAGAAAGTAGTCAAAGAGGTTGATACTGTTAGTGGACCTCTTGATTTATTAGTGGTTTAAGTAAATTAGGAAAATGTTTTTGTTACTAGTTCTAGTAATCAATTGATTTGAAACTATGATGTTTAACTCGGTCTCGAATTTATTTTCGTATCCTCCCACATATACATATTTAATCAAATATTACTTTCATGAAAACTATTTACTTATCCATGTGAAATTTTAACTTCTTTCCCTCATTTTCAGGCTATTTACAAACGAGCAACTCATCTCGACCTATCCAGCAATAACTTGACGTCACTTGGGGTATAGCAATTTTTATTTTTTGATCATTTATATTTTTTGTTACAACAAAAAACATCCCTTAGTCCACATTCTGCCAACTGACACATCTAACAAAACTCGATTTGAGCAAAAATCAAATTCACACATTACCGGATGACATTGGAAAATTAAAAAACCTCCGGCATTTGGACTTATATAGCAATAAAATTGAAAAATTGCCGCTTAGCTTTGCAGACCTAACAAATCTCAAGTAAGGATTGATGCATTAACGTATAGCATGTATTAATGTATATTGTTATTGTTCCAGGTATTTAGATTTAAAATCCAATCCACTTTCGCCTACATTCACAAAGGTTGTTGGTTTGTGCTTAACAACGAAAGACTGCTCTGAAGCTGCAAAAAATACTGTAAGTTAAATTATTAAAATTATGGTTTATAATATATTAATAGATTAAAATTAGATAAAACTATGCTATTAAAATTATAATGGCGAAATGAAAGCCTTTCAGGAGATTGAGTCTTTAGATATACTGAGCTATCACCTTACGGATAGTAACTCAAGGTAGAATAGTTATTGCGCTCGGCCGCTCTGATTTGACTGGAGTAAACGGAATAGAACCTAGTTTTTTTGCTTCCCTAGACCGGCGATAAAACCCAGGGTTTCTTCGTATCTAAAGTAATTTCAATTTAGAAAAATAAATCGTCCTTACATATTCTTATAAAGTCTTTAAATGTTGAAACATCTTAATACTCCTTCAAAACCTCCTCCTTTATTTATAATAAAGTGTGCCTGGAAAAATGTATGTAACAGTCTTATTTAACACCTTACGTGTAAAGTAGGATAATCCTACTGTCTTTTTAAAAGCCAAATATTAGCCCGACTTAATTTTTTTTTTCAAAAAAATGAATTCAATGAAAAATACTTTGATTTAATTTTCCTATATGAAAAACCAATAACTCAACAATTTTTTTCCATCGCTTTTAAGTTTTTAATCTCGTCTTCATTAAAGAAAACGGGTAGGTCGTATAGCCAGTTGGACACGCAATTCTCTACCTCTAGATTACCTTGAAAACGCCCCGATTGCTTCTTTCAGTGGACCAAACAAATGGAAGTCACAGGGCGGCAAATCCAGACTGCAAAAAGGATGATTTTTTTTCTGTTAGTTCATCTGCTGTTAGTACTGCTGCGCGCAGATCAGTTATGTTTTGTGGTAGGTGGCTTTGACCTACTCTAAGTGATAGTAAAAATATCTAGTACTGATCATAAAAATAGTAAAAAAAACATCAGCCCAAAATATGCGGTAAAAGTAAAGTAATCGCACGACAACCCTCGTACGGGTCTAGGGGTTGAAGCTGGTAGAGAGCTTCATTACAATTTTTTAATCATTGTGAATATGCGGTGGGACTTGAAAAAAAATTCGTTAGCGCTTTCTCAGCCGACAGTTTTGTTTTAGCCTTAATTGGGTTTCATTTTCTGAGAGAGTTCGATTTCTGAACTAAGAAAATTTCAGCCACTTCATGACTTTGGACTGAAAATAGGGTATTGCTACAAGACTGACGGTCTAGCTTCTGTCTCATTCATAGTGTGCTACTGGGCTTTGGCAGGACTCAGCTGGTTGAATCTACAATTGGGGAGCCTAATTACATGTCACTTCTGCCTATTCACGCTCCTGACTCATTCCACTCATTAACTGGACTGCCGCATAAAAATCTCGCATATATTTGATTTTTCATCGTACGAAGTGATTTCAAGTCAATTAATTTATTAAGCACAATTCATAACATCAATAGATGGGCAAAAACGGTCATAGCTCAGCAATCCTGGCGTTTTTTTTACAGTGCAGCGTCTGAAAAAAAGCACAGCGAGCGAAACTTCTTTTTGACTAGACTTAATGAAATGTGCAGCGAACAGCGTATTGAGAGTACGGCGCAAAAATGTAACATAAGAGCCATGAATGATGAGCTCTAAGCTCCCTATCTCTAAACATCAAAGAACTTACATACTAGTTATGGGCGTTTCTATTGTTTTCAGAAAACGAAAACGAATTGTTTTTTCCAAAAACAACTGTTTATTAAAACTTTTTGAAAACTTTTTTCACTCGACCAGCAGCAGATTGATACTGGCTGTTACCATTAGTGATGGGCGTTTCTGTTGTTTTCAGAAAACGAAAACTATTTGAAAAAAAAACTGTTTGAAAAAAACTGTTTTTTTTCAAACTGTTTTTTTCAAACTGTTTTTTTTTTTTCAAATAGTTTTCGTTTTCTGAAAACAACAGAAACGCCCATCACTAATGGTACCACCCAGTGTCAATCTGCTGCTGGTCGAGCGAAAATTTTTTTAAAAAGTTTCAAAAAAAAAAAAACAGTTCGTTTTCTGAAAACAACAGAAACGCCCATCACTATTACATACTAGCATATATTTGCGTAGTAGCCTTCTTATAAGCATGGCTTGTGCAAGGAAACCTTTCCATCTGATAAGTGTCTGCCTTATACCGATGATATCGGTCAAACTGGCCAACAGGCAAAAATATTTCGAGGACGCTAGGAAGTCCTGGGTTATTGAATTATTCTGTGCGATAACAAGGCAGTCCTGGGTATCTATGGATGCGCATTGCACCAGGCAACTTTTAGGCTTAACTCGAAGCGCTCTGCGCTGCACTGTGGACGTTCTTACGGGCCATTGCCATATAGGGCGGCATACGCAACGATTGGGCGCAGGGTTTAACGACTTCTGTCGGAGTTTTGGCTCTGAGGACGAGGAGGAATCTGTCCTCCATCTCATGTGCCAGTGCCCGGCTTTGGCAAACAGAAGGGTAGCGGCACTTGACCAAACAATCTGACCGAACTGTCCCTGGTCAATGTAAAGGGGATAGTTCGGTTCGTTAAAGAAAATAGATAGTTTCCCGAGTTCAGTGAGTAGGAGAGAGTCAAAAAACTATTCTGGCATCACAACGGCCCTCTCTTGTGCCTATGTGTGTCGGTCGTCAGACCTCTGTAGATCGGCAGCCACTTCTACCTACCTAAGTGTCTGTCTTATCTGTGATTGTATAGCAACTTACAATCTAAATGGAATAAATAAATACATAGAAACTTAATTTAATGTTAACCGATTTGAATTAGCTTTTAGATACGTTTTCGGTTACAGTATCGAATGCTTTTTTATATCCATAAATGTAGCTAAAGTTTTATTGTTTTTGTCGATTTCTGATTACAAGAAACTTGTTACACTTAGTACTGCATCATCTGTACCTAATCTTTCTTTAAAACCATATTGATTTCTAGATATTACATTGTTTTCAGCCAAGTATTTAGTTAATCTGTTTTTTATACAACAAATAATTTCCTTAATATGGGTCTAAAAATATTCACGTCCAGAAGATTGCCTCCTTTGAACATATGTCTAACAATAGTTTTTTTCAAGCTTATTGGGAAGGTGCCTTCTTTTAGACATTATTTGAGAAGCTTCGGTTAGGGGAGTTATATGATTTTTGATTATTTGTAGTAGTTTGTTATTAATATCTTCCCGACCTGAGGATGGTTGCTTTTTCAGTGAGCTTATTTTATTACGCAGTTCACTGCTATCAATTTTATGAAAGTGTAAGGTTGCGTTGATACTCTATATATTTGATGTTACGTCTTCACTGTTATTTTCAAGTGTTCTCGGTATTTGCTGGCCTGTAGTTACAAAATACTCATTGAAGTGATCAGCTAAAGATATATTTTTGTCACTAGCAGATGATGAGATTAACATGGATTGGAATGTCTCTATTATTTCGGATAGTATATTTTAGGGATATTGTAGTTTGTCATATCCTTTACTACTTTTCATAACTTATTGTTCCTGCCCACGTTATTAAGTTTTTTTTTGTTTCTTTTAAGTTTGTTTCTGTATTTATTGTAGTAAGTTCATGGATCGATGTTGAATGGTTCTCTGTTAATTTTTCTTTTTATTTCGTCTCCTTTTCGAAGAAGAAATCGATTATTTCAGAGATTTGAGTTTTTTTTTTGAATAAATTGCTTATAATAGGTTGCTTGATTGCATTGCTGGAAGTCCGGATAAATTTATGTGCAAATGGATTTGAATCATCATCACAATTGATGACTAAGTCCCAATCGCAAGCTAAAATATCTTAAGTCCTATTAAATTACTCAGAGAGATTGACAGTTAAAATTTCTGTCCCATATCTATAGAACTTTCCAGCTATTCTGTAACTACATGGTGCCTTTTCATTCTTACGTAGTCTTAATTAATGGTTATTGGTGCAGCCAGCTTTTCGTCATTTTCAGATCTAGCAGGTCAATTGCCGGATCCAGCTTATGTTTGACGAGGATTAGGTTGGCTGATAACGATACGTATCACCCATTGTTTTCCGATACGATTATGTAGGTTTGACCTAGTAAGCATTTCAAAATATTGAGAAATGTTAGTCTTACTGTGTCTGTCCTTTGTCGATGGCCGATGCTGAAATGATTCACCACGTCATTGACCAAATCTTTATGAAATGGTTTTGTATTGAACTATATTAAACTAGTGAATTAAATGATATGTACCAGTGAGACATTTCACTCATGTGAACGAGATCTGGTGAGACGTATCATTCTACGCAATTGTTTTGCGCAGTTCTGATACAAAACACGCACCTGTTATATTTTCAAATCAACTGCCAAATGTACAAACCGTTAAAATAGAAGCAAAATTATAATCGTTGCATTTATTTCAAAGTTCAGTACAGTTATACTATAACCTAAGATATTAAACCAAACCTCGAAATTAGCCTAAAATTATCAGTTAGCGCCTACCAACGAACGATTTTGTAACGTTTAGCTATTCCTTTCATTACTAGCTGGAAATGGTCACTGCTATCAGTATATTTCGCTATTCCAGGTAAAGTTTTCGAAGTAGCTATACCACGAAACGGTATAAATGCCACGAATGTACTGCTTTGCCGAGCTGTTATTAACTTAGAACTGAGAATGCACAGGCCATACGAACAATACCATGGTATCCGTACCAGCAATGTATCAATAGTATAATAGGCTATAATCGTACAATAATCTTAAGGTAGCTCTTATTTTCAGTGTGTGTTTTGCAAGCAATTTACGGCCATTTGATCTGTCAGAGTAACATTATCTGACTCTTAATTTCACGAGATGCTATTTACTGCAACATATCTAAATTTCAACAAAACATAATTTCGATATTTTTTCCATGTTTTCAGGTAAAGTTCCTAAGCTACCTCCGCACCCAGTTCGAAGAAGACGAAAAAAGGCAACGCTTAGAAAGCGAAGCCCAAGTCGAGACCGTCGAAGTGAAGAAATCCGAGACGCAAAAATCGAAGAAGAAAAAGAAGAAGGGGAAAAAATCGAAAATGGATAATCAAGCATCGGCCGGTCAAAAAAATCAAAATATAGGAAACGGGAACAATGCTAAAACGGAAAACTCGGATAGCTGTGATGAAATGGAAACTGCGTCGCGAAAATCGTCGAATATTTTCATTTCGCTTCTAATATTTTGCATCATACTGTTTGCTAATATTTTGTTTGTTTACACCGTGTACGGAAATAACAAAGAAATCACTGATTCGATTATAAGCATCATTCCAATCAACTATCGAACTCGTATTGTTGATGGTTTAAATAAGGTCGGAGTGTTTGCATTTTTGGAAAACTCATCAGATCTAATTCGACGGACATTAGGTCTAGAAAACTTTCGAATTAAAACTTTCGATCAGCATATGGAATAAAATTCATTGTATGCATGACGGTTGTGTGTAAAAATAACGACTAGAAGTAAATCTCAGTTGCATTTTCGATTATAATCCATTTTCATGTAAAAAAAAATCTTTCCATATCCACTCTTATAAAATTCCAAATAGAATAAAAATATAAATTTCGTTTGAGAAATATATAAAATGTAACAAAATTGGTCAAAAAACTCAGTTGATATAATTAGATGTCAGATAAAAAAAAAATGAGACTAGAAATCACGCCGCATATGTACAAAACAATTAAGAAAGTTGGGCTTTAAAAATAAATGATCTATGATTTATAATTTATACAGTTGAAATATTAATAAAACTCTATGCAATACATATTTGTCATTCGTTCTCAAAGTTCCTTCTTTTTTCTGATTAAAAAAACATGTTCGACGTGAGTCATTTCAAAATGTCAGCAATTTTGTCAGCGGTAAATCCCATGTAGTAATGTCCCAAGATAAACAATTGTACTTAATAACTTGCCGTAAAGATTTTTATGCTTCGTCGACGCCTTTTTTTAACAATCTGATGATAATCGGTGCTGTATATGTTCAATGTATCCAATTAATAGTAAAGAATTTGTAAAACAAATTCATAATGTAAACTGTTGAAAATGCAATCCTCTAGAAGTTCTCCAACCACATATAGGCAGAATAATTAATCACATTTTAATAGCTAACTTTCCAATTACTTTTAAAGTGCATTTTACTCCTGGTTTGTCAAACACATAGTTTATACACCGATTTGTTATCAAATTAATTACTCTGTGGAAAAACAATGCTATTTTAAAATTTACTAACTATTTGAATGTACAGTTAGCCGCATATTCGGCTCCCAAAACTTGTATTCCACAATTTTTAAAGTGACTTAACCAAGCCATCTCAGACTGTACTTCATTCGAAAACCATTAACTTGGTGCTTATCTATATATAAGAATCACTCCTACTTTCAACATGCGTTTCAGCTTAATCGAATTGACTTTTTATTCATAACACAGTCTAACTTTGACGGCGAAGTGGTTGCAGGTCATTTGTCTTGTAGTATCATATCATTAGTGTTGATTTCGTGCCGAGTGTTTGATAGTGAACGAAAGAAATAATAGCAGAATGCGGGAAATAATTTTGACGCTAATTTTCTATGGATTTGTTGGATCCTCACAGGTGGAAACATGCCAGAACGAATTATGTGATAATCAAATACGGACTAAATATGATCCGACTTGGGAAAGTTTAGATAAAAGACCCTTACCGGAATGGTACGATGATGCAAAAGTGGGTATTTTTATTCATTGGGGTGTTTATTCGGTGCCCTGCTTCGGAACAGAATGGTTTTGGACAAATTGGCAAGGTAAAGTGAAGAATGATCATAGATTATGCGGAAGATGTATGATAATCGAAATCTTGAGAGTTTTTAATCATAACAATAAACTGTATATGTAAAAAGTGCACAGGGCAAAATTGTTTGTCGAAAGATTTATGAGATGATACTTGTGGTTTTATATGTTAGAATCATCAATATCAGAGCATTATATCTATTTTATCACAATTCAATCAGTCCGAATGGCTTATCTATTAAGGTTTTTGTGCTTTCTAGATAAGATTCTCAAATTTAAACTGGATTGACGATAACTGAGCAATGCAATCTGTGGTCACGTTTGTTGTTGTCTGAAAATATTGATTTATGTTTTTATGCTGAATTGCTATGAGTAGCATTGAAAACCTAACTGTTTTTTTGCTAATATTTACATCAAATGTGATTCACCTTAACTTCTTTTTTTTCACAAAATTTTAGGGTCAAAAACAAAGTCTTACGTCGATTTCATGAAGAAGAACTATAAACCTGGTTTCACATATCAAGATTTTGCTTCAGACTTTACTGCAGAGCTGTTTGATGCAACAAAATGGGCAGAATTATTTCAAGATGCCGGCGCAAAGTTAGGAAAATCTGGATTAATATGTAATTGTTTATTCTCACTAACATCTCAAAACTTGTAGGTATATTGTATTGACCAGCAAACATCATGAAGGATTTACATTATGGCCGTCTCAGCACAGTTTCAGTTGGAACGCCATGGATATTGGTCCGAAAAGAAACATCATAGGTAGGATGATAATTGCAAAAGCTGTGCAGGAAAACCTTCAGTGTTTTTACTCCTTTCACAGATGAACTGGCTCAAGCCATTCGTGGTAAAACATCGATTCATTTTGGCTTGTACTATTCTCTTTTTGAATGGTTCAATCGTTTGTATATTAATGACAAGTTGCATTTGTTCTTGCGCAACGAATATGTTCAAAGTAAAGTGCTACCCGAACTACACGAGCTGGTTACAACGTTTTGGCCTGAAGTGATATGGTCCGATGGCGACTGGGAAGCGCCATCTCCATACTGGAATGCCACGGAATTTATAGCTTGGTGAGCTCAGCTAGAAATTTTCTTACAACTGTGATCAGCAAATATATACTATCGTGTGTCCACATTTAGGCTCTACAACGATAGTCCTGTACGTGATACTGTGGTTACAAACGACCGTTGGGGCATTGGGGCTCTTTGCAAACATGGTGATTTCTATACTTGTCAGGATAGATATAATCCTGGTATTTTTGGAAACATCGGTTTGTCTAGATTAATTGTAATTATCTTCAATTTCAGGAGTCCTCCAAAAGCACAAATGGGAAAATGCTTTCACTATTGATAAAACCAGCTGGGGCCATCGTAGTGATACAGCACTGAAAGATTTCATGTCGCCGAAAGAAATAATTACCGGTAATTCGTCTTATACGTATTTCCTGTGTTTATTTTTTTTTTAAATTTCACAGAACTTGTAACGACTGTTAGCTGTGGAGGAAATGTGAACATTAACGTTGGACCAACGAAATATGGAACAATTGACGTTATTTTCGAGGAACGTTTGCGTCAGATGGGTAGCTGGTTGAAATTGAACGGTGAAGCTATCTACTCTTCCCGCCCCTGGAAATATCAAAATGATACCGTGACAGACGGTGTTTGGTATACTACGAATAAACCAAACCCTTCCGCAAGTATGACGATATGCCTAAGCGTATTTGCAATAATTTCTTTTTTTTTATTAAACTCATTTATATTTAAGATCGAACCAACGTATACGCAATAATACTAAAATATCCTTATGAAACAAACACGATAGACTTGTGTGCTCTGGGGAAAATGGTAGATGGTCAAACAAAGATCCAGGTTTTAGGCATTCAAAAAGAAAACGTTAAGGTACGATAAAAGTATGTATTTAGCAAACATTTCAACTAATTTCCTCTGGGGTTATTTCAAAAATACAGTGGAAAACAAGTAAGGATTGTCTCAGTGTCACGTTGCCGTCGAAAGGTTTAATGGACAAGAACGGATTAGATTATGCATGGACTCTTAAAATTGATATTCCTAAGCAGCCTTAAAATTATGGCCTCATTGACAGGACATAGGTGTTAGTTTAGTTAAGTTTTCTCATTTTATAAGTGAACTAGAGATAAATTTTGATGAATTCTAATTTGTGTTTTCATTTATTAATATTAGTAACAAAAACGATATAATAGCACTTATAACCAAGTTGAAATTTACTTTTTTTTATAATACTAACAAAAACCAATGTTGAATTTATACTTTGTATTGATTGTAATAATTTGGAATTTTCAGATATCAGTCACCTAATATCAAAGGTGGCTTTCTTAAATTTTTCCGAAAATAAGTTTCATATACAGTAAGTTAAAATCATAATTTTTTAGTATAGGTTTTTTTTAATCTTTATAGTTTTTAAGTTAAGAAAATTATTGAAAAAATTTACACATTTTGATTAAGAAATCCCAGAAAACTGAAATTACTGGGAAATCCATGTCACACTCATGTTCGGAAGATTCCATGGAACTGAAAATTTCCCCTTAACGGTGCACGATTTTCGGTTTATGTTGACAAATTAGAGTATTTAAGCTTTAAGCGTGCTATTGTGAAAACATAATTAGAATTTTAGTAAAGTAATTCACTATGAAATAAATTTCTGTGGAACGTTGAAAAGTTGTTATAAGTGAACGTGAAAATGGAAAAGCTTCAAAATATAAAGTAAAAAATTTATGAGAAGTTTAAGAGAATTTCAACTGTACAATATATTATTAACAGATATGAAAATGAAAATAGAGTTGAAAATAAACCAAGAAATGCCAGCCGAAAACTGTTATGTCGCCTGCACACTGTGGGCCATCATGTGGCCCATTGTGTTGACGGGCGGATGGCTTGAAGTGGCCGACAATGGCGAAGCATGGAAATGGCGATGGCCGAGGATGGCTTTCGGAGCGGATTTTCACACATATCAAAGCGGGCCATCATGTGCGACCGAAAAAAAAACATGGCTGGCCCATCTAGTGGCTCTTTGTGATGGTGGCCATCATTGCGACCATCGCAGTGGCCGATGATGGCCCACAATTAGGAGGCTGTATTAAATGAATCGGATGAAAGAATGATATTGACAGATATGATATTGAATAATTGAAAGAATGACAGAAGCTAAAAAAATCCAAAAGTCCTCCAGAATTATATAAATTTGTGATTAATTGCTGCGGGAAATCAGCAAGTACATAGTGAAACAATAAGGTTTTAATGGAAATAGCCAGGAAAAAACAATTCATCAGTAAAATGAATAAGAAAAAACACCTAAAATTCGCAAATTAACATAAAGGTTGCCCATTTGAGTTCTGGAAATCATTAATTTCAGTTGTAAAGTAAATTTACTACATTCCAGTCAAACAGAAAATAGCAAATGTGGAGAACAGTAAATATTTCGTTAGAAAAACAGAAAAATAAAAAACCTCTTATGGTATGGGGGTGCTTCTCTGCTGTTGGTACGGGAGCCTACATTTTATTGACCGTACTTTAGATAAAATTAAATATATAAACTTTCTTAACGAGAATTTGAATACCAGTGCCTAAAAATTGGGACTCAAAATGATTTTATACTTTATCAGTATAACAAGCGGAAACATAAGGCTTTTGTAACCAGACTGTGGCTGCTATATAACTGTCCAAAAGTGCACAATACACCCTCTCAGCCCTCGGATATTAATTCAATTGACCACCTAATGGGGCATGCTCAAACAGAAACTGCGATCCCACGAAATTTCTAATCGGATATTTCTAATATTTGGACTTTCTAATGAATCTCAAACACTCGGACAATATAAATATGTACATATATTAGGGTGTATGTGGCGAAAAATTGATCAGATCAATGCCCATAGCTGAGGTAATAAAAAGAAAAGGAGACCCAATAAAATATTAATCGTGCCTAAATACACTTTAAGAATAAAATCTTTAAGAAAGAATAATTTTACAAATACCAATGTGAGAAAGTATTTTGAATTACTGTTGTTTTTTGTGTCATACTTTAATCTACTTCAACTTTTGAATGTCTTTTGGTAAAACTTTTGTTTAGATCTTAATGAAGATAACAATGTGAAGCATTAAATTAGAAGCATAAGAATTAAATACTTTGTCATTTTTTCTTTAGATTTGTTAATTACAAAAAACTAATGTTAGCGACTGTAGGTTTTTTTCGTTATTTCTTGCTACACCAATTATACTATTTTTAAATATCTTAAGCTTTCGAAGCTTATTCGATGTCGCGAAAAAGCTATTTTATATCTAGAAAAGAGAGTTTAAGAGAAAACATTCTGAACTGAAATAACGGCATGGTTGTGGTGTTCGTTAAAATCTCTTCTCGTACACAACTCACTTTATTATTTCCCCTATTATTGGACCGGCTTTTTAGCGTGGCTGATTTTTTTTGGATCTAATATATGTATATAAAAGTAGGGCGACAATTTGTCCATTCTATATAGTAGTGTGACGTCATATGCTACGTATTGGTCGTCGAAGCTCGGAATACGCTTTGACTCGGATCTTAGAAGCGCCGTTACGTTGGACTGCAGTGCAATGCAACTTGATTATGGATGTAGTCTGGTGCGGCCGACGATATACCAAAGGCAAATATCAAGGAAGTGTCTATAATGCTATTCAGTATTGGTTTGAATTCGACTGGTGGGCCTCGTGTTTTACTTGGCTAGTAGGAAGTGAATGTGGTTAGTGGACTTAATACTAAATTGCTCGGCTTAACAGGTTCTTGTGGTCTTCACATAAACTAACTGTGGTTAATAGTTGATAGTTTCGTGAAGTGTCGTTTAAGTACAGTAGTACTGCAATACATGAAATAAGTGAAATTGGAGAGCGTGCCAGCTGAATTTCATTTTAAGGTATGAGCTGCTGGAAATTAAATTCATCTTTTGGAAGTTTTTTTTTGTGTGTTTGATGAAAAGTGAAACACGTGACTTGTTTAGTGTTTTTACGGATTTTTAATTTTTCGTACTCGATCGATTAAGCTATAAATAAGAACTACGTATCCGGTCAGATCACTATAAAATTTTGGCAACGAATGCGATGCCAATGTCCGCTCTAAAAAACGAAACACTTTTGGCAACCGGTCGAAATAGAGTACATTAACCCTGACCTATATACAAATAATTACAATTTTATGTTGGCCCTAGACTTATCACAGCTAATTGGAATGATTGGAATTTTGTCACAGGTATCTAATTAGTGTTGAAATCGTCCCTCTATCGTCCCTCGCGTACATAAAGGGCTACCTGCATGACTCACTAATGAGCTAGGAATAATTCAGAAGTTTGTCCGAGACTAGAAAAGTTTCTTGGACTGAGTTTGTACGCAAGTCCGTAAAATATGTATACCTACATGCCTTAGAGCGGTCATTTCTGTTGGACGTACGGCGTAAAAGTGATTCTATAGCTATGTCTAGCAATCAATGTTTTTTCGTGGTATTAGGTGTTATGTGACCACGTGGCAGGCACAATACGTAGAATTTTGCTAGATATGTACATAAATATGTATGTACTCATATCAGATATAAGTTAGCTTTGTTTGTACTCCTACTGTGATTGCTGTAAAGATGATGTCAATACGTGGGAGTAGGAAAGAAGCCATGAAAATTATCATTTTTCTGCCAAGAATTGTTATACCTTCGCGGAAATGTGTTAAATCCAACTTTGTGTTTCTTTGCATACCAATGCTTGAAGCTCTGCGCTCTCCTAGTGAACACTCGAGATAGTGGATAGGAATATTAAACAAAGATTACTAATTCGAATTCTTTCCTCCTCCTTAATTTACAGATATTACGTTGAAATGAAATCGAACTTTGAAACCATTAATTGTCTGTTTGATAAGTAAATCTTCATAGATGTAGTGGATATAAATTTAGATGAAATCTTGTATGGATACTAATGGACTTAATTGAAAATCAAATGAAGCTCAGAATAATACTGAACTAGCATTGAACTCGAAGGTCAACATGTCCAGAAAACCTGCGTATTTTGTAAAAGTAGTTCAATACGTTGAAGGACAAAGTAAAAATGGTTTATTATTACAAGTAGATAATCATTTACAATTAATAATTCAATTTCAGTCTTTTTTATATTAAAAGTAATTATATTGAAGACATAAAGTTTTTCAATTTAAAAAACAATGATAGTACTTATTAACATTGAAAAACAGCATTCTTCTGCATGTCAAGTTTTTTTCTACTGAGCCACAAAGTGAATTTTATTAACTCAAGCTATATCTTAAGATAAATGTAATATGCATATTGTGCCAAATGAAATTCGTTTTAATGAAACCATGCGGAAATCGAAATATGTACAATGAATTCTGTACATGTACACTTCTGATGAAATAGATTTTTTCTTCTATCTATGTTCGTCAAGAGATGTCAATTCTATTACAAAAGTATGGGCATTAAAATCTCAGCAAACCATATTACGATAGGGATTTGAATGCATCGATTTTCACTTGGCATTTTGTCGTGATATTTGGGTGCGATGTTGAATGCATTTAAAAGTTTTAAGTGTTCATTTGAACTAATGAATAGATGCATCACATTGAAGTATTATTCATGTATCTAAAGTTTAAATGACATTCCCGCTGCAACGTGATTTTCACGCAGCTTAAATTTAGAATTATTCAATATATGATTCATGTTGTATGAATAAAATAACAAGAGTATAAATAAGCAAATGCACAAAAGTGTTTGAGATGTGATTTAATGAATCTCAAACGATGATAAAAAATAGACAAACAGCTAGGAGACAGGTAAAAACGCCCATATTTATTTATTTATTTAAGTATCTAATTGACAGATATATGCTGAATTACAAAATGGATTGAAACTGAAGATACATACATAAAAAAAATAAATTAGGGAAAAAAATTAAAAATCAGTAATTCAAACATGACAAATTTACAATATTAATGCGATATATTAGATTATGAGCAAAAATAGAATCATAGCAGTTTTAATTTAGTAAACAAAAATAATAATAGAAAATTATGAATAAAAATATAAAAGGCTTAATAAATAACTCACAAATGTCTTCATTCAAAGTATACATCTATTAAAATTAAGACTAGGTAAGGAAAAAGAACCAAACAATGCCGGCACAAATGGTTATATTAAGGGTATAGTGAGAACAACCAAGAACGAACCCTTCTACCTTAGACGCTTTCGATGAGACGACTTGTACATGGAAATTAAATTTCAGTCTAAATGAAACAACAAACTGCCGAAAATTGTATAGCCAACGCGAATAGAAGTTGGTTTTTATTTGTACAGAGCATAGGAATATTGAAGGACAGAGAGTACACAGTACACCAATCGCTCAAAGTAGTAAGGTCTGGTTGAATTTGCAGGCAGCCTTCAAAAGATAACGAAAGGAGGGAAACGAGATTGAAACAATTGGAAAATTAATTGATGAACGATTTGAACAGAAGCGGCTCGAGGATGGTACCTTACGGAATAATATATGTACCATGAAAAGGGAAGAAATAAAGCCATTGAAGATAACATGACAAGTACGATTAAAAGTATAGGAGAATAACCAGGCATGAAGGCTGCCCGAAATGCCAAAATTTTCCAGAATATCCTAGAGCACAATATGATCTACTTTGTTAAATACCTTTGCGAAATCTATGTAGACGACGTCAACTTGTTGTCCATCATCCAACAAACCAGGAACGTAATTGAAAAATGCGATCAAGTTTGTGACCGTAGAACGGCTTTTAATAAATCTATGCTGCTCCCTGGAGAACAAATGGTTAATGGTACTATATAGCTTCTTGTAGATGTTTTGATACAGCGAATTCGTAAAACAGGAAAGAAGTAGAAAACATTCCTCGATTTTAGGATCGGGAAAATGTTTCCGACTTTCCAAAGAGACACATGAAGATGCTGATGAAAGCTTGACAAAAACATATGGCCCATTGCTGGCTGCAGGATCGAAAAGCAATATTAAAATTTCTATTTCAGAAGGGATAATCATCGGCATATTAAAGCAAGTAGCTACAGATGGGCGGGTGTTACTGTTTGACAGATTTGATGGGTTTAATGACACAAAGGTAGAAGAAAAGAATGCGGCAAATAACTCACAAATGTCTTGGTCGCAAGAGGTGAAATCACTTGGAATTGTTTTTGCGGGATGATTAAAATTGAACAACTTTTTATTTACATTAAAAATTTTAATCTACATTGTAAATTCTATTTTGACAAAATGGTTTCGAATCACTGTTAAACGTAAAGTTATCCGATTAGTGTTTTGAAGTTTTCACCCGAATTAATGTGGGACCAAATAAGCTTTAGGATTATTACAAAGAAAGGAAGTCTTTATGTGTGGAGCGTATCTCCTCTTAGCCATTCCAATAGCTTTTATTTTCCTTTATATAAGATCTGTGGAGATTTTAAAGGCAATAGACACATCAATATTATTGAAAAATGCCACGGTGGACTATAGAGTTTGTAGAAACGTCTCCTGTGAGTGTAAAAATTCATAATTAGAGATTAATGTCCAAACGTAATCAGCTTTTGAAAAGTTGAAACGCGGAGAACAACATGTATTCTTCGAAATGGTTGGGCAAACTAGATATTTATGGTGAGTATAGAATCGGGATCCACGAAAGGAGTAAAAGAAGAAGTGAGCGATATATTATTGGAGGAAATGCTGGGGAAGGCAGGGTCCAAAGTACCATTGTTTGTATTTGGAAGGGATTTAAGCTCAGATATAGAGCAGCAAGAAAGGAAAGAGGAGAGAGAAATGGAAGCTGTATTTCTGGAGACAATTCCCAAACATGTCATATCCCATTGAATGAACTGTAGGTTGAAATCACACAGATAACCACAGGAGAATGCAAAAAGTTGGTAAACACGTAATTGGAAAATTCAATATAGAAACACTCATAAGAGGATAAGGATGTATCACATGGAATGTACTTAATAACAAGCAGTAAGCAGATGGCATATGAAAGACGGCTCAGATTGTTAAACTTTTAACAGGAAACAATGCAACGAAGTCACAGAGTGCACACTGAAAAATTTACGAATGACTGTCAGAGCCTCGTCATCAAGGTTATATCCCGGCCATTCCTAAAGACGTAGTGCAGCAGTAGAATGTCATCACTATGTTACTTGGTTAACAAAAATTTACAGGACGCCAACGATATTCAAAGGACTTGTTTAGAACAACAGTGGGCCACAAGTCAAGGCACAAAACAAGATTATGAGAAGCTAGCAGGGTTGGTTAAATGTCGCTACAAAAACGATCTTGTGAAGTAATTTTTTTCCACAAAACGATCGTAGACCATCCCACTCTCCGACGTAAGTACTAAACAATGTCACCACGTCGATATAAGAACAACTGCAACAAATAATAGAAAAGGCATTAGAATGCAAGGAAATCGCACTATGTGCCTTCATGGACATAGAAGGAGAATTTGACAATGCAAGACATGACTCGCTATACGTCGCTCTCCACAGGAGGGATGCTCCTCCAAAAGTAGTGAAATGGGCGAGCAAAATACTAAGGAATCGAAGTGTGTTTGCGGAGCTGGGGGACGCGAAGCTAACAGCAGACACTAGGAGGGAATGTCCACAGGGAGGGGTATTATCCCCCCTGCTATGGTCCCTACTAGTTGATGACCTTCTCGTGACCCTCAATAGTAAGGGCCTAACTGCTCTCGGCTACGCAGATGACATCACTGTAATAATAAGAGGCTCACACATGGATGCCGTGAGGTCCAGAATGCAAAAAGCCTTAAATGAAACAAACCAATGGTGCGAAAAAGAGGGTCTATCCAGAAAACTAGCATAATACCATTCACCAGAAGAAGGAAAATTGAAATAAAAGCCCTAAATATTAGGGGCACAGCCGTAAGTCTGCAGGAAGAGGTAAAATGTCTAGGAATACACCTAGATAGGAAACTCACCTGGGACAATCATCTAAACAAAACGACAATGAAGGTCACTAAGGCACTCTGGGCGACAAAACAAATGCTTGGACATAATTGGGGATTATCTTCAAGGCAGACCCTATGGGCATACAAACAAATGGTGAGACCTATCCTCCTATATAGAGCTGCAATGTGGTGGAAGAAAACCATACAATTAATAGGCTCAACAAGCTATTAATAGGCTCAACAAGCTTCAAAGGATGTCCTGCCTGCTGATTACAGGAGCAATGAGCTCCACCCCAACAGCAGGAATGGAGGCCCTTCTAAACCTTGAACCGCTACATCTCAAAATTCAGGATGAAGCAGCGAAACAAGCCGTTAGCCTACAACATGCCTACAGGTATAAATCAGATATCTTTTTATGGAGTAGAGAGGTTGCAGTAGATGCAAAGAGGAATCGAGATCCTGTTACTTGATTATGGATGTTCTCAGCTTCTGGCAAATAGTAAGAACCTAAGTCCAACATGAAACAAAATCATGGAACGGAGTAACCTCATAGATGCTCTTATATTTATTTAGATATAAGTAGGTAGCCAACCACAAGCTTCTATGTGTGAGGAGCGATACTCTCAACAAGTAGATGCAGCCTTTAAGTAGCCTTAAAGGCCACCTAAAAATCTTGAAGGACGTTAGGCCCATAATGGAAATGTTAAACCTCAGCGACCAAATAAAATCTGACGCAGCATTCGAGAAGAGATTCAAAGTCACAATTCCATCAAGAGACAAATGGAAGGATGGACCACCTCCCTCGTACAAAGGAGCGCAAATGTGGTATACGGATGTTTCAAAGATGGATTGTGGAGTAGGAGCAGGGATCGTAGGTCCCAAGTGCAAAATGCATTTCCCTCTCCCAAAGGAGGCCACCATCTATAAAGCAGAACTATCTGCCATACTAATAGCCTCACAAACAATAAAAATAAGGAACACTAAAAGGGTCAGAATTAAGATCCTATCGGATAGTCAAGCGGCTATCATGGCTATAAATCGCGATCAAATGAATTCGGCTATTCTCCTAGAAGTGAGAGAGACCCTAAATCAAATAGGGGCACAGAACAGCCTCGAGTTGATATGGATCCCCGGCCATGAGGGGCACCGAGGAAACGAGGAAGCTGATACCAGAACCAAAAAAGGAGCAAAAATGCCCTTCATAGGTGCTTCTCCGTACTGTGGCTTTACAAAGGCAGATACGGAAAAGGAAATTAACACATGGAGCAAGAAAAAGATCGAAGACTACTGGCTTAATATTGAGGGTTTAAAACACTCAAAAAAATACCTTGGCTTCGATAATAAAAGAGCAAAAGAAGAAGTCGCTCTCTGCAAAAGTGGCATAAGAGCCCTATGTGGAGCATTGACAGGACACCTTCCATGCAAAAAGTACCTCCACAGGATAGGTGAGGAGCAGAACGACCGCTGCAGATACTGTGGGGAAATGAAAGAGTGTGTAGAGCATCTGCTCATAGTCTGTCCAGCACTAGCGAGAAAAAGATTCTAGCTACTTGGCTCTGCTCTTCCTTCCATCAGAGACATAACAAATGTCCCGTCAAGGAACATATCCAGGTTCATTAGAAGCCTAGACATCCTATAGGACATAACGCAGAGGAGGCACAATAGACCCAGGAGGTCGCAGTGTTAGGGTCCCTCTGGACCCACTCCAGGCTATCATCATCAAGGCTCCTTAACTCTTAGAAGACCCTTTGCTTTGAAGCCATATTCCTAAACAGGATTAGATAGGTGCAGAATTAGATTGGTTGTATTATTTGGGCAATACACATGTGTGATTTACAAACCTGCTGTTTAGTCTAATTTACCTCCTGTTGTGACTAAAAAATACTTTTACCAACAACTAGCTATTAACTAATATCTCTCAAGAAAGGGCAGGAAAGTCCCAACACTAGTATTCGAACCACGCAGTTTGTAATTTACAAACATCAATGCCACTCGCTTTTATTTGATTTACAAACAGTAGAAACTGTTTTAGTGTAGTGAGTATGCCACTTGTTCCTAGTGTGTGGTCTCTGGTTCGAATCCAGATTCTGACGGGGAGCCATGCACCGAGAGTTGAGTTAATTTAGATTTGGTACCTAAGTAAGGGTAAAGTGAGTCGTGTCACTAATCACTCCACCCACACTCGTATACCTACATTGATTGTACAATTTGTGAATGAACACTTTACCAGTTCCAACCGTTAGACCCGCCAAGAGACGTTGTGGAACTACTTTAAATGAAACGCAATACGATCATTATCGCCCATGTTGCACAAGCCATATTATCCTGTACAAGTTGAATTTCGTACAATGGTAACATAGTTTTATCGTTTAACGTTATTTATATTTTTCTCGAAAAAAGAACTAAAAAATCTCTTCTAAAATAATGAAGATTCCCATAGCATGAGCTAAAACCAACAATAAAAATATTAGCAATGTAGAAAACAAACATTTGATAAGAATCTTGTTCTGCAATATACATTAACTGTGACTTTGTGCTTTGAACTAATGCTTATTAAACCATGACATTAACAAAACATCATTAGAAAATATTAAATCATATAACTTAATTGCTCATTGACGTCTTACTATCTTACATGACATGATCACATCCAAACAATATTAACGATCTAATGTAAAATGTGAAAGTCAGGATGTTGAATAATATTTGTAAAATGTGAACTCTCGATTAGCGAATATAATTTATAAATATCTCCGATTTGATTCTCAATGAATTTCCGGAGAGGAAAATTAGAAGGAAATGAAATATCACAGTTCAAAGTTCTGGAAAATATTTTCATCAGACGGAAATTCCTACGAACTGTACAATCAGAACGAGCAAAATCACATTGATAATGCATGTTAGCAATTATATATAAATATTAGAAATCATTGTCGACGTTTCAACGCTGACAATTTATGTATTTTATGCAATACATCAAGCATGCAGATAAAGCAAAAGTTGCCTATGACAATTCAAGTGCAAAAGAGAATATTGTGGTGCTGATCCTCTTTATCTCTCAGTGGAGATAGTATTTTGAATAAAACAGTGGCAAAAATGTGAACGATAATAATAGCTTTTAGATAAGATTATCTTTTGTTTCTGATAAAATGACACATTTTTCACTGCCAATTCTTAGGGTAAGTGCACTAGAAGTCGGCCATGCGTCAGAAGTCGGCCACTTTGTCTATAGACTTTGAAAATAAGAAAACAAACGTCTAAAAAAAGGAAAAAAACACTCTAACGGATTGGCAGAAACATAATCTCGAAGTGACGTAAAATCTAGCGCTGTGTGTTAAGTCCGATGAACGCAATTATTCATTTAGTTTGTGGAATCGTCAACTGCACTCAAAAACTTCATGTGAATGTCATATTTTCTTAAGAAGTGATATAAAATTATCCTTAAATATTTACTGTTTTTGTGTGTGATCGGTGTTGAAAATCAACTGGTGTGTGAGTTGTTCACGCTAGAATCTTAACTTTATTGAAATTAATTGATTTAATACTGTTAAATTGAAAAATATGAGGAGGCCGAATACTGAATCATATATTTTACCGTATATTCAGTTGCCGGCCACGGTGGCCGAGTATTGAAATTTCACTAGAAATGTTTTTTTGGTAATATTTCCAACGAAATGACGTCATATGTTGACTATAAGGGAGAATTATTAAAAAATACAGTATAGCTCAAAAATATTCAGTATTCGGCCCCATATAAATCATGAAAATCTACCATGGCCGAAAACTGGCGTGGAAAATTTCAGTAATCGGCCTAATCTAACGTTTTTCTATAGTTGTTCTTTATATCCAAGGAAATGAAAGGAGAACGGAGAAAGACGGGACTGGCCGTATATTACCAACTCTAGAATCTTACAGAAAAGATAGAATTTTAATGGCACTTAATAATATCCGGAATAGTAAGCTAAGCATACGTAAAGCTGCAGCTAAATATTGTATCCCATAAGCAACATTGCAAGATCATTTGCATGGAAGAATACCTGACGAGTGCGACAAAAAAGATCCAAGTTCCATATAATCTATTGAGGAGGAAACATCCATTACTGAATGGTGCATTAAGTTATCTAAATGTGGCTTTCATCTAAAGCATAATAATTAATTGAACGCTGTTCAAAATTTTTTGAAAGATGATGCCAGGGTGAATCCGTTTAGAAATAATCGTCCTGGAGGAACCTGGGAACTTCAATATCGAATGATAACTTGGCGACTTCTGCATCTCCTCAAAGACCAGACCAATCTGTTAGGAATTTTTCCTAACAAAACACACACAAACCTCAAACTGTTTTACCACAATTGTGGTGGTATGAGAGGTAAACTATCTAAACTTTTTCTTGACGCCAAATCATGCCATTTTAATTTATTTGCCTTCACTGAAACTTGGCTTAATGACTCACATACAAACGAGGAAATTCTTGACAGTAGCTGGACCATTTACAGAGATGATCGCGACTACTGCTCTACAGGCCAAACGCGAGGAGGTGGTGTCTTAATTGCTGTGAGCAACAAATTTTCAAGCAAACGCATCGATACCACACCAAACGTAATGTTCCAGCACTTAATTGTTCAAATCTCTTTAAATAATACATCGATTTACATTGGTGTAGTTTATATTCCACCCAGATCCGACGAATCGGTATACGACCATTTATGCGAATCTGTATCTTCCTTTGTATCATCCCTAAACGAAAAGGACAAAGTTATATTCCTGGGAGATTTCAATCGCCCCAATCTATATTTCATTCCCGATGAAAATGACACTTACCTGCTCCCTGTAAACCTTTCAGATCGCAACGACTTTAACCTTATGAGTACCTTCTATGGCAATGATTTGCAGCAAGTTTGTCCGGCTCCCAACCAAAACGGTAATTGGTTAGATCTTGTGTTCACTAACGCTTATGACGAGGTAGTGGTAAGTCCAACTAATGACATAGAGCATCTTTTTTGTAATAGTTCGCACCATTCAGCACTCTCAGTTGAACTTGCCACTCCTGATTCTACTTACTTAAGAACGTACAATAATTCAATTGTATATGACTTTCGTAATGCTAATTATGAAAGCATTCACCATTTTCTTGACTCTATAGATTGGACGAATATTCTTTCAACTTTAGACCTTGAGGAAGCCATTTCTACTTTTTACAATAAAATATTTGACGCCGTTGAGAGATATGTACCAAAGATAAAGAAAAAGAATAAACTCTCTGAACCATGGCTTGATAGGGACCTTAGGCATTTACGGAATCGTAGGAACAAGCTTTATAAGCGAATTAAAAATAATATTGACGTTAGTTCAGCTATTCAGGAAGAATATAACGAAATTGCTAAGCAGTTTTTAACGAAGTCCCACGAGGCTTATGACAACTACATTAAGACTACCGGCGAAAATATAATCCGCGACCCGAAAAAATTTTATGATTTTGTAAATGTGAAGCGGAAAACTACTGGTTATCCATCATCGATGTTCTTTAATGATATCACTTCTTCCTCTCCTAATGTGATTTGTGATTTATTCGCAGATAATTTCCAGAATATTTTTATTGCTACTGACTCATCAAACTCACATCTTCCTTCGTCCTATTCTAATCCTACAGCTTTTATCAGTCACTTAGAAATTACACGTGACGAAATACGTAAAGCTATTTCGGAACTCGACTGCAACAAAGGTCCAGGGCCAGATCTTCTTCCTCCAACTTTCTTGTGCAAATGTGTAGAGCAGCTTATAACTCCCTTTCATATTTTTTTCAACAGATCACTTTCGTCTGGAGTTTTCCCATCCTGTTGGAAACTTTCATATGTCACACCCATCTTCAAAAATGGTGATAGACGCTGTATCGGAAATTATAGAGGTATTGCCATCTTATCTTCTATTCCGAAACTTTTTGAAAAGATTGTCTACGATAAACTTTCTCCACTTGTTGACTCCCGACTGAACGAGCAACAACATGGTTTTAGAAAAGGTCGCTCAACTACCACAAATTTGACAGTCCTAATCTCAGACGTCCTGTGTAAAATGGAGAAAGGACACCAAATTGACGCAGTCTATACAGACTTTAGTAAAGCTTTTGACAGAGTTGACCACCCTACCTTAATTCTAAAGCTACTGAAATTCGGACTTGGTGGGTCTTTGCTTAGCTGGCTGACTTCTTATCTTGGAAATCGAACTCAGCTGGTAAAATTTCAAGGACTTTTATCGAAAAATATTTCTGCTACCTCTGGTGTACCACAAGGTAGCCATCTTGGTCCACTTCTCTTTAATATATTTATTTCTGACCTATCTGACGTCCTATCAAATATACCTCATCTACTTTATGCCGACGATCTCAAAGTCTATCATATCATTAAATCTAAATCCGATGCACTCTTTCTCCAGTCCAAACTTGATTCACTTGATCATTGGTGCAATGAAAACAAGCTCTCTCTCAACATTGCTAAGTGCCAAGTTATAAGTTTCTCCCGAAAATGCACCGTCTCACATAACACATACTTCCTCGGGAATAAGTTGTTAGCTCGAGTTGATAACGTTGTCGACCTTGGTGTTGTCTTGGATGAGCGACTCCGCTTCACCTTGCATTATGATAAAATACTTTCCCGGGCAAACAAACAGCTAGGCTTCATCAAAAGACGTGCCAAGGAATTTCGTAACCTGTGGGTCACACGATCCTTATACATCTCTCTAGTACGCCCCATTCTCGAATATGCTTCCATTTGCTGGAATCCGGCTTTTGAAACCCACAGTAGCAGACTCGAGTCCATACAAAAGCAATTCTTACTTTTCGCATTGAGAGAACTATACAGCCCTTACGATTTTAATACCCTTCCTCCTTATGAGTTTCGACTGGGTCATCTAAACTTATTAACACTTGCATCTAGAAGAAAGATGCTTTCGGCCTGCTTCACATTCGACGTCATTAGAGGCGTCATCAAAGTTGAATTCCTGAATAGCAAAATAGTTTTGAATAACCCCGTAAGAAACACCAGGTCCTCTCGTTTACTTAAGGAATATCCACACTCCACTACTTACGCAGCTAATGAGCCGATAAATAGATGCTGCAGGATATTCAATAGCATAAGTAATCTGTATTCTCCAACAGTCTCAAAATTATCCTTCAAATCCTCCCTTTTCAAAGCCATCCGCAACCCTTTATCCTAAGCTATATGTTCAATGTTTTATTTATTTATTTGTTATTTATTAATTTGTTATTGATTTATCTTGTTAATTATTTTATTTAATTTTTCCTTTTATTTCTATGTACTCGTAATTTCCAATTTTGTTTTTTTACTGTTTACGTTACTTGTACCTTGCTTGGTTAAGAAATAAAATAAAATCATTCTTTAGAAGAAATCCTTCTTTAAGTTTAAGAGAAGCAGAAACACTACATAAAGGCAGAGCAGCTGTTACTTCGCAGTATATTAAGAACTGGTTCAATAAACTCAAAGAATTTCTTCGATCAGCCAACCATGAAAATTTGCTGCTCAATCCCAGGCGAATCATTATTGGCGACGACACTAGCTTCTGCCTTTGTCCCAAAACTCGTAAAGTTATTGCTCCTAGGGGCTGCAAAAACATTTATCAAGTGGAAGCAGTTGAAGAAAAGGATACAATCACAACATTGTTAACCTTTTCGGCTGATGGCAAAATACTACCACCCTGAGTAGTTTTTCCATACAAACGCCTTCCTTAAGATATTGTGGACAGCGTACTAAATGGTTGGATCCTTGGTAATATGGACTCTGGGTGGATGCGGAGCGAAACATTCTATGAATATGTGGCAAACTGTGTCAGTAGCTGGCTGGTTGAACAACAAGTACCAAAGCCTGTTTTGGTGCTGGTTGATGGCCATAAATCCCATTTGTCTATGCAATTAAGTGAGTATTGTGATAAAGCAGGCATTTTGCTATATGCGCTGCCACCAAATGCAACAAATATTCTGCAGCCTACCAATGTCAGCATATTCAAGCCTCTCAAGCAGGATTGGAAGAAGACAGTTCGCGTATAGAATCTGGGAAAAACACTTAACAGAAAGGAATTTTGTCCATTATTAGAGAGCGTATTGACAAAATTTATTAATCTTCCTGAAAAAATGGTTTTAGAAAATGCGGAATTTTTCCATTTAATTCTGAAGCAGTGGACTATTCAAAATGTGTGCAAAATGTATTAGAGGATGCAAATGAAGAGTTTCTCACCAGTCTCCCCACACCTATCGAAACATTTATTTTTTCCCGAACCTCTAAAGAAGGAATTAAAGATTTCAAAAACCACTAAAGCGTCTGAAGGTTGGAGAAATATATGTAAGATAAAAGAAGTGGAGAAAATAGAAAAGATCAGACAATTAGAAAAAAGAAAAGAGGATCGTATCAAAAAAAGAAAAAGAAAATCGAAAGACGCACAGACACCTGAAAGGAAAAAGAAAAAAACGAACGTGGAAAAACAGAAGAAAGCGGAATGTGACAACGTTCTAATAAGTGAAACAAAAGTGGCTGACCTAAAAAATATTGGGTGCGACAGCTGCCCTAGATGGTATCATCTAAAATGTTATTCTCTATATCCTCTAAGTTATGAGAAAGCATCTGATGAGAAATTTCTTGCAAGATATGTGAGACCCAACAGGAAAAGAAGTGAACGTTGCCTGTAACAACTTATGAAAAGTCGAAGAGTAGAATCATCCAAGTCAATATTTGAATTAATAATACTTTGAAAGAAAGATGCTTGATTTATGTTAAATTAATTGTTTTTATTTACAATTTGCCATAATATATAATTTGATTGAAGAATAAATACAAAATATTTCAAGTATAATATGTTTTATTTATGTTTCATGGATATTTCTTTGTCAAATAATGAAATATGCAACATGTCCGGACACTGATACAAAAGAGGCCGATAACTAAATTTCAAGGGCCGACTGCTGATGCAAAAGCATAGTTTTTATAGAATTAATTATTAAGAAAAAAGTTGATTCGTTACAAAGAATATTAAATATCAATTCCACGAGGAACAGCACAGGTTTACTTTTAGTTAAAAAATTTATTCCGTAACTGTTTTCTCTGCGTAGTTACATTGAGCGAAAGTGGTGAAAATTCTTAAGTGGCCGACTACTAGTGCACTTACCCTACGTAGAGAATTTTCATGATACTTTTTTTTTATCGGAAAAATGATGATACATGGAAAATGAATTGCCAATTAAGTCACCTAGTATTAAAATGAAATGTATCTATGTTTTTATATTGATATATATGAATGCTTTTGCTATAAGCAGTGTCTTCGCAAAGTTCGAACTGATTGTTTGTTGGCGATAAGTGGCTTTTATTGTCTTTTCTTATCGACTTTAAATATGTAAACGTTCTGATTTACTGGCGTCGAGATATCAGCTGAAGGTTGTTTATTAGTGTGCATGGAAATAGTGCATAGAAAAATCAAAATAAAATATCGAAAATAGATTGAGTTGAGGATGGAGGCAAATAAACAGATAGCCCTTATATCGATTTTATAAAATTAAAATTGAAGACCCTACTGCTGATTTTCTTCGAAAATTAGTAAAACGGTGGGTGTAACTCAAATTCTTATCTTCTTATTCACAAAACCTTCATTCTTCAATTCTGTTCATAAATAGGTACCTGCTAGTTCGAAATTAAGGCCTTGTCGCCAACGACATTTACAAACTAGCTTCAGTAATTAGCCCACATTGTGTGGACGTCAATCGATATGTATCTGCTTTACGTACTTAATTCATTCATACAAGTACGTTGCCTCATTTCAAATCCGATTTATACGAGCATAGTGCAAAAACGAACCAGTCGTTTAACAAGAAAAAGTCTTTGGATAAATCTAGCTATTAACAGCTGCCTCTTTCATGCTATACGAAACGCGAGTAGAGTTTTGCAATATGATAACAAAACCGGCCTAGTAAAATTATTGGAGGAGTTTATTGCAGTTTTTTTTTATTTTAACGCAGCTATGGTTCACGTGCCCAGCTCTAGTGGAACGAATCGTTTTAAATTCCTGTAATGTTCATCGTCATGCTTAACATAATTGTGTATTTCATTATAGCAGAAAACGAAATTGGAAAAAGAGCAGTACACCCGGAAAAAAAGTTTTTTTTTATTTTTACTAAAAACTGGGTTTTTTTTTGTGGAAAATCAAATTACAGTACATGTGAAATGTTCATGCGCAGAGTAATACTTTATGGGTATTTATGTCGATACTTCATTTTCCGATTTAAACTTCGCGGTACACGCGTTTTACATTACCCAAGATACTGTCTTCCACGTGTTCATTAACGTCGACAACAACACATTTGATATATTGGAAATTTGATCTTTAATATCCACTTCAAAATGGCGTGAATTGTGATACATGCGCCTTATATGTAAATATTTGTTTGAATGCAATTTGCAAATGCTATTCTCGATTTGTACCTACTCGTATTGAAATAATGCTTTGCTAAGTTGTTTTGTGTACATTGCCTTGGCATTGAATTTGAATGGCATTGTTGTGTTCTGTAATTAATATTGTTCCTGCTCATATTAAGTCCGCTGCTATTAAATATTTTTTTTTTTGTTTTTTTGAAGTGGGAAATTTACAGAATATTATCTTTAGTAATTGTTTATGTGAGCGTTATTCTGAAGGGGTATGTTCTGATGTAAGTCGAACGTGAATTGTCATCATTGCATTAGCAAGCTGATGAAACACAAGTACAATGTGCGTAATGATTGCAGTTTTGTCAATTTTTCGCTCAAAGGAAAGGACGAAGCCTTGGTTTACTGCAAGTTGCGTATGCTCTATAGTTACATATATATTTGCGTTTTGCCTTGGAGACATATCCCTAAATAGTAGTGTACGTTAAACATCGATAGTACTATCGTTACTATCGATAGTTCAGAACTATCGAAAACATCGATGATTTTTTTTGCAATCGATAGTTTTTGAAAACTGAAAAAAATACGTAAGGTAACATTTCGATATCATCCCATTCACTGTGAGCATTTTACGTTTGCTTCGTTTTTCGCATTTAATAATATTTCCTTTTCTTGTTTTTGTAAAGCAGCACAAACCAAAGATAACAGACCACTCTTATATTCTATTAGTTTTGTCACTTGTTATTTGTTGTAAAATGAAGGAAAAAATGTAAAATTTAACTGGACAGGAAAATCATAAGCGTAGAAAATTGAGACTGAGAGAAAAAGTTCCAAATAGTGATTTTGCTAAGTGTAATATATGCCGCAATCAATACAAAACAAGTAAAAACACGAAAAATTTATCAAATCATTTAAAACATAAAACATAGTGAAAATTATTTTCTGTTGAATCTATAGCAAAAACTCATGGTTCTAGTAACATCTTTGAGAGCAGTTCAACGAAATCTAGAAAAATCGTCAAAAATTATTTTGGAAGAGCGAAATTCTACGCAGATGGACGCATACCCGAAAAAATATATTGAGATGAAATATAAGTTCGTATTGTTGTTTTGGACATATTGCCTTTGCGGAAAGGAGAACATGAAGACTTTCGTGATTTCGTGGCCGATTTAAAACATACTTGCTTTATTTTAATACTTCGAAGACGTTAAAACGCGGATTTAAAATGCCATAAATGCAGTTCAAAATATTTCTTTAAATCCAAAAAAAGAACACTGGCAATCACATCTCATTTTTTTCATAGAGGTAAATTAATTTCTACATTATCAACGGAATTTAACATAAAAGGAGTTCAGATTCGAAAATATTCACAGAATTTAGGCCACAGAGTTCTTGAGTAGGTTGTTTTTGGAAGATATGGATGGAATACTTATCTTGTTATTTCTTGTTAAGGCGAGAAATACTACACCAAGCAAATGAAACATATGATCAAAAATAAATGCGATCGTCACTGATAATGCTGCTTGCAGGTTAGTGCCAGCAAAACTTCTTCAATTGAATTATATTCCATGCCTCACGCATACTTTAAATTTGACTGTGCCTAATATTGACGGCCCCTGATTTTCAGTTTATCATGAAAAACTGCAAAGATATTGATACTTATTTTCAACCGAGCTCAGTTGTTTCAGATATACTGACAATTGCCCAAAGACAGCTCAACAAACCTGAATTGAAGTTGATTCAGCAGTTCCGTTCACGTTGGAATAACGCATACGCCAAGGTCAAATGTTTCTATGAAATCAGGCAAGAATTGACTTTGGCATTAGCCGAATGTGAGAAGGCTCCTGAAACGTTACTCGCCGAAGATTTATATGTGGTGCCGACTATTATTCTGCTATTATTATTATTATTATTCTGTTATGATGTGGCTACGACAATAATATCTGGCGCAAATTACATTACTCTTTCTTATTTAACTCCGTTGTTACGAGGGCTAATTCTACAATTATCGAAATTGGGAATTCACATAAAAAAAACCCTGCTGGAAAGAATATTTATAGCACTTTACGCAATTCAGTGCGGGAACGATTAATACCGTTGGAGAGAAAGGGCTCTCATTATGTTAGCCACCATTCTGGATCCAAGGTTTAAAAAATAAGTGAAGACGATGGAAACACAGCTGCGCAATCTCTTCAAATAGAATATACTTCTTTTCGGATGACACAAAAGCCGGTGTCAACTCAAAGTACTTATGAATTTACGGCAATTGCATCTACAAGCAATTCAAATGTTGAAACTGGGGAAATTTACTAACGTAGGAAAAGTTGAAAGGAAAAAAATCCAAGGAGTTATTACTTCATGTAGATCTATTCAAAGGCAAAGCTTATAGCTGCCCAAATAATGATTCAAAAATATATAGATATATACCAGAACCTGGAGAAACCTCCCATTGGAAACGACATATGTCTCATCGACAACTGGTTTGATTCAAATACTGAGACAATGAACATGTTTTCTCTATAGCACCCATGTATACTTGCTTCTTCTGTTCCGAGTGACGGTATTTTTTCTCTCGAAAACTGGTGTAATTCACAGTGATCGCAAAAATCGCTTAAAGTCTCAAAGCGTTTCAACGAATTGCTTTTCCTAAATCAAAATGCTCAGCATTTCGGATATGAATAAAATTCTATATTTTTGTGTTTCTCTATAATAGTAATTGAATTCTCAGCTATTTTTTAAAAAAATGTATGAATCCTGGGTGTAAATGCTAATTTCGCAAAAACACATATACACCATCGATAGTCTATCGATAGCCTATCGATAGTTTTAAAAAAAACATCGATATTATCGAAACATCCAACTATCGATGTTTAACGTACACTACTAAATAGCCACAGAGAATAGATGCTCCGATTCTTCTTGATTTGGTTAAATTTAATCGCATTCAAGAAGTAGCTCAGCATCGTGTGGTATTAATCCTTGAGCATGGAGAAACTCCTCTGATAAAGGATGATCACCAGGTTGAAGCCATCTTCAATAGTGGTGGGGTTCTCCCTGAGAAAGTCCAGTGCTCCACATCGACGCCCGGATTCAGCTCACCGAACATGCCAGTGATGTCAGTTGCACTCTTTCAAGGACCAGAAATTCAACAGCTGACATGACAGGGTTTATGAAGAACGGGCTTCAAAATGGTGAAACTAGGCCGACTGTCAGTACCCAATTTTGGAATGATCTAAGTGAGCGACTTCTTCGATGTTTGATGTGAGCAGCGTCACCAACCTTCGCTTGCGTGAAGTTGTTGAATAGTCCCGATTCTACTATCACCCTCCACAGTTCTTTCTAAAGGATAGTGCACCGACCATCGGACAGTTTTTCATCCTTGTTAGACACATATATCACAAAAATGAGAGAAGAAAAAGCAGTTTATGCATACTGTTTCCTCCCTTCTTTCGTGGGCGCTTATTTATTTATTCCTGATGTAGACCTTTTACATGGGTCCTCTCAATTCGAGTTTTTAGAAGGAGAAGGCGAAGCGGAAGAGGTCGCGCACGTGCATTCATGTACCATTAACTTTTTGATGTTTTTCTCTCGCTCCTCCTCATTTGCGTTTAAAGTTCCGAATGAGTGATTTTTTTTCATAAAGGTTATTGATTTGTGATCACGGTTCCCTTCTTGTCTATAATCGCATAGACAACGTATATCGTCTCTAAAGCTTATCAAAGCAGAGAACAATTGATACGGGAAACTCGATCGTTTTGCGGAATAAGCCTCCGAAAGCAGAATCAAATTGGAATTGTTTTTGCGGGATGATTAAAATTGAAAATTTTTTTTATTTATCTTGAAAATTTTTATTTGACAAAGTGGTTTCGAAAGCATGCACTGATTCTCATCAGACACCAGCACACAGTGCATACTTGGCTGGTGTGACCACTTGCAGTTGGAAATCATTAATTGTTGTTTACGCTGGTTGTGACAAATTTTAACATCTCCGACTTATATCCATGGAAATAATTTACTCATAAAGGTTATTGATTGTGAACTTTTCGGAGCACACTTTTCCACCCACTCTGGAGTCTGGTAGATAAGTTTGTTTACATGTTTTTTTTATGCGCCTCTTAAACATAGAAAAATTAACTCACAAACATTCCAAGTCGTAATCAAAATCGGACAATATCAACATGCCGTTGAGAAAGAGGATGCTGTTAGTAGCAAATGTTTAGATCAATATATCTCAAAAACCGTTATGGTTACAAGAAAAAGTTATAAAATCTTTTTTGTTGGACATTTTTCAAGCTACAAATTCATCATACATTGTTTTTTGAACACGTGGCCGTTACTGAGATATTTAGCAAAGGTCACTTTTGGTGGCCTTTGACCCCGTATAAAAAGTAACGCAGCACTCGGATCGATGAGGACTTTTGACATTTTGTTTAACATGCCAGTACCAAGTTTCACACCAAAATTCACCTTTCCCCTAATTTTTCCGAAGTTTCCCCTTTTTATGTCGGATTTCACTGGGCTATTGATTGTTTGAATAGAAGTTGGTATGTTTGCCCATCCTAATAAGGGAAGACTGGCCCCGTAGTAGCTTGCTAATCAGAAGGATATATTTAAGAGCAGAAATAATTAGTGAAGTGTTGATAAGGTTTTGCATGAATTCTATTTTGATATTCATTAGCAGGCGATAAAATGCGAAATGAAACGATTTTATGAGAAGATTATTTCGCAGCTACATATTCAGCTCCTACGTATCATCAATAGGTCCGATGCTCAACTGTTGGTTTTTGCATCACTTTTTCTCGGCACTGTGCGTATTTTCAATGTAGATTTTACATTTATTAGAGCTTACCAACGTGATTGCTATACCTAAATTACCCAGATTCTCAAAAATGATATAGGTACTATCTAAATTCACATTGAAATGGACTTTGATATACCTACAGACAATCAAATCACTATGTAAGCGTAACAGTATACATAGTAACTCACTTTCATAATGTTTATTTGTTTTGCAACCACCTGGAGCATGAAAATTGCCACTTCGCTAGCCATTCGATTATTCCATCGAAGTGGCTAAACGTACTCGTGGGACATTCTATATAATGATTTGGAAACCCCGACTGTATTCGTGGCGTTCCCTGCATGATAAAAATCGAACAAAAATTTTTTTTTTCGTCATCTCTCTATCAAAAAATGCTTTGTAACGCCCACGCTTATCATGAAAATACTATGCGAGTAACGTTTTCCTATGAGCAAATATACTCACATACATACTCGTATCAATTAGAAAGCTCTTGTGACCGTTTTCATCGTATTTTCATCAAACAAAAAGCTTTTGGTTAACTTTCAGTAGATTCATAAATCTGATTCGATCTGTAATCATCTGGTGGATATTTTCGGATAGAGTGGAAAAATAATTTCTAGCTAAAATAAACATGTATTTTATATATGTACGTATACATACCCAAGTAACTGCTTCCGTTAAGCTCATGACGAAATTTTGTTGATTCATAATCATTGACGTCATTATCATCAATGACATCATTTTCTGAGTGAGATTTATTTTTGAATTTTTACTATCGCTCGAGATTTAGTATTGCGCAGTCATCCTCAGTCAGCGCGATCTGTTTTGATGTTTGCATAAAAGAAATAAATGAATGCAGATATAAAAGGAAAGACTTCCACCTAGCTGGTTTGTTGCATTTGAAACGTTGAGCAGGGTAGCTAGTCTAGGTGAAATATTGACAGCATTTTTGTGCACAAGAATGACACACTGCTTTTCATATTAATTAAAAAAAAAATGTGAGTAGTTTTAAATTCAAAATAATTTCCTTTCGACACACAGTATTTCTTTGACATTTTTTTCCTCTGACTTGATTAATTGTTAATGTCTTTGAAAATTCCATCAACATGAAATTAGGTAGTGTAGCTGACTAATAGTTCTATTTAATTTTCTGACGTACTTATAATGTTAAAAAGGAAACCTCATGTCACGAGAGATAAAATCTTAATTAAGTTTGACTTTGACCTTGCGACACTGTCAAGGGTGTTGTGGCTGAAGCCACAAAGATTGGTGTGCCTCTTATTCTAGGGGCTGACTCCAACGCTCATAATGAAGTATGGGGTAGCTCCAACACTAATGGCCGAGGTGAGGAACTTTTTGACTTTATCTTGGCCCCCGACCTTTTCATCGCCAACACTGGTAGCGATCCAACCTTCCTTACCTCAAGCCGCAGGGAAGTTCTTAATGTTACCTTGATTAGTGGGCGGCACTCGCATCTTCTCCGTGACTGGAGGGTTCTACAAGAGTGCTCATTCTCTGATCATAGGTACATATCGTATAACGTGGCTTGCCGCAGCTCTGCTGTGCAGGTAACCTTTATCAACAGAAAGAGGACCGACTGGAAACTATTTCATTCCCTGGTACGATCCTCACTGGAAACTGCTCCTAGGAGCATTGACTGCTACCATGAATTGGATCGGGCGGTTGACACCCTTACTAATTCTCTCAATTCCGCGTCTAGGGAAGCATGTAAGCCACCCACGGCCAGGGGCAATCATAAGCCTCGCTGGTGGAGTATGGAAATCAGCATCCTGCGGAGAGAATTTAGGAAGGAGTTTAATAGCTCGAAAAGATCTAATGACTGGTCGGCGTATAAAACGAAGCTGAAGGCATTTAAGTATGCCATACGCAAGGCTAAGAGGTCCTCATGGAGATCTTTCTGTGGAAACGTAGAGAGTCTCAGCGAGGCGAATCGCCTTCGCAAGGTATTAAGCACGACACCAAAGGCTATGGGGTGCATCATGAACCCTGAGGGCATTTGGACTAGTTCGAGCGCAGATACTCTAAACGTTCTCATGGACGCACACTTCCCGGGCAATTATTGCCCTATAGGGACAGTGCACCAAACGGAACTAAATTACGGTAGAGCCCCGCCGTTCAGAATATCAGACTCTCAGCTGAGGTGGGCTATTAACTCCTTTGAGTCGTTTAAATCCCCGGGCCCTGATGGCGTGCTTGCGGCTGACGTTCAGCAGTCCATGGAAGTATCGCTACCATGGCTCAGAGAGATTTATAACGCTTGCCTACGCTTCTCGTATGTTCCCACCAGCTGGTGGGAAACTAGAGTTGTGTTTATCCCCAAAGCAGGAAAAGTTTCTCATGTTAGGCCAAAGGACTACCGTCCAATAAGTCTTAACTCAGTCCTGCTTAAGATTTTGGAAATGATCATTGATTACCATATTAAAAGATCAATCGATCCTATGTTGATCTCGCAGTCACAACACGCTTATACCAAAGGTAAATCTGTTGAGACTGCTCTTCACGTCCTTATTGAGCAAGTTGAAAAATCTCTTGTGCTAAGGAATATACGCTTGCCGCCTTCTTGGACATCGAGGGGGCCTTCAACAACGTAAATTCTAACGCTATTGTTGAGGCTCTCTCGGTGCTTCATGTGGACGAGCGGCTGATTGATTTTATTGTGCAGCTTCTCAAAAGTAGAGTGGTTATCTCTTCCCTCGGGGATGCCAGCGTAAGACGAGGAGTCAGTACGGGCACACCTCAGGGTGGAGTCCTCTCTCCCCTGCTGTGGAATATCACGGTGAATACAATTCTAATGAGATTGGACCGCGCTGGCTGCAAAGTGATTGCTTATGCAGACGACATAGCTGTGGCAGTGTCGGGAAAGTATTTATCTACGCTATCGGAGAGGCTAAATCAATCTCTTGACATACTTTCACGTTGGAGTCGTGAGTGCGGCTTGAATGTGAATCCTAACAAAACGGAACTAGTGCTGTTTACAAGGAAGTACAAAGTTCCGTCTTTTGAGTTACCCAAGTTGAATGGGGTCTCCATTAACTTGAGCCAGAGGGTCAGGTACTTAGGGCTGATCCTTGACTCGAAGTTACTATGGGCCTACAATGTAGCAGAGAGAGCTCGGAAGGCTTTCAATGCACTTTACTGCTGTAAAAGGGCCATAGGAGCGAATTGGGGATTACAACCTCGTACTGTTGCTTGGCTTTACACTGCTGTGATTGAGCCAATTCTATTGTTTGGGGTGGTGTTCTGGTGGCAGGGTTATATTAAGGCTACCTGCAAGCGGCAGATTGAAAAAGTGCGGAGAATGGCTGCACTACTTGTAACTGGTGCGCTCCGCTCCACCCCTACTAAGGCACTCTTCGTGTTACTTCATTGGCTGCCAACCAATCTACTTATCTTAGAGCAAGCTAATCTTGCCGCTGTGAGACTAAATTGTATCTCGGCTTGGAATAGAACAGATTTCGGCCATGCGAGGATTTTGGTCGAGGGAGTTCCCGCTCCAGCGGGTGTTGACTACATCGCTCCGCAGTGCCTAATAGATTTGGAGTTCACAACCCGCATTCCTGGTAGGGATGAATGGCGTGATGGTGTCACCCTCGAAAGTGGGCTTATCCATGTGTACACTGACGGCTCAAAGCTAAACAGTAGAGTCGGAAGTGGTGTATACTCAGTTGAGCTGAATCTCAAGCTGTGCTTCCGTCTACCAGACCATTGTAGTGTCTTTCAGGCGGAGGTTGCGGCTATTTTACAGGCAATCGACTGGCTTCTGTGTAATCGAATATTCGGGGCTAATATTGGCATTTTCACAGATAGCCAGGCGGCTATTAAATCCCTTGCTGGTCCTTGTACAGTTTCCATGATTGTTGCTGAATGCCGTGCATCTCTCAGGGAGATGTCGATACATTCAGTGGTTCAATTGATTTGGGTACCGGGACATAGGGGTTTTCAGGGCAACTGTGAGGCTTGGAACCTTGTTACCGGAGGTCTCCTGCTCCCTCTCAATAGGTATACCGACGTCATCGGTCAAACTGGCCATTAGGCAAAAATATCTCGAGGATGCTAAAACGTACTGGGCAGATGAATCATCCTGTGCAATAGCAAGGCAGTCCTGGGAATCCATGGATGCGCATCGCACCAGGCAGCTTTTAGGCTTAACTCGAAGCGCTCTACGCTGCACAGTTGGAGTTCTTACGGGCCATTGCCTCATAGGACGGCATGCACAACGATTGGGAGTGCAGTTTAATGATTTCTGTCGGAGTTGCGGCTCTGAGGATGAGGAGAAGTCCGTTCTCCACCTCTTGTGTCAGTGCCCGGCGTTGGCAAGGAGAAGGCTGGCGGCAATTGGTGCTCCCTTTCTCTCAAACCTGACCGAGTTATCCCTAGTTGATTTAAAAGTGATAACGCGATTTGTCAAGGGAAGCGGATGGTTTCCCGATTTTAGTGAGTAGGATTGAGTCACTAATTAGTGTGGCATCACAACGGGCCTCTTTTGTGCCTACGTGTGTCGGACGACAGACCTCTGTAGACCGGCGGCCACTTTAACCTAACCTAACCTAACCTAACCTTGACTAATAAACTGTTACGAAAGAGATTGTCTGCTCATACTCGACAGTAAAGTAGCATCATTTAAATTAATAAATATTGGCTCCAATAGATGTTTCCAGTGGAATTATCGATTTATTGAAGGGTACTTTGCTCATTCCATCACTTCTGGCAATGGTCCAGACAATCAGCATTCAGAGCCTTGAGATTTCACATTTGAATTTTTCGCGATCCGTCATGAAGAAATCTTTGTGATAAAGAAGGTAGAATTGTGAAAAGGTTTAATTTGGCGGAAGAACATGCTAAGCACAGCCTAATGGTAGTGTTAAGCTGAATTCAACAATTCAATAATTAAACTTAATTCAATAAATGTTCAAACATAATCTTACAAATCGAATTTTGAGTTCTTTTCACAATTTATTTATTTGATTTGAAATCTTCGGATCAAGTATTTGTGAAGACAAGCCGAATAGGCCACTCATTTTAGACATTTTCTGACAAATAAATCCAAATGAAGTTTTTGCAACGGAATTATGTTTATTGTAAGATGAGGAGCACTATGTGAAAAGTCCATTACGAAAACGTGTTCGCGAAAAAAAGGTTATTTAAGATAAAAGATAACGCAAATAAGTTTTTCTTAAATATCTCATTATCTGTCGGGTTTACGTGAATTTTCGTACATACGATTCGTTGCGTTCTCGCGAATAAACTGACTAAGTCCTATAAGGTAGACTCTCAATATTTGGCTGTCTCCCCCTGCAGGCCATCCTTTCCAATTACGATTATAATTTATAATCCGTCAGATTTAAGTCTGAGAGCTCAGATAAACTCTCCAACCATGTCTGAATCGTTATTGTTTTATAAATAAAGGTTGATTTAACGGTCTTACGCATGCGTCTAAAATATCAGTTTGATAATTTTAGCAGCAATTTTTTTTGCTAAAACTAAAAATGAAGGTATGTATGTCCAGCATAACTCATTTCCCACCAAACCATAATAGAAATAGGATGATGGCGTATTTGAATTGTCTTTGCCACTTTTTTAACTTCTCTGGAGCATACCACTCGTTCACTTTGTTTATTGAAACTTTCTTCTATTGTAAACATGTTTTCGTCAGTAACGCAAGTTTTTTACGTATGTTATCCGTCTACTCCTTAAGCAAGATCCGAGATTTCTTCATTCGTAAGTTCTTTAAAATATCTGCTAATGAATGACCAAAACTCCTTTTAAAATCGTTAAATCACTTTTAACAATACAAGAAATGCTTTTTATTGAAATTTGCATTTGCATTCTCCTACCATGATGTTTTGTTTCGGTAGTGGGTTTATATTGCCTTAACTGCTGTTGCAGTTCGAACACCGCTGCTAGGGTTCGAGCACCACGAGGCCGACTGGAACGAGGTCGATCACATATTCCCAAAGTTTAATTGAATCGTTTTATAACACGAGAAACAGATCAGTGGCTTATTTTTAAGTATTTAAAAGTTTAAAAATTTCTTTTGCTACTTTACCACTCTTATAATTAATTATTCACATCACTCCAGGTTCCAATTGAAAAGATAAATTGCAACTAAATGTTATCGTAACAAGCATGATAAGTGAAAAATTTTGTGAGTGCAGCTTTACTAATTCTGCTTTTGTGATACAATAAACTTTGAGTTTTTCCCCCTAGTGCGGATGGCCAAAAAAATTGAGTGTCCTATCACCAGGGGGTATGCGTGGTTTGACTCACTAACAAAATACCACCTAGTATACCACCAAGTTCCGAGTTGGGACCCGCCTAAGCACTGCTTCAACCCGGTTGTGCTGACTCACCCGTCGGTAACCACGGACTCCAGGAACTACCACAGCTTATGGGTCGGTAAGGCAACCCTCCTCTCGCTTTATGCGCAGCACTTTCTCAACTTATGTTGAAACTGCGCGCCAGTTCAATTCGGTTCGTAGCATTGCATCCGTCTCAGGCATTGCCAGGCCGATAGTGGGCTCAATGGCGCGCCTCAAACTTACGAAGCGACTGCACATAAAGAATGTGTGCTGAGCATCATCCAGCTAAGCAATGCCTTCTAGAAGTACGGACCGTCAGGCTACGTAATCGTTCTCGCCGTGACGTCATGAGTTTAGGAAATTTGACATTTCCACGAGGCAGTGCCGATGTACACGGAGATTTCACTTGCGGTTTTTTGGTTAAAATATGAATAAAACGTTAGTTTTTTGTACGTGGACGCGTTATAATAATAATATTTAGTCATAACGTATACTTTGTACCAATTAATTGTACCGCGACAGTAAATCGACACGAACCATCACATAACCTAACACCAGTCGATAAACATTTCGTAGCGAATTTTCCACATTATACCGCACGCACCGCATTAATTTGTGTTTTAGCTGTTCACTAGCACTGTTCTGCATAAACCACTTTAGTTTTAATTTCACTCACTTTAACACAACCCGTACAATTAACATTTTCCCGCGGACGTCCCATAAGACTACGTGTGTTTTTCGCAACATTTTTCCCGATGCTCTGACGTCATCATTCTGCATTACGGCCCGTACATCTAGAAGGCATTGAGCTAAATCACACAGTACCGGCAGTACGGTGTGACCACCTTACCCATTCGTGTCTTGTCAAGAATTGACAAAAGTAAAAGTTTACCTTTCCGTGACTCCAGTTAAGCCAAAGCTCAATAAGATCAATTCACTTACCACTCCAGCGTCTTTTATTATTTTTATTCCAACGTTGTTGATAAAGTTGGGGGATAAAAGTACGCGAGCCCCAGTTTTGCCCAGCTCTGAGCAAAAGAGATACCCTTCTTTGCGTTCTCGAGCTGGACACTGGCAATGCGCTTCCAGAACTTCTTAATTCGAAGCGCATCTCCCCAAATTTCAGCCTCATATAGCAAGATGGAACTGGTCGTCCCTATCAGCAGCCTCCGTCTCGTCTCACTGCGTCCGCCAACGTTGGTCATTAGCCTACTTAGCGAAGTGACGACTACTAGACCTGTCACATGCCCTGCGGATATGATCCCAATACCTCAATCTACTGTTGAGGTTCACTCCCAGATACCTGACCGACTTGCTAGTCTGGACCTTCATGGAGCCAACTGTCATAGGTATGACAGTTGGTAGTAGAGATGAGGCGTATATACTGGAACAGGTATATGGAACAGGTATTTTTTTGGAACAGCCAGTACCTAGTACGAAATTCAAAAATACTAGGTATGAGTATTTTTGTGGACTATACATGTAATCAAGAATTTACACAATAAATTTCGTCCATTTAATTCATTTCAATCAAACCGTGACGTAATAGTATCCTAATATTAATATAAACTCGTATTTCATACTTGCAAGTGCTTTCATACTCACGAGTGTCTCTTACGCGAGACGAAAATACTTGCAAGTAAGAAAATACTCGATACGAGTATATGCTCGTATAGTTCCAAAATATTCGATACGAATATACTCGTATCGTTCCAAAATATTCGAATCCGAATATACTCGTATCGTTTCAAAATAATCGAATACGAAAATAACGTATCGTTCCAAAATATTCGAATACGAATATACTCGTATAGTTCCAAAATATTCTATACGAGTATATACTCGTATCGAGTATTTTGGAACTTGCAAGTATTTTCGTATCGCATATTTTTGTATAGAGTATTTTCGTGCTTGCGAGTATTTTGGGACTTTAGGTTTAGGTTTTTAAGGGAAAAGTAGCTGAAATCGGACAAAATCGGCAAATTTTGGGTTAGAGTTATTTGGGGCATAACGGGCCAAGACCTATTGCTGTGATACAAAAATCTAGGTTTTGTATGGGAGGAAATGTTTTTTTTGGCCATAGTTTGTCAAAAACTGCATTTACATCGCTTTTGATGATTGAAAGTGGTCGGGGAATATAATAGTGATATTTTCAGGGCGAAAAAATTTTTGATAGGGGAAATTGGGGAAAAAACGTTCGTATTTTACAAAAAAATTTTTTGGTCTAGCATGAATTCCGGGGCCTTTCTGAGTTGTTTTGGGCGAAATTTCCATACGAATCTGGGAAAAAGCGGCCTAGTTTCTAAGATACGGCAAAATGAAATCCGCCGTAAAAACTGAAAGTAGCACTAAAAATGTTGAGATCCTTTTTGGTTCGCCAGTTTGCCTCTCAGACTGTGCTGAAGCCCTCCTCGTGACTGCACTCCAACCCTATTGGGTTTGTGACTCATGTCCAGCCTTATCGAAGAGGTTGGCCCCCAGTGGGTGCATGTTTAATAAACGTAACATTTTTTTTTATAATATCTTAATAAAATTTTCGACAAACTTCATGCTTCAGTGAGGCCAAGTGGAAAACCGACTGTTTTATATTAGCCAGGAAAAGTTTGGTATCAGAGATCGGTCGATGAAAAGTTATATAGATGGCAACGGGATTAGTTGGTCCTATCTTAGTAAATTTTTCGACATTGGTAATTTGAACGAATACATGAGGTTTTTTATGCATATATTAAAATGAAAATCAAATTAAATTGATTGAATTTGATTGTTTTCCCTTAGATGGCTCCTAGATTGGAGAAAGACTTGCCAAATAAATGACCGACCATTGGAAAGTTACGGACAAGCTGCACGGACTAATGACTCAGTATCCTTTCACGGTCATCTGCACCATCACCATTTTAGACTGGGAACTTTTTGTCTGGTGGGTGGGGGAGGGCATATCATACCGTTTCATTACATCACTGTAAATCGCATATACAAAAAATACTAGCTAGTATTTTTGGAACAGGTATTTGGAACAGGTATTTTTTTGTACTCGTACTAGGAATACCTAGTATGTGAAAATGCGAGTACGACCCAACTCTAGTTGGTAGCCCCCGCTTCGTCAGCATGGCAATCTCTGCTTTAGAGTTTACCAGCCGGAGGCTGTGCTCAGTCATCCACCAACCCACCTTCCTCATGACTTGTTTAAGTCTAAGCTGAGCAAATTCGGCAGATCCGCTGGGACGTCATCAGCGTAGCCTACCAGAAACACATCCGGATTCTTTTGACTGCTTCGTTAGTATCATAGAACAGCCATTGATCCCTGAGGTAGTCTCGCATCATGGCTGGCAAGTAGTCAGTGATACGGAACCTCTGCTCAAGGGCCCGAAGGAGGTCCATATACCTCACCGAGTTGATGACATGCTGTTTTCGTGCTTGCTACAGCCCCAACAACCTCTCAGATGGCACCGATTGTTGAATGCCTTTTTTGGAAGCCGTGCTACGTGCAAGAAGGATCGCCAGCAGATCTCAATGCTGACAGCAGCTGCGGCTTGAGCAACCCTTCGAGAAGCCTTCCCGCAGTGTCCAGCACGCACAGTGGACGATATGCCGATGGATTGCCCAGGTTACTCTTCCCCTTGTCTACCAGTACCAGTCGAGATACTTTCTATCGCTAAACATGAATTATACAAATCCAATAATAGACCCAGCTGTCTCTCCGCCACAGCTTTAATCCCAACAGGCCCCGGCGCGTTGCGGTTCTTCATCCTAGACACTGCACTGTTCAGCTCCTCGTCCGTAAAGGATGGCAAGAATACCACACAAACTAAACTTTTTCACTTCAAGCTTTTTTTACTTTTTTTTTTGTTCAAATCAAGCTGACAAACGAAATCCAGTAACCATTATTATTCTAAAACCTTTCAACAACTAGATATTATCATAATCATTGATTAAACCGCGTGCACATGCACATGCTCCTAAAGAGAATATCTGTTCACGAATGTGCTTTTCGGTTCTCTTAAACATGCGCTATATTGCCAGCAATAAACACTTCACAACAAAACCATTTTACGATACTGGCATTTCCAACTGTATCGTGTCTTCTCATGCATTGCTAAACGATAACGACTTGGCGCCCAACGCCAATCTTACTGAATTCTAGTCGTATGTAGGTGCACTAGGGGTGAATTCGTCACGCATTTTCCTCGCTAATTTTAGCGGTACTATTACACATTTAATTGTCTAGATAGTTTCTTTGTCAGTTACGCTCACGTTTCGCATAGTGACTAGTGAGTAGCTATTTATGGTCACGAGCAGCCGTTAATAGTATAAGACATTCCCACTCGAATATGAACGAGTATTCTCTTCCTACAAAACTGGCTATGTAGTCGATGTTTTGAGTACCACGCTGGGCGGGGAATTTTCAAATTGAATTAGTACTCTCGCAAAATACATACTCGTTGTACTTGAGAATTCATTTTTTTGTCACTGGTGTGCTCTAAGAAAGTGGAAGAACATGTGCTGCGCAGACTTGAAATTCTTCTTTTCTCATTGAAAGCTACTGAGTTGCCATACGACATGGGATTGTTTTAATAATTTTGGCAAGAAAGCAGAGAAATAATGGGATTTTTGCAGCAAAACCACCAATTTTAAAGGCTCTGGTGCATTAGGACCACTGCAAAAATCGATTTTCCAGTCAGTCATAATAGAATATTAAATAAGTATAAAAAATTTCAGGGAAATTATCTGCTCATAGCAATCAAAGAGAGTAATCTGGAATTTTGATGATTATATACTCTTTGAATCATCTTCTTGTGTGTTGATTTCACTGTATCTATTAGAAGTCAACAAAACATCAGCGACAATAAAAGATGATTTTACCGCATTATAAACATTCAATGTACAACACCGATAACACAAAACACTTCCCCTCCCTATAAAAAACTCATCGAGTAGTCCATGTGGATTTAATATATATGTGAATTGTTCATTACTGGTATTTTTATCCCGCCGGCTCATGCAAGGATTCTTCGAAGAAGTAGTCCTGAATGACGAAATTCGCATCGTTTCTTGCCATCGATGCCGGCAAATGCACCAACCCTTCTCAAAATTCTCCTCCTCTCCCATGGCCATGCCAACATGCCGGCAACGTCTTAAAAGATTTCTGACGAAACATCTACGAATCCTCGAGTCATTCTTCATTCATTTCTCATAAGTATTCATTGGGAACGACACCAGTACGTCGAGACGTTCCGGAAAGCAGTTGAAATCTTGTATGCTGTCTACCTGAGCGCAAAGATTGTGTGGTCGTCGTGGCATCTTATCGCAGTTTTTTTTAAGAATTAGTGATTTGTTATTGGCGCGAGCAAACGGTTTCGAATTTCATTTTCATTCTGATAAGAAAACGACGGTATCTTGAATAAAATCGGCAAGTTTTATGACGCGTATTGAACAAGTTCATATCGGCTTTCCGGAAAAGAGTATAAATCAAAAGATAGTCGATAGTCCGCGTGGCTAGTAGGTAGGTACTTCCACGAAGATATTTGGGTCTCTAGATCAGTGCGATCGTGACGTGTCAGTGTAATTGTTGAGTAATTTATGATAGTGATAGATATTACCGAATATAGTGTAAGTTTTATGAAAAATTATTTAAAATTTTATTTAGCACGAAATGAACAGACTAGGCATATTTTATTGTTGTGAGATAATCGGAACTGTGCAGTTTTCTTGAAAAGTTTTCACAGCAAACAAGTTTTAATGAAAAATATCAAATATTGGCATATAACTATGCCAAGTATAATATCATACCGAATATTCTATTCTCGTGAAATCCGATAAGTGTCTACTATATTTTGGGGAAAGGCTGTTTTTGACAAAAATACTACCAATAAATTGATTGTTTCAGAATATTTGACTATGCGATGAGGAGGTTGTATACTTAAGCTTAAGTACATTAAGGGGGCAGGTACACTTATAATTTTGAGAATATCGATTTTATTTTCTTTACATTTTCTAAAAGTAGCATATTTCAAGAGCATTCTCTGCTAATTTCAGACGAATCGGACAATTCTTTATGGAGACAAATAACTTTGAATGAAGTCTTCTCTATTGCATAAAGTGTTTTTCGCATGCTTTAAAAGCATTTTTCTCGAAACTATGTTTGCGAAGTCGGTGATCACTGTAACTTGAGAACGGCTTTATCGATCAGCATGAAATTTTCCTCACTTATTTGATATGTAATTATCCTCCGGATGAACGAAGGATTTTTTGATTGGACGATATTGTTTATCAATAGCCGAAAATGTGAGTGAAATTTTGGTCGAAAATACAATTTTGAATTTCAACAACGGCCATTTTTCGAAAAATCAAAATCTGCTAAAGTCCTTCGTTCATCCGGAGCACTATGTCATTAACTAACAATCCCCGATTTTTTTTTATTTCGGATGATCCAGTGACAAGCTACAATGATCACGGCAAAACAATTTTTTTTTGAACCCCTCGAAAATTTACTCTATTTCGATTAATTTCGACCTTTTGCCTTAAAGAAATTACAATAGCTTCTACAAATATATTTCTTTCAAGTAAAGAAACATTTGTTATTAATTACTTTAATGTGTGTCTAAAAAAAATCATGAAAAAGAGCTTTTTTTGGACGTCCCAAGTGTACCTAACCCGTTTCCCTTATGTTTCTTAAGCTGAATCTTAAAATTTGGCAGTTTCTTAGGTATGGTCATGTTTGTTGTGACATGACACAGATCTCTTCTTGTAATTCGTGAAATGAGAACTATTGCAAAAGCTTTTCTGGGTTTAAAAGCTAATTTCAATACTGTTTTCTTCTGATAGCCTTTCGGGTGTTCGATTGCTATTCTGCGCGCGGTGCGCGGTTAGCATTTTCCAAAGTCTTTAAATGTATTTTAGCTTGTTGTACCTGGTTCATTCTTGACTTAGGTTTTCTTTAATATGATGATCTTTCCAAAGACGTTTGTTCGACAAGCGTCAGTTGCATCTCGGATTCGTCAATCATTTTTGAATGCCAAAGATTTTGTTTCTACTATTATGAATTAATTGTAATTTATACAGTGGCTCACAGCTTATTTCAACCAACACGTAAAAAAAACTTTAACTTCCTATAAAAACTAAACTAAAAAAGATATCAACATTATTTAAAAACAGGCTATTAGTCTAAGATTTAGACTAATCAAATATGACTTTTTTTTATTTATTTTGATTTGTTTAGTATTCTAAAACAACGAAAAACGAAATCCGCAACCAAAAACAATGCCACAGCTTATTTCAAACCATTTATAAGTCCCAAAAATCAGAAGTGCCGTTTAAAATTTGCCAAGGAACATTTGCATAAGGATTCTGGATTTTGGAATACCGTTATATTCGCTGATGAGTCGAAATTTAACATTTTTGGCTCTGATGGAGCCTCATATGTTTGGCGTAAGCCAAATACAGAATTGCAAAACAAAAATTTGAAAGCTATAGTCAAACACGGAGGTGGCAGCGGTATGGTTTGGGCTTGTATGTCCGCAGCGGGAGCTGGAAACTTGCAATTTATTGAGACTACAATGGATAAGTCTCATTATCTCGAAATTTCGAAGTCCAATTTAATTGAAAGTTCGAAGAAACTGGGCAAACGCGATGGCTTCAGGTTTTATCAAGACAATGACCCGAAGCATAAGTCGGGTATTGTACAGACATGGCTGGTTTGGAGTTGTCCGTATGCTATGCAACCACCGGCACAGTCACCCAATATTAACGTCATCGAAAATTTGTGGGCCATTTTGGATACAAACATCCGAAAACGAAAGATATCCAACAAAAGCGATCTCAAAAGTGCATTGGTTGAGGAATGGGATAAAATTACCCCACAAGTGACACAAAAGCTGGTCGATTCAATGCCTAAGAGGCTAAAAATGGTTGTTAATCAGAAGGGTGGTCATACTAAATATTAAAATATTTTTTTGTGACTTGCTACTTAATTTAAACATTGATTCTGTTACTTGGTTGAAATAAGCTGTGACATTGTTTTTAGTTACATTTTTCGTCATTAATTGTTATGACCTATTGAAATAAAATAAAAATAATAATAAACTGAATAAATGACAATTGGAAACACTAGTCTAATAATCTGCGTTTAAATAATGTTGATAACTTATTTCGTTTAGTTTTTATAGAAAGTTAAAGTCATAGACATATAAAGAATGGACACGCAATCACAATGCATGAACCCGTACGTGAATGAAGCAATTTTACTACACATGCAATTTTACTCTCTGTAAAACAGCTTTCCCCTCAATGCCGCACGCACCACCCCTCAGCGCTGTAGACTCTCTATGTAAACATTCATTTCAATCCATCGAATCTACGGGGTGGTTGGGATAACGGGGAAACTAATATATTTCAACAAATTTCCAAATACATCAACTTTTCTGCATGAAATTTGTTGTTGTTTTATACAAACACATTGAGACCAGAGGTCGAAAATTGCTTCATTTCTCTCGGCCCATTTCGTATCCATTCTTCTTATATCTATGGTTAAAGTTTATTTTTACGTGCTGGTTGAAATAAGCTGTGAGCCACTGTACATATATTGTTGGTCTGATTTTCATCTAGCTCTAATAAACGTACATCCCACTTTATTTTACTATTTAGCTATACTACCCTATTAAGCATAAACGAAACCAGTGTTAGCTTGAGAAAAATGCAGATAGAACATTTATGCTTAGTAGGGCAGTATAGCTTTTACTTATTTTTTGCATGCAAATAAAACATTCTCCACTGTTACATCATCTACTTAGTTTATAATATGCCTACTAAAGGACGAGAAATGATCGTTTTTTTTTTTGCTTTAGTTTACCAAACTTTTGATGATTCATACAACTTTCCCTAAAGTTGAAGAATCGATTATAATCTCTTATATCAATGTGATTACATACATATAATATTTATGATTTCTATCGAGTGGTAAAAGCCCTTTGAAATGATCTACATACAATCCACTCGTGAATTTATCGTCAGCGATAGTTTTGGTGCATATCTGCATAAAGTGATTCGTTTCGAGCTAGACGCCACTTTTGGCGCTATTTAATTTATCGCACGCTTGTCTCACTATGTTACTCGCAATGTTAATTTATCTCAATTCACCGTTGAAACACTTTTTTGAATTATGGTTTATTTGTTTTTTGCTAGACTTACAACTGTTACTTTATTGTTTGAGAAAGCTTTCGCGCTAGAGTTCAAAAAATTTAGATATATTTACTGCAATCGTAGAGCAAACAAGTTACGAAATTTAAATGTCACTGGGTTGCTAACTTATGAGATTCGAATGATATGTGGTGACTATCTGCATTTCGATTATTTTATTTTGACTAGACACTTGCGTAAATGTTTTGAGTCCGCTTAGAAGGAATTTTATTTTCGTTGGACTAGATCAGATCAAACTACACGTAAAACAATTAGTTCAACTGTTTAATATATGCTTTTCGCTGTGATTGATCCTTAAAGTTACTAACTAGTTGTGGCAACATAAACAAAAGTTGCATTTGTTTCGTTTGTTCAGTTCTATGCAAATTAAATAAATTTGGTTCTAAAATAAGCTTCTACTAGAGAAGTACGAATATCCGCTCTTTTTACTTTTTTCTATGCTTTCCTTCAAAGAAGAAGAAGAAGAAAATAAGTTATTCAAAACAGAAGACTTCTGAGAACAATTAAAGTATTCAATCGCATGGTGTAGAGTGAAGTATATTTGGAATACCTGCATTAAAAAAAAACAATGCCACAAAAAGGAAGTGTGCCACAAAATATTTTTTTCGAGTGTGTATAACCCTCTCGTATCCTGGTACATAAAACAAAAATTGGCAAAAGATTTGCTTGAAGTCGAGTGTAAATGTTGATGATTGTGAGACAATAGATTTCTCCCTGCGAGTATGTTAGGGGTCAACTATGTCGATGTGAATAGCCGTGAAATTTTCGGAGACTGTACGAAAGCTCGATACAGGTTTGCTCACGTATCTAGTTATCTTGCATTTTTGACAAAATAAACGTTCTCGGCCGTAAGTGGCAAAGTTCTTGTTCATTGAAAGTCAGATGAATATGGTTGATATGTGCTTCCTGAATGGGATAAAAAGGGATAAAAAGGGATAAAAAGTTTTTTTGGATGGACCAAACACTTCATAAAAAATGTTGGCCTGGTATTAAAGAGTGGTTGGTTCCTAAAGGTGAATTTGGAGTTCTTCCGGATCTCTTAAAATTCTTTGATTGACAAACTCTTTGATTGACACAAAATTGAAGACACAAAGCGGTTTTTCAACATCGGCTGACGTTAGAACTATCAAAAAGTAAAAAAAAAATGTTTTTCTGGGTTTTTTCAGCGATTGAGCTCCTTTCATTATTTTAAGCAACGGAAAGCACAAATAGAAAACAAAACAAAGGAAACTACAATGAAGTAAAGGAAAATTATGATAAAATATTATGGAGAAGTTGGCAAGATAGTTGGCGAATTGTTTTCATCGGTCCGTAATATAGTCAATAAATAGAAATATGAGCAAACCTTGGTGAATAAAGTTGGGCGAGGGCGAAAGAAACCAATCATCATGAAGAAACCTATAAACAACTTGAGAACTGAAGCTGAAAAAATCATTCAAAAGCCGATATATTTAATTTATTTTAATGAACTTGTATCAGATGGCAGGCAAATTGCTTGGAGATAAGCCAACACCGAACTAAAAAAGGTTGACTTAAGCAGCAAGGATAAACAGGGAGGTTGCAGTGTCATGGTTTGGGGCGGCATGGCTGCAAGTGGAGTTGGCAACTGAAGTTTATAGATCACAATGCTTAAAACGAAGTATTTGTATATTCTTAAAAAGAATATGCAATCAAGCGCTACGAAATCGGGGCGACAGAAAATGTTTTGGTTTCACCAAGGTCTAAACGAAACCGCCAAGGAAGTTGGTCTTCAAATTAACGAACAAAAAACAAAAGTTATGACTCAATCAATGAAAGGGACTTGAAAACGTAGACAACTTCGTGTACCTAGGGACGAACCTCTCGAAGGATGGGAATGGGCTTGACGAAATCAAACGACGGATTCAATTAGCCAATAAGACACTTTTTCCGGTGCTTTCCACTTTGAAATCTCGATGCGTACACAGGAATACGAAGCTTCGTATCTATAAAACAATTATCAGACCTGTGCTATACTACGGAAGTGAAACCTGGACAATGACCCAGGTGTCTGAAAAAGCCTTGAATACGTTCGAGAGAAGGATATTGCGAAGGATCCTCGGTCCAATACGGGAAGAAGATGGATGGCGAATCCGATACAACAACGAGCTGTTTACCATATACGACGAGCCGGAAGTCTCTACCGTCATACGACTACAAAAATTATCGAACGAGTGAGCGACAGGCGAATCCCCGAACGGTCTCTCAAGGGGCGAGCGAGCGGAGCCAGACCAGTCGGTAAACCACGCAAGCGCTGAGAGGACTCGATAGCTGCTAACAGCAGGCCACTTCTGGGAGCACCGAACTGGAAGACGCGGTCGCTGAACCGAGACGAATGGAGGCGAAGAATTAAGGAGGCTAAGGCTCGATTCGGGCTGTAGTGCCCCGATGATGATGAAGGTCATGACCGATAACATACCGCATATGTTGTCAAGTCATGGCTCCTGTATAATGCTCTAAAATATTTAAAGACTCCCCCTCAATCACTAGATTTAAACCAAATGCAGCATTTGTGGGCTGTATTAGAATTTTTTTTGAAAATTCTCTGTCACAAGCAAGGCTACGTTCAAACCAGTAATCCAAACCGAAATGCCTTTGGATAATACTGAAGAATACTGATATAACTGAAGGTCAAAGAATCTGATATTTTCCCAAGTCTGTGATGACAACGGTCAGCGAATCGTTGGAATATTTGTTCAATGTAAACAATTCTCTTGTAGCCTAAAGGATAGGTCACTGGTTTCTAGCGTGTAAGGTCTTTGGTTTTAATTCAAGTTCAGACGAGGGACAACGCATCGAGCTTTGAGTTAGATTAGCTCTGAATACGTACCTGAGTCAAATCGGGGGTAAAATTGAGCGCGAAACTTATTTCACACTTGTTAACAAATCCATTAACGAAAATGGAGCTCTTCCAACTGGAAATCCCAAGATCCGTGATGTATTCTGATATGATACTTTGGCTACGTTTAAGACTTCATGGGTAAGCCGCTGAAACGATTGGGCTGCATTCTGGTGAACTCAAAGAGTGTTCACGTTGTTTATTATTTGACGATGTCTCTAGGCTCATTTTAGGCGCAGACTTCATCTTCTTCTAATCACGGTCGAGAAACGTTTATCTCATCCCTGCAAATACAAGGTAACACACTACATCTTGACCACTGGCTCACAACTAGTGTCGATACCATGCTGATACGCACCAGATAAGTTCATAGCAGCGAAAAAAATTTGATTTCCTGCGACAGCAGCGTATATGCCGTTCTTCAACATGGTCCGTAAGGCCAAAGAAAAGTGGCGTTCTTACGGCGATGACAGACTCCCTAACCTCATAACTATCCCGAGTAGATATCAGATCCAAATCATACAAACTTTCCGTGATGAACTACTTGGCAAAACAATCTTTTCCACAATAAACCTCACTAACGAAATCCCTGACTCTACAATATATGTTTCAAAATAAGAAGATTTCATTCTTTTCGGTTGATTCAATTTCTATACGCGTGGTGAATGATCTTTCTGGCATTTTACTATATAAGAGCTGCTTATTTTTCCTTAATAAATTAAACAAGATCTTTCATCACGTCGATATTTTGTTCAATATTTTACAATTTCGCAGCGAAAATTGAATATTAGCCATGTAGTCAGTAGAAGATTTTTGTAGCTCAATTATTTGTAATCAAAATAGTATAAAACAAGGCTCTCAATTTTATATGCCAGTGAATTTTTTCAAAATATGTTATTGGTTGCAGAAATTTTTAGTTTTTCTTTTTTAAAAGATAACAGCCATTATGCGAGTTTACAATAAAGTACAAAAATAAGCTGATAAAAATTGCTTTAATTACCTCTGTTTCAGCTGCAGAATCAAGAAAATGCTTAAGAATGTTCAAAAATGTTAAAACATACAATTTAAAAAAAAACCTAAATTCATTTGAATTTCCTTGCAATAAATTTATATCCAAAATATTAAATTTTAATAAGAAGATTACTGATTTTGTACGCAACAAAAAAGTCAATGCTTGTATGTTCACGCAAATAATCTGATATGAATAAAGTAAATGGCTTTTGTTTTTTATTGCAAATTGCGACAGAAAATAGGATACTAACGCAATTTGTGCAGTATCTTATTTTGAACAAAATTATGTTAAAGCTTTATAGTTGCTGTTGGTTTTTATTAAATAGTTTTAGAATAGAATTTTTATAATTTAAAAAAAATATTTAATTAAAATGCCTAAGCAAAGTTTTATTGACAAAAATCAAGTTCTTTGAAAACTTTTCAATTGAGGAATCGAATTCTATTGAAGTATATCGGCCTCGTTTTGTGAAAATCAATCACTTTGAATCGAAGTTCTGCATGTGGCGGCTCTTGGCTGGAGCGGAAACTCGCATATTGAAGTTTTCATTCATTGAATTTATTTTCATAGGTTTCAATCACATTTCAACTAAAAAAATAAAACTTGTCGCGAACGCATTTATTCAATCAAGTCGCTCGATAAGTAAATCAAAATTCAGACAGCTCAAGTAACATTTATTTCGTAGTAAGTTTATCATTTGATTGTATTCATTCATTTATTCCATTCTTTGTTGGACCTTAACACTCGACACAACTTCCAAGTTAAAAATTCCAAGCTAATATGCCCTTGCGTCCCACACAAAATATGTACACATATTCATATTTGTCACTGTAAAACTACTTTGACTGACTTCAGTCGACAAATTTATGAAATTTCGATAAAAACACCACACTTAAAAATGTTTTACAAAATAAACGGGCCATTAATCATCTGGAACATTTCCACATTGAACACACAAACACGCATACCAACAAATTAATCGAATGTAATCAAAGCTTGGCGATGAGAACGCCGGTATAAAAAGTATCTGCTCATATTTAAGGGGAAATAAAAGCAAAAACGTCATCAATGAGGTATTTTATAAAATTTATAAATATCTACGTACAATAGATACGTACATGTGCATGGGGCATATTAGGGTCCAGACGAAAACTTAAATCTTTGGACTTTAAACTCATTACACATCATTGTGGACGCAGCATCCACACACGGAGCTTTACGATTCCTGCAGTAATATCAAATCTGACGTGATCAAATACATTTTCGCAGCGTTATCTTTTGTTTATGAAGAGAAGACGTCGATGCTATTGCGATATTAACTCTGATTTAAGTGACGTAGTGTGGTTTGTTTTTCTTTAAGAAATATATTAACATGAGAGATTTTGCTCTTGATTTTGGATAGCTTAAATATAGTGGAGAACAAATTTGAAAATGCGAAATAAATATCAGAATGCAAATTTTTCAGATTTTCTTAATAAACGCTTTGATAAAGAATTATTAAATTTTCTTGAGACTTGTAGATTATTTAAATGTTCAGACTTGGTGGCGCCGCCGTGAATTTCAGTCTGTACCATATTGTCGTATGAAGATATAACAGAGTTATGTATGTCACAATGATGTTTAGATAAGAAAGTCGGAATATTACAGCATACGAATTGTATATTTGAAATAATTTCAAATGTGTTTCAATTATGAAAAACTCCCAAAGAATTTATGATATTCTAAGCTATGCTATTCATGGCAAAGAATTTTCATCATGCTGACATAAAAAACAATCTAAGATGGTGAGATAAATTAAATTAAGATGTTTAAATGAGTGCAATTACTTGTAATGGAATATGGTCAAATGTATGTCAGTTTCATTTCATAAGTGGGTCACTAACAGTAACAGAGAATTCGAATCATAAAGCATGAATGATTTTGAATTCGATGCCTATTTTTACCAGTCGAAGTTAAATACTAGTGAGTATTTCCAATACTGTAGTAATATAACAAAGCGGTGAGGCAATGGAGAAAGAACAAATAGATTTTGAATTGTGATCGGGGTTGGCGCTTGTAAATCTATTCGTTAAAACTTCTTTTGGTGAAATAACATTTTTTTTTTTTTTAATAAAACGCTTGTTTAACCCAACAGTTCATGATGAACCTATCAACAGAATCACGGCTCTACGAGGCGTATTAAAGCTATAAATAAAATCCTGTTTTATTTACAAAGCCAAGTACCTAAAACTGGTTTAGGCTCAAGGAGTATGGCAGTCATTTTGTATTATTGTCAAAAAACATCAAAAAAGTAAAGTATTCCCAGGCTAAAGTTGGTAGACACTATTTTGCAATGATAATTACTACGGCTCATTTTACCCTTTTACTCAGACACTTATTTAGGGCTAAAAAGCAGTAAAATAATTCCATGACAACCCTTTGCCGGTCTATGTGTTAAAACCGGTAAAGAACTTCTTTGAAAAATTTACAATCATCGTATTTAGTGGTTGACATTCGTATGAGCGCACAAAATTTTTTTGACATACATATTTGATGAAATAAAAAAATTAATACATTTAAAAGAGATATATAATGGTGTCTTCGATATGAAATGATTTGAATTTTTTATTTTTTTGGTTTTTTGTTTTATATGCTCATATACAGTATTGGCTCATATACAGTATTGGACAAAAATGCTCATTTAACAATTTAAAATGCTCATATACAGTATTGGACAAGACTAAAGCACCTCTTTGCGAAATATCAAGTATCCTCTGATATTATTAGGAAAAATAGATGAAAAAAATTTGTTCTTAGTTTTTATTATTTATCTATGTGTGCATTATAAAAAAAAACATAGCAATGAGAATTCAATCTTTTCATTAACAAAACAACAAAAGTAAAATATATTAGCAAACAATATTAGCAAACAATAAAACTAAAATACTAGGCTTTGCTGAAGACACGGTCATCTTAGTATCAGAGCCTGATTGGGAAACATGTAACAGTACAGCTACAGTAACGATGGAAAAAATTATCAAATGGACAAATGACCACTCACTCAAACTCAACATTAATAAAACTAATATTTTACCATTTGCCACTAAACAAAATGAACTCCCCCCAAATGACTATGGAATAAATATCGTTACAACAGAAAACGAAATCCAAAGTTCAATAAACCTCAAAATAACTTCAACGACAAGATACTTGGGAATAACTATAGACAGCCATCTAAGATGGAAAGATCATATAGCTAACTTAAATAATAAACTAAAACAACTCGTCTACATCTTTTACAAATTTAACCGAATAGTAAAATTTGAAGACATAAAAATGACATATAATACCTTATTCCAGTCAGTACTCTCTTACGGCATTATTGCATGGGGTGGAACATTTGACACTCATTTAAAACACTTACAGATAACACAAAAAAAGTGTACTAAAAACAATGGCAGGCGTTCCCCTGACGTATCCTTCAAATCAAATATATACACTTACAAGCACACTCAACCTAAAAAGTCTATACACTGTAAAATTATTGACGCACGTAATAAAAAAAAATATAGTCATACCTTTGAATCACACTGCAAATACAAGACAGAGAGATGTTTGTGTGACAACAATGCTTGCAAATACGACTCTAGAACAAAAACAATTCATGTATATTGCCCCAAGATTGTATAATGGACTCCCAAACCATTTGAAGGAGTTGTCAGGAAATGTCCAGGCATTCAAGAGGCAACTAAAACTACATTTACTAAGAACACAGACACCTGGCCAACTTGACCCCGACCGAGAATAACCCCATTGGACTACACCTATATCCATAGTCAATTACAAAAATAGCAATTCTGATCTTGTTCCTCTTATACAAAAATCGAACTTATTTAACCACTAAGAAATCCCAATTTATTCTGTGTGACCCTGTATGTGAACTTATATATGACCTTTTGATTAACCAAGCCCCGATCGCATATATTGATTAGACTATAAGATTATAAATAACTTAGTATCTACACTAATATCTACATATAAAATACTAGGCATAAGAAAAACTATTGTAAGATTACTCCTCCTTCCATGCCACAAGCCTAGCTTATTTTGGAAGGAGTAAAATAACACAAATAAATGAAATGAAATGAAATAAATGATATATCTCGGTACTCAAAATTAGCCTGGACAAAAATATAGTACCCCCTAGCTAATGACCAGCATTTATACCAAATGTAGGGTAATTTTAGTATTTCGTCGCAAATCCTTTATTTTTAATAATATCAGCACATCTTGTTGACATAGAGGATATTAAATTGTCACTGAACTGTTCGGGAATATTTTCCCTCGCTGTCTTAATAGCGTCGAAAAGTAAAGTTTTTGTCATGCGCTTTTCCCTGTTGATCCTCTTATTGGCAATTTCCCATAAATTCTCAATGGGGTTTGATTACGGGAGATTGTGCAGGCCAATCCAAAACTTCTATCTTATTTGCTTGCAGCCAACTCTTACACAGCTTAGATGTATGCTTGGGATCGTTGTCCTGTTGAAATCTCCATTTCAGAGGCGTCTCCTCTTCGTACGGCAGCATTTTGTTTTGTAAGATGTCAACGTATACGAAACGATCCATAATAGCCCAGTGAAATCCGACATAAAAAAGGCGAAACTTCGGAAAAATTAGGAGAAAGCTGAATTTTGGTGCGAACCTTGGTACTGGTGTGTGGAACAAAATGTTAAAAGCCCCCATCGATCCGAGTGCTGCGTTACTTTTTATACGGGGTCAAAGGTTGCCAAAAGTGACCTTTCCTAAATATCTCAGTAACGGTCACGTCCTCGCTCTCAACGGCATGTTTATATTATCCGATTTTGATTACGAGTTGGAATGTTTGTGAGTTTATTTTTCTATGTTAAAGATTGTTTTTCTGAGGACGTGACCGTTCCTGAGATATTTATGAAGGGTCATTTTTGGTGACCTTTGACCCCGTATAAAAAGTAACGCAGCACTCGGATCGATGGGGACTTTTGACATTTTGTTCAACATGCCAGTACCAAGGTTCACACCAAAATTCAGCTTTCCCCTAATTTTTCCGAAGCACCATGTTAAATTTCCCCGGACTATAATACCATCAATTCGATGAATTGGCCCAATAACTTGTCCTGAAAAGCAACCCCAGGCCATGACATTACCTCCTCCATGTTTGGTAGCTGGGATGCAATACTTAAGGTTAATTCTTTGTGCTTTTGGTCGTCATTCCGTCTGAATATTTTAATTTCAATTTCGATTCGTCGGAAAATAATACAGCTCTCCACATGTGAATACTCCACTCTAAATGGTCCTCGGCAAACTTTAACCTGGCCCTACTGTTCTTCTGTGAGATGAAAGGGTTTTTTGCAGGCCTACAAACTCGCAAACTTACTTCTTTAGCTCTTCTTCTAATGGTCCTTGCACATACTGATAGTTCGAAATCATTTTTAATTAGAAGAGACCGTAGGTTCAACTAATATCCTTTTTTTAATCAAAAAATCGAATACGACTCGTCAGCTCTAGCTTTTTGATTAGCCGCGATATAGCTGACTGATTGATTGAATATCTTTTACTAATTTTATGTCGCGATAAACCACTTTTGTAATCAAATATAAATTTATTTTTAATTTCACTGCAATATGTATTTCTTCCCATTTTTAGTCTCTTAACGTGTTAAAACAAACAGAACGCGCTCCTCTATTCACGGCTAAGATTTTGCGCAAATGCTACATTAATGATGAAATTTCAATGATTCATGTAAGGCGAACGCATTTCTCATGCAATAACTGTTTCCTGTTGACGGTCCGTTAGTAGCGGGACGAAAAAGTGACTATATATAAAGGGGTGCTTTATTCTTTGATTGAAATTTTGAATCTCGAGACATATTTTTTTTTTATTTTTTGCTGTTGAAATTATTGAATTGTCGTTGTTATGTTTTATTATAATACACATATAGATAAATAATAAAAACTAAGAGCAAATTTTTTTCATATAGTTTTCCTGATAATATCAGAGGATAACTGATATTTCGCAAATGGGTGCTTTAGTTTTGTCCAATACTGTATGTGTAGACATTCGAATGAACACGCTTGTCATTTTCCAGTTAAACAAATTATTTAGATCATATATTTAGCCCTTTGTTTGTTTTAATACTTAGTGTGGCCTCTTTTACTCTAAATGACTCAGAAAATTCGGGGGATTGAATTTGTTAGATTTTTTGTTTTTAGAGAATTGGGCTCAATTTCGGAGCAGCATGCTTTAAAGACGTTCAGGCTATCAGACTGACTTCCATTTCCACACACCTACCTAGGGAGAATCAATCAAAAGGTTTTCAATAGGACTATAGTCCTATAGTCAGGACTACAAGCTACGAATATTTTTTGCCCGAAAGTCGATTCTTGGTTTGCTTGAAACATGAATATATAGATACATTATCCTGCTGGAAAGCTACATATTTTTGTCGAACTACCCATATGACTGACCAAAACGTCTTCCAAGAGATCTGTGTACATCTGGGAATTCATTCAATTCAATATAAAACAAATTGGAAGCTTTTCTTTACAGGAGAGTGCACCCCAAACCAAAGCAGCAGCAGTCTGGGCCATCAAAATTAATTTTTTTTTCCATCAGAAAAAATCCTTTTTTCCATTCGGATTTTTTTAATTCTTGGTAACCGGCAGTCAATAGGGGCTTTCGTTTGAGTTTCTTCCATGTTACATCTTGCAAAGTACGTAAAACACACCCAATGTGACAAGCTATTACAGTAAGCTGTAATGTGTCCTTAATTTGTCTCGCATATAGCCGATTTGTCGTTGCCTCATGCTGAATTTTACCTTTGACAATCAAGGATGATTTTTTATTGCTCTTTGCTAGGGTTATATTGCTCTTTGCTTAAATCTATAGCCATTGCCTTTTTTCAAGAAATTTCTGATCGCACATTTGCCTATTGGAGTAGTCTTATTTTTTCAATAAATTGATAGCAAGCTGCTCTGCCCTGTCTAAGCGGTTTTCAGAAGTCATTGCTGTAGAAACAACGCACATACTAAATACTATTGCAAAATATACTATGCGCAAACCTTTAATGAAAATTCTTTAATGTTATTTCAAACGAAATTCGCAAAAAACTTTACAATTCGCATTTAAAGCTCAATTAATTCTCAATGCGCTCATACGAATGTCGCAGCACTTTTCGCTTTTTCTTTCAATATAATACCGTTAGTTTCATCAGTTTTATTGTCGAGTATTACTTATTCATAGCAATTTAAAAAAATAGGGACACAAAGGTTTTGTTAAAAATATTCTACAGTGGGGAGCACAATTTATGATACATTTTCAGATGCGCGGATACGAATGTTTACCACTGTATACGAGTCTGGAGTGATTAGTTCCACGACTTATTTTATCCCTGACTAAGTACCAATTCAGGGCTAGGTGCATTCAGCTCATAGCTCGATGTGAAGTTTCCCCTCTGAAACTGGAGTTGAATCAGGCACCCCACACACTAGGAACCCCTAACCTACCCACTATACTAACCAAGCTTATTTAAAGCTAGGTTAACCTAAAATCAGGTTTGTAATAATGACTGGGTTCGAACCAAGAATACCACTAGAAAATACAGGCTTAAAAAACAACCTTTAATCTGGGAAAAATAATTTATATGTCAGGGAATCTAAAAAGAAAGAAAATGGGAATATTCGGCCAAAATTAACAGATTTTTTGTTTTCAATTTTTTGAATTCAAAAGAACAATTTAGGTAGCCTCGGGTTGGTGTCTACATTTTTAACACTAAACCTACCGACAGTTCTTGTATATTATTCCTACCACGCTCGGTCAAATTGACCGGTAATTAAAGATTTTTCGATTTTAAAACAAATAAAACTTTTATTCTTAGTGATAAACATTTATCTTATTCGGCTTCACTGCATTTAATACATATTATTTTATTATGAATTGTACATTTTCCGCACACATATTTTTCACACTTTGAACAGATTTTCGTAGTTTTATTATCTTTACAAAATTTAATTTGGCAAGTTTTTCGTCCGAAAGAATTTGAGTTTGTGGACAATGTTAGTGAAATTTTTCCTTCTCGTGATTTTTCATGTGAAGCGCTAAGCTCTGAAGCTAATTGGAATAAAAATTCCTGCCTCGAAATGTTTTCACCCGTAGTTTCTCTATACAAAACCCAGGCATTTATTCCAGCTAGATCCAAAATGTTGAAAAAAACCTGAACTGGCCACTTACAACTTTTCGACTTCACACTGTATTTCCTTGCCATCTGGTCCGCCGCATCTACACCAAATTTTGTACCATTATAAAATCTAATTGTTTCCAGTATACTTTTGTAATTTTTTTCGATTTCTATTGACTTATGCGTGGAACTTTGGATAATAACTTTTTTTTTGGTTTACTTTTATACACTGTAAGAGTAATGACATTTGATTTATACAATTTGCTTGAAAACCGAGTCATTTTATCTTTTCGTTCTTTGGCTAACTTTGGCAATTCTCTTTTATTTCCACGGATTGTCCCAACAATTGTGATCTTTTTTGTAAGTAGCTTTTTGGCTAATGGTACACTCGTGAAAAAATTATCTGTTGTTACGTTCCTTCCGCATCCTGTGACTGGTTCCATCAGCTTCAGAGCCACGAACTCCCCAAGTGGAATTGAAGATTCTCTTCTTTCATCCTTTCCCAAATAAGGAAAACCATTTATTATATACTTGCTATTGACATCACATGCCAACCAGAATGTTATTCCAAATTTATCTGGCTTGTTTGGCATATATTGGATAAATCTGCACCTAGTCTTTGACGGAAACAACTGCTCATCAACTGTAATGCATGTACCAGGTTTATAGCAGTTTTGTGAATTCTCAATAAATCGATCCCATATTGCAGATATCATAGCAAATTTATCAGTTTGTAAACGCTGGCTTCTTTCGCTTTTCTTATCAAATCGTAAGAATCTTATTATTTCAGTAAAATCGTTTCTGCTCATTGTTTTTGCAAAAAAAAGCGGGTTCCCAATCTTTATTCCACAAATATGAGACATCCAGATTTTTCGCCTCATATGCGCCGCGGGCATATAGCACAGCAATAAATGCATTTAGTTTTGTTGCATTTAGCTTCGACTTTGTCCCCAACACCCTAAATGCTTCTTCTTCTGTACTTTTTATAATATGTTGCATTATACGGTCATCTATGATAAGAGATAATGCCGTCTTTAGTTTTCCTTTCATTATATGTCGTTTAGCATATCCTGTTGGACCTGACACATCCTTGAAAATATTATGCGCTGGTGTCCTTCCAGGTTTGAGACTTCCGGCTATTTCTTCCCAAACAGTTCCATCAGCCGCAGTTTCGATGCGTTGGTCTTCTATATCTGTCTCACTTTCGAATGTCGATAAAAATCTCGTTCTTTTCTGACCTAGACGCTTATTTATAATATTCCCCTCTTCATTTTCGCTGTTTGTCTCCAATTCACTTGTTGTAAATAGCGCTTTATCTGTTTCCATGTATTGATCAGTTCCGGAAATTTCTTGTTCATCGTACACTGAACACGCTTCTTCTATGTCCGTTATTTTTTCTAAGTACTTTGTAACTTTGAAACGCTTTGACATTTTGACGGAAAATATTCACCACAAAATATTACACTATTATACTATATATTATACCCAAGTTTGGATGCTTTCTTTTATTTTTTTCACACACGCGATCGTAACCAAATCACATAAAAACGCATTAGAACTGCTCTAGTTGAGATTGTACTTGATACTTAAAGTATTTTCTCCAGCGGTCAAATTGACCGGCAGCGGTAGGTAGTGCACAAAACACATTTTTCTTGGAAATAGGGAAATACAATTTGAAGCCAGTACTGCAGAATATATTGTATGCATATTTTAAGAAAAGTCATATAGTTTGATAACCATATTATAAAGTTTAAATATGCGTGAATTTTACTAAAGTTTGCTACCGGTCAAATTGACCGGTGCTGGTAGGTTTAGTGTTAATGGTCAAAGTGTAGAGTTAGCGATAGGCAGATTCAATCGAAGATAAGTGATGAAGTAACTTGAATCAAAACATTAAATTCGATAAACTGTTTTGTCACTACAACGGCTATATAAAATATCTACATTGATAATGCACATATTTCCATTCACTGCAGAATACATTCTAACTCAGATTCCTAATTGCGATGCGAATATTTTGTAGTCAGCTATATTTCAGTTATGTGTGTTACGCCACCGCAAAATAATAATCCTATATACAATTGTTAATAGACTTGTTCAATTTAGAAAGTTGTAACCAATAATGTCATATATTCGTATTTTGTACTTATTGGATACTACCTACGATTTTTCGATAAAGGTAATCATAATTTGTTATTTGAATCAATACCGTCAATTATAATTTATTAACAGTATTACGCGTATCGATATTCTGCGAAAAAAAAACACTTAATTTTCACAATATCCAATCGAATCAATGCAATTAATGACAAAATCTAGTAACGGTGAGCATGATGATGCATATTTTAGATGACGACTAAATTATCGATATCAGAGACTACAAGCAGAACGCCTACAATATCGATAGCTGAGCCAGAATTATTTAGAAAAAACTGGTTATAGAACGTTTTATGTGTTGTATCAAAATCCTATAGAGCTTAGATGTGTAAAGGGATTTAGTAAATTTTTCCCGTACTATAATAACTTGATTGGCTTCCCTCGCTTATCACAAATGTGATCCCAAATCGTGTTATACACATTCAGTATTTGCTCAAACAATCGCAGGATTTTTAGATTTGGTTCGGCTTATGCGATTTCCTTTGATTTTCAGAATTCGCTGTTTATTTGCCTAGCGATTCTTAGCCATTTAAGGGTTTCAGTGAGTATGTTTGTAATTATTGACGAAAAAGCGTAATACAATGGATATTACGTAAATTATTTGATAGCTGTGCGGAGTAAATAGAGGTATCGATAGTAAACTCGTAACGGTGAAGCCATACTCATGCTGCTTTGTCTATGCCACTACCCGCGCAATAGGCCAGCAAATCGTACTTACTCGTACTTTGTGGGAACGCTTACGTTAACTACTTGTGTTCAAGCTTCAGCATCGATCCACAAAGATGGTGTTTGTAGAAAAATATGAAGCAAGCGAGACGGAACATTTGCAAGCCATAATTTTTGTTTTCGAGTAGCTGAAAATAATTGGAAGCGATTATAGTTTGATAAAAATAAATGATAGAGAAAGTACATAGCTTAGTAGTTTACAAGGGCTCTCCTCACTACCCGAATGAAGGTGCTCCTGGGGTGTGTTCAATGTGCATGCTATAGCTGCTATTAGCTACTAATTTAGCAGCTCTGGCTGTCCAATGTCACGAAATAGCTACTTTATGATGCTTGCTATTTGACAGTCGGGCTGTCCAAGATTCCGGAATAGCTGCTAAGGTCGCAGCTATTCGCTGCTCGTAGTCTGGAGGATAGCTAGAAAGTAGCTAAGGCAAAATGGCCGTGCGTACACAGCTAACATGCAGTTTAAACGTCATTTTCAATTGGAAATTGAAATGAAAAGAAGTTTTTGCGCTTTTGTGACACAGGAGATGAGGAATAAATTTGAAAATAGTGACAGCATGAATTAAATACGGGCTTTTAAACACTTAAACTCAACTCGAGCTTTAAGTTGGCTTGTACACAGCGCAGCTCATCTTGAGTGTTTAGAAGGCGAGCATGAAGTGTAAAAGGCCGGGTGCTCTGATTCCTGTATTATCAAATTTTCAACGATTATTTTTTGCTCTTTTTCTCATATATGGCGTCAAAAGCCGGAAATATGTGATACGTTTTAAATATGTTAGGAAAATTTTACTGGATTGTGCAGCTGTATGTTGAAAACTCTTAGATTTCATACAGTTTCCAAAGTGCAATGGAAGTATTGAACTGATCAACGAAAATGTAAAAATTACAATAAAAAAATTGAAACAAAATTATTTTTGAATTTCCTGTGTAAAGGCTGACCTTCGTAGCAGCTCTTGGCTGTCCAATATCCATAGCTGCTTCACCTAGCTACTGCGAATTTTGACACTTGCTAAAGTGATGCTATGCTATGCTTTTGGAGCAGCTATAGCATGCACATTGAACACACCCCTGGTGCTGCTTCATTGGCTTCATACCGACTTGCTCGTTTCGCACCATGCAAAGTTCGCATTGGCAAGACTTAATTGTGGTGATCCTTGGACAAGGACAGACCTGATGGATGCCAGAATCTTGGTGCAGGACATACTTGTTCCACCAGACATCGATTATACTATTGTTCAACCATCTCTATGCCTGAGGTGTGAAACCCTAATCCCAAGTAGAGGAGTGTGGGCGAGGGGGCTATCCCTAAGAAATGATGCTGTGGAAATATATACAGATGGAACCAAACGAATAACATATATTTTTCACTGACTTAAGCTTTCCGTTCGCTTGCCAGACTATTGCAGTGCCTTTCAAGCGAAGATATTGGTGATTATTGAAGCGGCCAATCAAAAACCGAACCAGATATTGAAGTGAACATTTGCATTTTCACTGACAGCCAAGCGGCTATGCTGTCCCTTGCTGAAGATTATAACTTCTCAAAGCTAGTCCTTGAATATCTTAACGATATGTCGAGGCTTCAACAATACGGCTGTTTTAAGTGCCAAGACATAGGGACATTAAGGGGAAGTGTGAAGCTGATTGCAAAGGCTGGGATGCTTTCGCCGGAAAAGCATTCTAGTCTCCCGATTGAAATTTCGATGGCGTCAATTAGACTGACCATCGGACAAAAATGCTTAAAAGACGCTTTGAAGTTATTCGTGAAAGAACCTCCCTGTGCGATCACTAGACAATTGTGGAAAGCTATTAACAATAATACTTTGGAAAGGAGGTCCGTTTGCGCAGCGGTAGCTGTCTCAACTGGATATTGTTTGTTTGACAGGCATGAAGCGCGGCTGCATTACCTATACAACTACTTCTTCCGGAACATTAGGTGCGAAGAGTAAGAATAAGCAGTTCCTACCCTCTAATGTGCATGCCCGACCCTCGCAGGAAGAATGATGAAGTCCTTTGGCTCATATTTCTTTGCTAGCCTAACTAAAATGGCTTCGGTGAACCTCCGCTTAGTAAGGGTTGTGATTGTGTGCCTTCTCTGGAGTCTATATGGAGAAGACAGCCGCGTGACCTAACCTAATTTCTTAAGACTAGAACAAAACTATGTGGAGCAGAAGTAAAATCAATTCGGGCACCTTGAACGATTAGAATGCTAAGGAATGGCAAGAAGATTAAAGGAATATATCGAAAATAGTACACCTTTGGATGATACGACAGCTTTTACAGAGTCGCTAGTAATCGTTGGGCTTAGCAAAATCTTGTATTGCTTCCTACACTGAGAGGAAAATCTTGGCAAAATCAACAACTTTCCTTAGTTGGTTTCGCGTCAACTGCGGGCTATAGTTAAAACAACCATAAGAAAATTGTTGATTACTTTTATGTACCATGGCACGTGGTTGATAAACAACGTCCGCGGTGCAAAAAAGTAAGCAACCACAAACTATGGTATTCCAACAATGTACATAGTACGAAATAATAAATGACTATAGTCTGTGGTGCCCCAACAATAATAAGTGATTGCTGAATTATGTTTGCTGAATTTAACAATTGTAAAGTGGTTCGCTTACTATGAAAATTGTTGATAATTCAATATTTTGTAGTGTTAAATGAATTGATGCTCATTTTTCTATAGATCAACAATTTATCGTACTTATAAACCAATTAACACAGTTGAATCCTCGAAGATTTGGATATTTTGTGTATTAGCAAAGTCAGCTACTTTTGTATGGTCAAATTAACTATTTTAGCATAGTAAAAAGAACCATTTTCCGTAGTTCATTCGACAATTTTGAATGAATTGTTGCATTAATATCAATAATAGTTAAATCAACCACGACTTTTTCTTTCAGTGGATGCACTAAAAAAGAGAGTCATTTACACCAAACCAATGAAATAAAATACTTAATTAACACAAAATCATTTAATTAATTAAAAGGGAATAGAAACGATTTTTGACGAGATCTTTCCAATGTAAATAACCAAATAAAAAAAACCGTACAATTATGCCGTTACATCACTAGATTTTCTTAGATATTTGTACAATAGTTGTATTAAACAACAATGTATAAAAATTGGATAAAGATATATACAAAAGTGTTAAAACGTTAGATACAAATTCATCAATGAATTTATTCAATTTTCATCATTTTAACTAACTTATAGTCTGGTTTAAATGAATGACAGCAATTCTCTGATGCATCTTGTGCATGCTGACACAGCAACACTATGTTGCCCAAATAATTTACTAATCATTTGCATTTAAGTCAAAATTCGAATTTCATCATGCGTACGATAGTTTAAAAACAAAGTATTTATATATTTATTTATTTACTTATTTCACCAAACAAGGTATAATAATATTACACATAAATGAAATAAATATAAAAAAAAAAAAAAAAAACTGAACAAATTTAAAAAACAGATTTAAAAAAGGTATAAAATACAAACAAATACAATATAAATAAATAAACATTCGATAAATAAATACATAAAGCTAAATTACATGTAGTTCACAATATTAAACACGGAAAACGCAAAACAAAATTAAATAATTAATCAATTAGAAAAATAGTCCTAAGTCATAAGTGGATACTAGGCCAGTAGACTAGGGAGGGTAAGATAAGAGAGCCTTGGTAACTCTATTTTTAAAGGACGCTTTGGATATCGTGGGAGAAAAGTGTTGGCTCATACTGTTGAATATTTTGTAGCATCTGTTTATTGGCTCATTATCAGCATATGCGGTGCTTTGCTTACATATATCCAAGTAGCATTCGTCGGGATCTAGTCACTCTTACGGGCTGATTAAGCACAAATCTTTCCTGTATATAGTCGACATTAACAGCGTCTCTAATGACATCGAAACTGAAGAAGGCAGATAACATTAATCTTCTGGACGTAAGAGGTTGCAAGTTTAGAAGTCTAAGGTGAAATTCGTATGACGGCAAATTGCTAAAATCACTAAGATAGTGTCACAGACACAGTGGGAAATAGTGACAATAGTAAAGACCTCTAAGAGCGAATAGCAAGAATTGCTTCTGAATAGATTCAAATCTCTGGCTATGAATTTCAAAAACTGGGTTCCAGATAATGCAATCATACTCAAGAAAAGAGCGAAAGAGCGCGGTGTATAGTGATTTTGTAACCCAAAGGTTCTGAAACTCCCTGGCGCGTCGTTTAATAAAGCCAAGTCGTTTACTTGCTTCAGAAATCATTTTATCGTAATGAAAATTAAAGCGGAGCTTTTCATGCAGCACCACACCGAGGTCTAAAATATTGTCAACTCTACTAAGTGCCGTATTGCTTAAAAGGTGCGTATAATGTACGCGCGTACTTTTTCGAGAAAAGCTTGTCACATGACATTTTACGATGTTGAGAGGTAGGTTGTTCATACTGCACCAATGTTCGAGGGAATTTAGTTTTAATTGAAAAAAGCTGGCATCTGAAGGCGACTTCATAGTATAATACATTTTCAGGTCGTCCGCATAGAGTAGATGAGGTGCATCAGATAAAACCTCTGACAAGTCTGATATAAAAATGTTAAAAAGCAAAGGGCCCAGATGTCTGCATTGAGGTACACCTGAATTGACGTGAATTTTTTTTCAGAGATAAGCCCTTGGAATTTTACATGTTGCGAGTGGTTGTGGAGGTAAGAGCTATGCCATCTTAGTAGAGATCCGGCAATTCCAAATTGCTGCAGCTTGGAAATCAAAATGGAGTGGTCAACACGGTCAAACGCTTTGCTAAAGTCAGTGTAGACTGCATCAATTTGATCACCTTTCTCCATTTTAAAAAGAACATGAAAAACCAGCACCATTAGGCTGGTGGTGGTAGAACGACCTTTCCTAAAACCATGCTGCTGTTCGTTAAGTCGAGAATCGACCAGAGGGGATAGTTTACCACATATGATTTTTTCAAAGAGCTTAAGAATAGTGGATAAAATGGCAATACCCCTATAATTTTGAATTGATCTTCTATTGCCTTTTTTGAATATTGATGTCACGTAGAAGGATTTCCAATAAGATGGAAAATACTTAGAAGAAAGAGATGTATTAAATATAAGTGAAAAGGAGAGATTAACTGTGCGTCACATTTAATAAGAAACATATGAGGAAGAAGATCAGGTTCAGGGCCTTTTTTACTATCAAGCTCCAAGATAGCTTTCAAAATATTACCTCTTGAAATGGTTATAGGCTCAGCAAAAATTGGTCTAATTACTCTTGGGGAATGACAGGATGTACTTACTGGATTAAAAACGTCTTGGAAGTTATCTGCGAAAAAGTTGCAAATTTCTTCAGGAGAAGAAGACATTGAGGTGTTATAACACACAGAAGAGGGATAGCCAGTTGTTTTCCGCTTCATATTCACAAAGTCAAAAATTTTTTTGGAGTTGTGGATTATCTTCTCGCCGGTAGTTTTTAATGTGTCGCACCTGCTGCAAATCATTACCATACGAAGTACTCACAAGATTAAAATCAAGGTGAAAATCAGAATAATCAAGATGGTTAACAGGTATTAGGTAATTATCAGTTTCATCAAGAATGAAACGTAAATTAGGGCGATTAAAATCTCCTAGTAGTATAATAGTAGTATAGTAGTATAATCCTAGATCGGGAAATTGGTGCCTGGAATTATAATAAACATGTAGATGCTTCGATAAAATTTCTCTAGATTTTTCCCAGAAATTCCCTAGATCTAGAAAAAAGCTCCCTAGACTGATAACTCTGGATCTGTCTTATTTTAAGTAGTACGAATATAGTGAATTTAGTGCCCTTAGTCCTCTATCGTGATTCGATGGAAAAATTTAAAGTTTAAATTAAAATAGATTAAATTCATTAGTTAATTTTTACATCATGTTAGAAAACATATTCATATAAATCCAAATCATAAAACGATCCTATAGCCCCGGAGTAGAAGATAAAATTCTTTAAATTCTACAGTAATCACGCGCCTATGTTGTACTAAATCAAATCACATGTATACAATAATCTCGTTCAGACAATTAGCGACCACTTTAGATAAATGCAATATAAGACAAACGACCATAAATTCGACTCTAGTTTAAAGCGATCCCGTCTGTATGTTTCTCGACCGCTCGAAGCGTCAATCTAATTGATCGAATTTATTGCACCAGAGACAAACAAATGGCATTTGATCTAGCAGCTTTATTGAATGATGAATTAATTTACATCATTCAGATAATAATCAATTTTATAGCCTTTTTATCTCTTATAATGTAATAATTGTTTTTAAATACTTAACTGAAATTGATAAAAAAATATCCGTTAAACATAAAACTAATTCGTTTCTTATTTTTCATTGCAGATTATTGAACTTTAACCGAAAAGCCAGTACAAAACAGCTGTTAAAATGGTTAACATAACGGATAGCGGTGGTGGTAATGATCCACAAGAAATGGAAACTTTCTTGGGCGGACGAAACGGTGTGAAAAAGTAAGTTTACATATGATGAAGGGATATTTTGTTTACTTATTTTATTACTAGTCACCTAGTGGTAGGTATAAAATATAAATAGGCATTGGCTAAAAATATAGCCGAATCAGAAGAGATAGAGCAATTACATTTCGCATAATCGCTACCCTATGTACATTTTCTCACTGACATGATTTGTCCATTATTCGAATAATAGGCGATATTGAATGGAAAGTCCAAGTGGCTTGCACTGTTAATTTTGTGGCTAGTGTTATAGGAGTGAAGACCTGCAAAGTGCAAAGTAGTGTAATTTATTGTGCAGTGTAGTTGGAAATATAGTCAATATGTATCTAAAATATTTTAATTATCTAAGGTGGTTCTCAGTTTAGATTAATTACTTGCACAGAGACTTTAATTGTTATGCATACACCCATTAAGCAATTTATAACGAATGCATGTCCTGCATGGTGAAGAAATATTTACCTGCACTTTTGTATGCCAGCACTATTTCACATGTTACGATAGTTCTGCCGTCCTTAACATAAACGCCCTATCTGTATTAGCTGCGTTTTATTTTCATCCAGAGTGTAGTAGGTATCCTGGATGCATAATAAAACGATCCAGAGTAGCACGCGAGTTTTTTTCTGTCAGACAGCTGTCATTTCAAAATTTGAGCTGTCATATAATCAACGCCGTTTTCAAATGTATGACTATTTATCCTGGTTGCCAGGGCGACATGGAAATTTTTGAAAATTCCAACTATTCCAGTCGATATGACTTTTCGAAATACGTTCCACAGAGAGTACGAGTACGAACTCCACTGAATTCACAAGTGTTTGTACTCTGGATGTTGTTGTTGTTTCGTGTGCAAAACGATATCCTGCACTACTCTGGATGTATAATAAAACGCGCCTAGTATGATGTAATAGAGTATGTAGTTTTCAAATCCGGTGTCAACTCAAAAGTGAAAAAATATCAGATAGGGCGTTTATGGTAAGCACGACAGTGTTGGTCGGGGTAGAATTTTCACGATGTCATCTGAAAAGTCTTGCCCTGTTGATGCAGATGTTATGCTCGTCAAGGCATTCTCTTTCTATTACGGATGACATTAGAACGTCATCTTCAAAAAGATAGAAGAATTAGGTGGCGAAATTCTTTTACATGCCTTGTTGTGATCTTTAGATATGATACCAGCCTGTTCATATTTTGTGCCGACTTTGGTCAAAAAACATAAATAATCTACCAGTAGGTTTGGAGGATTGCAGATGAATTGCTGACTTTCCTTATGTAAATTTGTACCCTAAATTGATTAGTCTTCTTAAAGAAACATACCACAATACCAAAGTGTTTCAACATAGGAAGTTTGGGATATAGTCCACTGATTGATTACATAAAGTGGGTTCAGGTGGCCCTTACCACTGCGAATTCTTGGGTCTATTGTCCCTTGTTAGTGCTATGTTCTAGAGGATATCATGACTCCTTATGAACCTGGCTATGACCCCAGATGAAACTTTTCTTATGTCACAGATATCCTAATACAAAAATGATGCAAATGCTTAGTGCTGGTAACACTTTATCAAGGTCATCACACCCTATGAATTTTGTTTTTAGCCGATAACTGCATCGGATGTTTCTGATATAAAGAAGATTTTTGGGGCTGCCATCCACGAAATTTGTAGAACGTGGAAAATTCAAACATTTGTTACTTATTTTATTGTAAAAACTAAATTTAAATGGTAGCATTTGTTGCTGCGAAAAGAACAAAAATTCCTGGTAATGCCAACCCTTTGAGATCCAGAATTCAGAAGGCCTTAAATGAAGAGTATATATATATATATATATATATATATATATATATATATATATATATATATATATATATATATATATATATATATATATATATATATATATATAACCCCTAAGAAAACCAACAAAATATATTTCAACAGGAAAAGGAAAATGGAGAAAAGAGCAGTTAGAACGAGGGGTACAGAGGTGAATCTAGAGAAAGAGGTGAAACAGAGTCATCTAAACAAAACGACGCTGAATGCTATAGAGGCTAGGACGCCATTGGGGACTACCTCCAAGGCCGACAGTCTAGGGATACAAACATATGGTGAGATCTATCATAATGCTTGGAGGAGCAGTATGGTGAAAGAAAATGATTCAAAAAATACTCTTAACAGTCTCAACAAGCTTCAAAGGATGGCCTGCCTGCTGATTGCAGGTACAGTGAGTTCCACTGTAACGGCAAGTTTGGGGTCCTTTCTTAACGTGGAGCCACTGCAACTCAATATTCAAGACAAAGCAACAAAACAGACTACAACAGGCCTGCAGGTACAAATCAGGTGACCTAAAGGGTCACCTTAATATGCAGGAGGGTATTGCAATAAGGGAAATGTGGAACTTCAGCGATCAAATAAAGACCATTAGGGAAAACTGGGAAAATAGCACATGCCCTCGCGCAAAGCCACGCAAATGCGGTATGCGGATAGCTGAAATATGTATTGTGAAATAAAAAAGCTACGGGTTTATCTGGAGAGTTTGAACATTTAAAACACCATCCCAATTTCAATACCGAAAAAGTGAAAGTGACTGTCTGCAAAATTGGCATAATATCTCTATTCCACATAGGTCACTTTCCAAATAGTAAATTGAAACGACTGCTCCAAATACTGGGAAAACGCGGCAAAGAGTTAAGAACATTTTCTGATGAAGATTCGACGTTTTGGCTCTAATTTTCCCCTCTATCTGGGACACAAAAAAAGTTCCGTTTGGGGTATAGCCAGGTGCACAAGAAGTATGGAAAGAGTTTTTTTATTGTTGATTTTATATGCCAACAGATATGCGAAATTCTTAACTATTTTATTTGCCAAGTGGGCACTACAAGTTCAATTTCATCCGTAATTATTACACTCTAATAACTAATAGACATTTTTGCTAATAGAATAACTAATAGATATCTTTCAGACTGAGATGCATACCACATGCTTTTACATTAACGACATCAACTACGACAATCTAAACTTGACATTCAAAAATTATCAGTGCGCTAAAAAGACACGAGACTTTTATTGTATATAGTATATACTTGTCATTAACTGATAATTTTAAAAAGCTACGTTGATTCAAAGGCAGAACAATCTAAACTATTAATAACTAATACCCAAGCTAAATCAGTTTGAAAACATTAGAAATTATCAAAATAAATTATTTGTTCATATGTACTGTTTGATTACGTAACATCTTTTTTTTCAATACATGCGCTAAACTGATAATTTTTATTTACATATTTAATGATAATGGAAGCATGTGTCTTGAAATGTCGTATTCTTTGCGTCAACTTCCTGCTATACCACTAAACGTGCTAACAACGACTGATTAAATTAGCAAACAATCCTAACAACAACGTATAAATTAGATAATATAATTAAGGCAGATGTCACTCCGAAAATTCAAGCTATACTTAACTGAAAGGAAGGGAAAGTAACCAAAGTAGATTCTGGGAAAACCGATCAGAAATCAAACTCAAGTGGTTTTAATTAAATTCAAGAGGTTGTTGATAGGGAAACTGCTACTCTTTAGCTGTATCCATAGTTTAAGATGTAAATATGCAAAAACAAGAACTTCTTTGATGGCCGTTGCTTTCTATACTTAGTTGATAAATTGCAAGAGTGGTCAGTAGTAACCTTAATAAATCCAAAACATTACTATAGTCATCTGTAGGAAAATCCGATCAGCTTTTATTGCTTGCATAGAACTATGAATTACTATCAATTTAAAAATGAGAATAATAGATTTGCTTCAAATTAGGATAGGAATCGAAAACTGAGTAATTTGTTATTCAATTAGCCACATACTGGCAAGATACTATTGATTAATGTTAATGTGTTCAAGGTAAAAGATTAGCTTTACCTTTCCTTATGTATTTTGAGTATGATTGATTAAAATATTGGAGCCTAAAACACAAACGAAGCAAGTGTTCAAAGCTTAAAATTCTCATGGACGAATAATCAATAAAAAAATTAAATGTTATGAAATTGACACATAATAAACACTATGCACCTGAGATTTCATAGAAGGTATAGTTTGAAAAGCAAATCTCTGCAAAACGATTGCAAATTAGAATTTTCGAATCGAAAATTTACAAGTTACACCAACAAGCTTTAAAAAAAAAAAATTTGTGGCACCTGGATCGTAAAATTAGCACATCTTTCGCAAATGAACATATTTCAGTATTTTTCATTTCAATTTCTGCTATTCATTTCACAGTTTCAAGAATATCTAGTCAACTTTTCAACGCAATAGATATTTTTGAATTACTTAAAATACTTTTATTTCATGGGACAAACAAGTATTTGAATAAGAGGCAGCTGATTTACAGTTGACGTGAATACATTGTTTGTTACATTTCCCCCCCCCCCCAGATACAAGGTCACATCTCATAGATTCTTTCATGTGACAACGCCAAGTACGTACATTTGCCTAGAATTTCAAATAATGTTTGCGACAGTATGACGATGTAGGTTTTTTGAAAAAGAAACGTTCTTTCATTGTCTATTGGCAGGGTAAACTAAATTTAGAATAATTTTACGATAATTAACTTTGAAGACAGTGGCGACAACGAGCATTACGCAAAAAGTTGCGTAAAAGACTGACACACCCCTTTTGAAAGATATCAGACTAATATATCAGATTTATATTCAAAACTTAATAGTTGAAAGAATGAAAGTTGTTTACATGTCCCTCTTAAAGTCTATTAAGTTCTTATTATATTGTTCTATGCTTGCGTTCCGAACAATCAATTCAATCAAATTACAAATCAGACAGAATGAATTTCTCAATAAAATAATTAACTTTATATCATGTGTGCACCAATTTAATTGAATTTCTATTGATAAATCAGAGCATATGAAAGCATTGAAGTTATTTGTCTTGACTGATTGAATTATAGGTTGTGATTGGACTGAGCTGACGGTTGTTGTAGAATTTAAACAATTTATGTGAATGTAAACGAAAAAATTGTTAGTCTACTAAGAACGGCCAGTCTGAAATTTTTACGTAAGTTTCAAAGAAAAAAATAAAAGATTTTTATGATGAAAAAACAGTGGTAATCAGCTAAGATAATTCAAAAAGTGATCAAAGTATTTTCACCACTATCAAAAAGTTTTTATGTATAATATTTGTTTGAAGTTTAGTTCATTAGATTCACAGCCGGTCTCAGAAAGTACTCTTAGGTTTGTAGACATTAAGTTAGCCGTGTAAGTTCAGTTGAGAGAAACTCCTGACTAGCGACGATCCGGCTTTGAACACTTATTCTCCTAAGGTCTTGTGCTAGCACTCGCATCACCTCCCTGCTTTGCATATACGAGGGTGGTCTGAAAAGTTTCCGACCTAACAAAGATACAATACATTTTTATTTTTCTGCGTGTAAATCTACACATTTCTCCCAGCGATGTTCCCATCTCTTTAATCCGTCCAAATAAGACTCACCATCTTTCTCTGCAAAACAATTGTTTACGAACGTGATGGCCTCCTTATTTGTCTCCGAGCGCAATTTTTTTTTTAGATTAGAGAATAAAATAAGTTGCTTCGGACTAGACCTGGTGAGTTAGGTCAAGCAGTTCAAACCGTGATTCGTGGATTTTTGCTACGGTAGCCGCTGAGACGGCGCATTGTCTTAATGAAATATAATTTTTTTCTCAAAATGTTACCGTTTTTCCAAAATGTTTGCGCCTTCAGCTTGTCAAGAAATTATACGTAGTATGCTCCTGTAATTGTCTTTCCTGTTTGAAAATAATGAATTAAGATAACTCCACGACTATCCCAAAAAAAAACTGTAGCTATCACTTTCCCAGCAGAAAATTTTTGTTTTTTTGGAGCCGATTTCCCGTTCACAGTCCGCTATTTTGACTGTATTTTCGTTTCGGACATATAATGGTGTATCCAAGTTTCATCTGCAGCAAATTTCCAACAGAGCGTTGGAAATGTTCATTTGAACACGTGTTTTGTCTAACGTGAGCAAACGCGGAACCCAATGCACTGACAGCTTTCTCAATTGTTCTTAATGTGTACCAATTTTTTCCTAGCTTGTAAAAAATATTTTAATAAAAAAAACCGATTTTTCCTTTCGAAGCTAGATATATTGAATTTTGTGACAAATACCGATATTTCGAGGGTAATCTGCCCTCTTCTTCAGTGTCTATCGGTCTAATCTTAATCTAACTTAGGTATGTTATTTATAGAGCTTACTTTTAAAGTATTGACTTATACTAGTTACAAACTAATTGTTTATTAATTACTTTACTTAAATGCATTTAACGATCTATAGTAATTAAATTTGTCCTCCTTACTATCAAAAGAATGTTCAAATTAGCCTGAACAATGGTGATGCACAGTTTCCTTGGTCTGTGTTTAGTCTTCTATTCATTGGGGTTTTCCATATGTTCAGGCTTTCGTACGCATCCAGTTTTCGTACCTGCTGTACCTCCTTAATCACCTCCACGTTGTCCCATGTTATGTTGTGATATATATGAATTACATGCCTAAATCTTGATTCAACATGTGACAAGGACGTTCGTTGGACATATTCATAGCCTCTACTATCTCTCTCGCTTTAATTCGACGGTCGTTTAGCACCATTTGGTGAACTTTAGCTATGTTATCGACAGTGGTATCGTCGATGTTATCCCAAGCTGGTGCGGGCACGTTTATATTCTGCTGCCTAAAATTTCACGGTAGTAAATGATGGTGCAGTCTCCATACACAGCGTTCATCTCATCTTTGATTTGCGTAGGCGTATATTGCCTTTCAAAAACAAATATTTAATAACAGTTCGATACTCGGTTTTTTTCCATTTTCACAACAAAAAAACTCACATCGACTCACTCAAGCGATTGTCGAACAACAACTGCGCGTCGAAAATTGCTGAAATTTTGGTGAGTACCTGTCAAAAGATGCGCAACCACATAAATTAGTTTTTATTGGCAACTGCTGTCCTCTTCTTCTTAAGATAAGTTTATAGCACTCTTGTTAGGCAACTTTCCTAATTTTTATTTTGTTTTTTTTTTTAGATAAGTCCGAATTGGTTCGCAGTAAGGGGAGCAATATATTTTTGATATTAATGATATCCGACTGTTTTTGACGAAGCGTATCTTGCTGGTTCAATTTTTCGTGCATCTGAGAATTTGATCCACTTTCAATGAGCTTGGAAATCAGTTCAATGGGAGTGTTGATGTTTTCTTTTTAGGCGTGATCTGTTAGTTCTTTCGCTGGACCCTATAATTTCATAGCATAGAGTTTTAGTTTTGCTGGAATATTTTTCTCTAGTTGCTACCTTAAAGTGACGCGTATTGATTTCGCTGGGGGATATTTAGATGTCTGCAATGAAGAATGCTTTTTGTATTTAAGCATAAGATAAATTTCGTGTTTATTTTGTATTACTATAATAGGTAGTTTTTGTCATGTTAGTGAAGCATTGAAAACTGATTTTCGTGACATTTGATTTTTAATAACGTTAGTTGCGCTCAAGAGTTCGTAATGGAGTTTCCACATTATGTAGCTCATTTTACAATAAACGTAATTCCGTTGAAAAATCTTCACATGGATTTATTTTGCAGATTGGCCAATTTTTTTCGTCTAGAATGATTCGTTTAGAATCCATCTTATTTAGAAATATTGCCTTAACTAATATTGGCAATGAATTACGTTTGTGACTTCCAACAGAAATGCAGCTCTAAATGGAGAGTTTCGTGGAAATTTTCAATACCAGACCATATTTACATGACAACAAATTGACAACAATGACAACAAATCTCTTACTTAAACAAGGAAAAGTCAAATCTGGAGAAACTCCGGTCAGCTTTCTACGGTGAGCTGGGCCACGTTTCGGCCCAGCAATATCACCAATCGCTAAAATCTGGATAAAGCAGTGAACTCTGCAACTATTTCATTCAAAAATACAGCTGCGCGGCTTTATATTTTAACTATATCGATGAAGAAATTGAAGCCCCCAGTGATGAAGTAGTGAGATTGCAGTTTTCCGAAGTGAATGCAGGAAGAAGTTTAATCTTGTCGAAAGTGTTAAAGATTGGTCTAACTCAAAGGTTAAGTTAAAGCTATTCAAAAAAGCGATGCGTGCGGGGAAAAGAGGTTCAAGGGAAACTATTGAATATTGAAGGTACCAATAAAGCTGTTCGCCTCCGAAATTTCCGAAAATTTCAAATCCTGTGGCTCCGGATTGCATACCAAAGTCTGATTTTAGTTGAACTCGAAACAGCTGTGAGAGGCTTAAGCCTTCGATCAACACTCACTTTCCTGGTGAGTAGTATTTGCCGATTCGGTCACTCCATTTAACAGTGAAAACCTCTCTCAGCAATAAATATTTTGGGATCCGTCGGTTACAGCGGCTCAGGTGCATAGCAGTTCTTGTCTGCCAAATATTTTCTCTTTTGTTACATGGACGAGCGAGTGCCAGCCATTACAATAGCATGTTTTTGAAAGTTGATACTCGTTTTGAATTAATTCCCTTTGAAAAATTTTATGTCACAGTGTTTCTATCCTGATTTAATATTTGTAACCATTAGATCCAACACTGTTGCTGACAAGTTTTCTGTATCCCTTTGAAAATATGTAATTTGAAAAAATCATTTAGTTAGTTCACTTGACTTGGGAAACAAAACGTGAGAAAATGCAGAAAAGCGACTAGCTATATTTCAGAAATAAATCCGTAGAAACCACTTTTTCTTCACGCCGAAGATGAAAATTATTTTTCGAATAATGGTTCATCAATGCACCAATGTGTCGAATATTTATTTCACTAAAAACATTGCGCCTATGCACTATTCTTTTCTCTACTGATAATGTATTCCCACTCCATTTCTCTAGCTTGTTGCATCAGATATTTTACTTACCCACGTTGCAAAATTTTCAAATACTCCACCAATCCACCAAAAGCTCAGATTACACCAACAGACGCTAACACGTTATGGTATTTACTTTTGCCAGGACATTGCTTGAACGCTGTCCAGTTCATTGATGGTCAATGGCAATTTCTGAACCAAATTTGAACCACTCTCACATTATCACTATCAGAACATGAACTAGTATCGAATTTAATTGTCCCTGGATAAAACTCATCAACAGCGATTCAAAACACACACGCACAGGTAACAGAGAGTGACATGAGTAGTGGGGAGTCAGCGAATTTTATAATTGCTACGCTTACATTTCATCAATATTGTATTATGCTTCGCCAAGCGAAAGAAAAAATTTAAGAAAGAATGTCGTCTGTTTTGGAAAAATAAACATTAAAAGTCTGTAAAGGGCTTTGAATGCAAATTAAGTTGTGCACTGAATTTAGTATGTTTCGAATTTTTCAAGTGTAAAGCTCACACTTCTTTCATTTCATCGGGAAATTGTACAGGAAGAACAACTTCTTAAAGCATGTCCAAAATTGCTTGTGAAGATAGGCGAGGGGTTGAATTGGCGTATGGAATTGATCTGCTTATTGAATTTTATTTGAAAGTTGCAGAAATTTGTCAATAATCTGTTTATTTTTATTTTTTAGATATCAAATTCAGCCTCCACGGAAAGATGTCGAACAATCAGGTATCGCAGATTTCGATCCTTTCACAGAAAGGAAACATGAGCATCCCACAACGTAAGTCTTACATAGTTTCATATAATTTTATATGGCTTTAACGAAATTTCACTTTCAGGAATATGGAAACTCTAACACATCTGCTAAAGGCGTCACTGGGAACTGGAATCCTGGCTATGCCAATTGCTTTCATGTATTCAGGATTAGTCGTCGGTATTATATCGACAGTTGTAACTGCCTTCGTTTGTACATATTGTAGTTACATATTGGTAAGCATAGTATTGAAATCGTGTTTTGACTGTGGTTAGAAAAGTGTTTGGTTTTAAACTATTGAATTGTGTGACCTGTGATAAATGATAAAAAACGTCTATGTGCAAATTCTTGGCAAATTGTACCAACCATTAACGTGTTAGGCGCTCTTGACATTGTATTTCTAGTTCCTGATATTGTATGCGTTCCCATAAAGCAGTTAATTTGTATTACATTAAAATATTGACCCAATATTTCTTCACGTCTTATTCTGAAAATCATATGATTAAATACTTTCAAAAACAGGCATTTTTGTTAGTTTCCACACATGTTTCAAAAATAACTATCTTCATCTCGTAGGTTGCATATATGAAATCGAATTCCTTAAATCGCAATAAACAACGTATATAATATCTTTGCGCTTCACTCTTGTGAACTACATGCTGATTCCAATTGTGCGATTACAAATTCTTAATTTCAACAGTCAACATGAGTGAAGCTTTGTTATTATTTAAAATAAAATAAAATATTTTGAACACCAAAACGTGATAAACCTAGCATTCAGAAGATGCTATGGAATGCCATTTGATATCAGGCTTAATTTTTCGATGTTACGTAGCTTCTACACTTAATTTTGAAATTAATTTCATTTCAATCTTCGTAAGTTTGAATCTGTTTACTCGAATATTTATTTAATGTGGGACACATTAAATCATGTTCATAACTGTTTGGCAAATGATAAATAAGTCAAATTCTTTCTTCGTTCAATTGTTCCCCAGAAATGTTTAAAAAGCCTTGATTAGTAGTTTCATGTTGTATCTAAACTTCTTTCTTGATATGCTGTTTCATTTTAATGAAATTGATTAATTTAAGGTATTCAATTCCATGATTTAAAACTTTATATTCAAGCTGTTTTAGTTACTTAAAACAGATTATCTAGCGGAATGCTATTAGTTTATAATTTGCTCCTCAAAATATATATTTCTGGTCTATAAATTCGCCTCTTGTACGCCTTGCCTCCAATAGATTTCTCTACTCTTTCTATATATGTACATATGTAATAATTGTCATTTTTTTAAATTTTTTGTTTCGATAAATATTGGATAAATCGACCTCCACTGATGATTCGATTATTCTTTAGCTGCATACGTGACGTTTTCCTTATTTTGATTATGTTTAGGAGCTAATTTTATTACTTTGATTCTGTTTGGTAGATTTTAGAACAATTCAAGTCTTACAATGAATAATTGTGCACTTCCCAAACCATAGTAGATTTTTTTGAGACTTTGACAACATGTTTTTGATATGAATAAAACAGTGTTTTAGTTCTTAACTTGATTAGTTTAAAAGAATTATGAAATTAGATATTCATTGTTATTAAGCTTTGATTTTTCACTACTAATTTTTGACGCTATGATCGTCCTATGTAGATAAGCTTCACGACTCATGATCAAATTTTTGTGAAAATTCTTTTAACTTCTAGTGTGTACCTCCTCATAATACTATATCAAAAAACTATTACAATTAGATTAGATTAGTCTTCTTGATTTCATTTTGATTATCGCATAGAGACTAATTTGCTGTCGAACTACAGTAATGAAGGCCAATTAAAAATTTTAAAATTATTTAAAAATATTGACATATTTTCTAAATTTCTAAGCAATTGGCCATTAAGCTCTATTCACTGTTGACTGATTGATTGCATGAAGCGGATCCAAATAGTCCCTAGCATTTCGACCTCCTAGGTCTGTTTTGTTTCCCCTGCCTACAAGAGCCCTATTGCCTGCAAGATATCCAGACTCCTCATGAACCAGGATATATTCCCGAACGGAATTTCTGATTGGCTTAAAAGGCATTTTTTGCAGAGAAGATGGCATGGTAAAGCTCCACATAGTGCCCTAATACCACTTTTAAGGCGGCTGTATTGTAGGTGAGGTAATATTTTGAGTGTTTCAAACCCCCGATCGATGTTTTTCTTAGTTCATGTTTTAATTTCCTTGTGTTTATCAGCCTTCGCAAACCCTTAGCACTGAATGGCACTAATATAGGCCAATACAAACCCTTTTTTGGTCTTGGTGTCAGCTTCCTTCTTTCCTTGATGCCTTTCATGTCCGAGTATCTACATCAGGTCGGGGCTGTTCTTGTTCCTGTTTCATCATCGACATTTATACCTCATTTATGTCTCTTTATGTTAGGTGAGGGTTTTTCTTTCATTTGTTTCATGATGGTATTGTGACCTTAACTTATTTCTCAAAGATTGCCCTAGTCTTGATTTAATCGCTGAAGTTCAGCATAACAATTATAGGCCTAACGTCCTCGAAAATACTAAGACGGTGTTTAAGTCTCCTTATTTGTATCTGTAGGGCTGTGACAGGCTGATAGCCTATTTTACCGCTGAGAGCATTCAGAAGAGCCACCATATCTACTGTTGAAGTGAAGCTCACTGTGTCTTAGTGGTCTTCGGTGTCGTTTTGTTTAGATGACTGTCCCAGGTGAGTTACCTATCTAATTTTTAGTGCTCCTATCTGGACTATTCTTTTTCTGGTGAGTGGCATTATGCTTTATTTTTTAAGTGTTTGTGGGTAGACTCTTTTCCTCACGTTTTTGTGCTGTTTCATTTAAGGCCTTCTACATTCTGGTTTCCAAATTATCCGAGTTTGAGCCTCTGATTATTACTGTGATGTCGTTCGATTAGGAAGTAGGGAGCACAGCAGTGATATAATACGCCTCCGTGCGGACATTCCTTTCTAGTTTTCACCCTTAGCTTTGCTTTCGCCAGCTCCGCGAATACACCTCAGCACCTTAGTACTTTACTCACCCATTTCACTACCTCTTAAGGGGCTGCTCTCCTCTGGAGTGCATAGTGAACCATTTCTATGATTTAACTGCTGTCATGCCCGCACTAAAAATGTGTACCACGTTGTCTGTATCCAACTGCCCACTGAACTTATTGAGGTGTCCCCTTAGGCCTATCGCGTTCTTCTTCGAACTCACCATGATGATTAATCAAATCCTCTGTGATGTGTGTTTTGAGCAACATTTCGAGTGTGTCCCGAAGGCAGTCGTTATCTTTCAATCTGGAGTTCGAAGCAGTCACATCTGCTCTAGTTGGCCTATGGGCAGAGTATATTACTGTGCCGTGCTGGCATTTTGCACAGTACATCGATTGAGATCATGCCTACTATCATATATGCGACTTCTCGTGTTGTTTTTCTAATCTTTCTCCGTAGTTCTGTTAAATATTGAACATTTTTTTAATTTTCTCCCGCTTTCATTTGGTGCGCCTACACTTCCGCTGCATAGAGAAGGGTTAAACTTACAACGTTGGCTTGGAATCAATTTCAACTTCTTAATCTCCGAATAAACGACTAGATCGGATTTTCTGGTCGTCAGCGGTGACTTCGGTTGTCTTGGTTTTTCGATGACTGCGTATCAATACGGCTTCTGTTTTTCACTCTGCTAGTTTTATCGCACATATTGTGTCGGTTGCCAAAAGTTCGATTTCATCCAGATTACCGCCTAGTTTGACCACACTCAAGTCGGCCTTAAATACAATAATTGTGATCTCCTTTTGGGAGTTTTAAGCTGAGCATGCCATTATGCACGATGATTCACAACAAGGGGCCTAGAAAAGATCTCTGCGGGACACCTGCTGTAACGTTTGTAGCTCTCAGGGCTATAGTGTGAGTCGTACCAAAGTACTCTATGGCCGAGAAAATCTCTTATTACTACCGCCATGTGGTGAATTAAACGAAGCTTATCTAGCGTCACAATTATCAGAGTTGTAAAACATCAAGCGTAATAAGAGCACAATATTTTCGTCAATTCAAAATCAAAAATATTTAATGGCGTCAATCGTCACACGCGCTCTACGGAAGCCAAATTGCCGATTAGATAATCCTTCACGATTTTCCACAGCCACCAGACTTTCGTATATAACACTATCTAACTCTGCCCAGTCCTTTCAATACACATATCGGGCAGTGCGAGCTCGTCTCTTCCCACGGGTCTGTTCGGTTTCGGAAACAGGACAGATTTCTTCTATTCCAATATTGACGAAGTTTCCATTTGGCCATCCTAAGCAGTTATTCTTGATAGCCTGACCTACATATATATTAACTGTTCACAAAAAGAAAACGATTTGGCTGGAAAAAGAATACAATTTTAGGAATCAAATCAAGCCAAAATAACGTCCGCAATTGCTTATAGTCGAATTGCTAATAGCCGAATGTACATAAAGTTTGTGCTCTGCAGTTTAAGTAATCTTATGAGTACTCTTACTCTTTATCGAGCTATTCGAAGTAAACGAACAGGGTATTTTTTCAAATCGTTTTTTTTTGTGGGATGATTAAAATTGAAAAATTTAACTAAGTGGTTTTGAAAGTATGTACCGATTCTCATCAGACATCAGTTCACAGTGCATAGCTGACTGATGTGACCACTTGCAGTGGGAGATCATTAATTCTGATTTACGTTAGTTGTGATAAATTTTAACATCCTCGATTTATATCTGGCGATATCATTTACTCATAAAGGTTATTAGTTTATGATCACGGTTCCCTTCTCGTCTATAAATTAACATAGACAACTTATATCGTCTCTAATGCTAAATGTTTAAATCTCTAACACTAATAGAAAACAAATATACATTTTAATAACACACTAATCCTGATATACATTTTACTATTTCAGGTCAAATGTGCCCACACACTATATTATAGAACGAGGCGTACGAAAATGAGTTTTGCCGAAGTAGCCGAGGTCGCATTTCTAAATGGTCCAAAGTGGGGGAGGAAATTCGCAGGACTTGCGAAACATTCAATTTTATGGGGCCTATTTATTACATACTTTGGTACCTGCTCTGTATATACAGTAATTATTGCTACAAACTTCCAGCAAGTAAGTTCCTGGTGAAAGCATCATTATTGAGTTTTGGTAACTGTAAAATTTATTTCTTTCCGCAATAGGTTTTTGAGTATTACAGTGGCTATGAAATCGATCTAAGACTGTTAATTGCATCGCTATTAGTCCCCTTAATTTTACTATCATGGGTTCCTAACCTGAAGTATTTAGCGCCAATATCTATGGTCGCCAATGTGTTTATGGCTCTTGGATTGGGTATTACGTTTTACTATCTGGTAATTGATTTACCACCGATTGAATCTCGGCCTTTGGTTGGATCGATTTGGACGTTGCCATCATTCTTCGCTATTACAATATTTGCTATGGAAGCTATTGGTGTAGTGATGCCGTTGGAAAATCAAATGAAAACACCACAGAGTTTCGTAGGAATTTGTGGTGTTTTGAATCAAGGAATGTCGTTCGTTACTCTTATCTACATGCTGCTGGGTTTTTTGGGCTACCTCCGATATGGTCCTGCTACTCAAGGCAGCATTACGTTGAACTTGCCGATCGAGGAAATGTAAGTTTCTGGTATTAATTCAAAAAAGTTTAGTTGTAATCGTCCATTTTTGCTTGTAGTCCTGCTCAGGCTGTAAAAATTCTTATCGGCTTGGCTGTGTATTGCACGTTTGGACTGCAATTCTACGTTTGTCTAGAAATTGGATGGGACTCGATCAAAGATAGGTTCGTGAAACGCCCAACGATGGTCAACTACGTTATGAGGTTTGTATATTTCGCTTTCGAAAGATAAAACAGATGAATATTGAAATGTGCTTCTATATAGGACTGTTTTGGTTACCGCTGCTACTCTTCTGGCTGTTGCTGTTCCGACAATTTCACCATTCATTGGCCTTATTGGTGCCTTCTGCTTTTCGATTTTAGGTCTTCTATTTCCCGTAAGCAATTGTTATGTTACATTTTCAGACCATCTCACATCTAATTGAATTATTTTTAGGTTGCTATCGAGGTCGTTACGTATTGGGACCGTGGCTTCGGAAAATTCAATTGGATCATATGGAAGAATGTCGTTATTTGTGCATTTGGCCTTTTAGCTTTAGTTTTCGGCTCGAAGTCAGCTATCGAAGACATAGTCGCACTATACATGCCATCAGACGCGCCCATTGTAGCAGCCAATGCAACTTTATTACCGGGATCTCCATGAAAATATGAAAGGGATATAATTTGGGGTATACTTTTGTTTTTTTGAGGTGTTTTACACCTCTCGATTTTGTTGCGTATGCAGTTTTTTGCGGTCTTGTATACTTTGTTCAAGTGCTGGACACATAACTAGGTCAACTTTTTTTTATAAAAAGTAAAAATTTGAAGTAATAAGAATATATTAAATTGATCGTACTGTTTTGAAATTGATTTATCAAATCTACTGTCAAATTTTTTGTGCATTTAATTTTTTTGATAATGATTCAATATCTTCCTAATGATGAAAGTTACATTTCATTTGGTATTGAATCCGTTTGTTGATATTATTAAACCATATTATGTACTTTTTGATTTGAAGACAGGCAAGTTGGATGAAACCAAATTATTATCTAAACTAAATACAAGCCTTAAAGTCTATAGCTTTCATTATATTACTATCCAATGGAAGATTTTAATTTATTTGAGAACGAAAATTTAAAATACGGAACAAGTGCCTGGGACGCAACTCTGTATTTTGATAGTATTTTTCGCTATGTAATTAGATAAAAGACATTTTTGTAAGAAACGTAAATATATACAATTGTAAAATATTCTATAGAACTTTAGTGTTTAATGTTTGGTTTTAATTTTGTCGCATGTTGAATGCAATTTAGTTTTGTTTTAAGTAGATTAGGCTAATATTTGTAGCAGCAAATCGATGATTAGAATATATATTTTGTAACGAAAAAGCTGTATTATGTTATTGGAGCATGTAAGATTGGTTTTTATGAAAGAATGAATTTAATCTGCCAGATTTAAATAAGCGAGGCATAATGTACAGAGTTGTACTTGCTGAGCCTGCTTCCAGTTTTCGCTGTTTTCAGTGCAAGTAAAATATACATTTCTAGAGAAAATGTACCAAAATTAATGAAAGGAATCATAATTAACACAAAATGTACATCAGTAGCTTGTTGTGACTGGTCTGCTAGTTTCTACTTTTGTTTGCAGTTGGATTCGAAATCAATTTGGTCTTTTCATATGAATGCGAAAAAAATTTACCCAATTTATGACTCAATTGCACAAGTGTGCTAGGCGTATAAACGAAACTGAACTCTTCACATTCCACAAAAACAAATCTTGACCTAACATTTCAAGGTGATGATATTAGCATAGATATGTATGTACAAATGCATTCTAAGCTTGAACTTACGCTGCTGGCTTTATGTTTACTCTCGCCTAGAGTATAGTCGAAAATTATTTTCAAATCAACTTCAACAACAATAAGAAAACTACAAAAGAGCTTGCAACCAGCATATGAATGGAAAATTATGATAATTAAGCGCAATGTAACATGCACTGAACCAGTAACATCATCAGCGTGACTACTGTGGCTTTTAACTTAGTCATATCATTGGTATCCCAGGCCATTGCTTCTGATATGTGTGACTGGATATAAGTCACTCAACTCTTCTTGAGATTACTTAAAATGAAAGTAAAATTCCGGCAGAAATACTCTCGTAGTGATGAAAGATAATGCTGTTTATCTTTGAATCGTGCAAGCCATGTTGTACGTTAGCTGTGAAATAAAAAAGATCCACCGGAATCCAGGTTGCTATTTAATGCTCATTTGGATGCAAGTCGAGTGATTTAAAGTATATCTTTTTTATTCTGAAGATAACTTATCTACAGCGAGTGACATCTTTATGTTTTCAAATTGTGTTTGGTGTCTTTTGGGGTTTTCAGATTAAGTCATGCTACATTTGATGAATATATGATGGAAAGATAAAATCAAGAAGTTTTTAGCCTAGGACTGAGCCCGGGGTAAATTGTTGCAAAATAAACCTTAAATAATACCCAAGAAAACAAGATTTTGGCATTAGAATAAATTTTATGATTTACTATTGTAAAACGTGCTTTGCGGCTGTAGCATTCAATGCTTTGAAACGACGTTTCTGATCAACTTGTTATCTGCCATGCTACTAAATTCTGCTTAAGCGGCCCCTAGACGGTCAATATTATTGTGACAATATATTGAACAATATTATTGCTGGGCGCCCCAGACGATGCAATATTTTTGAGCAACATTTAGCTTTCGTTCGCTTTTTCAGTAGCTTTTGACATTTCTGGCTCTATTACTCCAAATGTTGTTTATGCTACTAACGACGATATACAACTGAGCCAATATTGCGCAATACTGACTACAGGCAAAGCAATATGTTCTATATTGCACAGTAAAAATCAAAACCTTTTTGATTCACTCAATATATTGCACAATCCTTCAATATGATCCATAGACGATCAATATTATTGTATTATGCCACATATTGTGCAATAATATTGATCGTCTAGGGGCCGCTTTAAATACCCAACGTTCTGAGGATGGTAAAATTAAAATTTAATGTAACCACAAACGAAGATAAGGCTTTTGTGAGATTTTTGATATTTTACAGCAAAATATCAAGAATTCCAAACGTATATTCAGGTTTAACAGGTCTATTAATTTAATTTAATTTATGTTTTTGATTTGCTTATTGTGGATGCGTACACAGACACTACTTTAGAAAGAAATAGTACACGCACTACACTCAAACTTCTAGTATTAGACTACGGTTTTTACTCTACTTCAACCATCATTTATATATCAAAATTATATTACAGAGCATGTTATTCATATTTATTTTGAAAGCTGATATTGCGAAATTGAAATTATTATTAGGAATCTTTTTATGAAAGCACGACCTGTAAAAAGAGACCGAGAAGGATCTAACATATCTAAAACCATCGAAATTTATATTTAAGCCACATTGGTTTAGAAGATATACCCAAGAAAGATGAAGCCGAAGAAGGAATGCCAAAGAAGGAGCTTGGATGGAAAAACTATTTCAAAATTTTGTTGCTCATTGTTCATGACCGGTAGTTTGGAACAATCAGTGCAAGGACGCAATTGAAAGAGATCAGATCAAAGCTGAAGTTTTAGATAAGTGCAGATATAGCATAATAACTCTTCGAGTGATAGCTTTGCCTTTCATATGCCAAAAATTTCGCTAACTATGCTATATGTAAGGTGTTTACTATGGATGACCATTATTTTCTTGATCTAACTTATTTCACCGAGCAAGATATAAAGTCTCATATAAATAAATACCAAACAAATTAAAACAAAGTATAATATATAAATGAATGCAAAACGAATAAAAAACACATAAACAAATATGATAAAAATAAATGGCAAATAAATACATAAACAACAGTCAAATACCATGTTTATAAAAAAGCTTAAAAGTTACAGAGCACAAATGGTTTGCATGAGGGTAGATTTGAGAAATAATTAACGAATCCTTGGAGGATAAAGGATGCTATTGAAAACCCTGCTGCTATGAGCTGCATAATGAATGTGGATATTCCTTTAACAAACGATGGGGCCTTGTGGTCGATTCGGGGCTATAAACCAACATCTTATTTTTCAGGAGTTTAATTCCAATAACACTTTCAATTATATCGTCAAATGGTACAACCATTAGATGCCTGATGTCATAAGGCAGTTTGGCTGCAGCCAAGTGACACTCTATTCATGGGATTCCTCTCTTTATTGATAGGATTCTTTTTTTGCTACTTCATTGTTATTTCTCAACTGTTGGCTATCTTCTTTACGTTTTGAGAATCCGTGCGTATTTCAAATTATGACTAAATGTGCCTAATACAGTTGTATCATTGATTGAGTTCAACGAGTTTACAACGAGTTACGGTGATCGATTTTGTCGATTATATTGCCTTCTATCCAGTTCCTTTTCACCACCGTTATTGTTAAAGCACTTTGTTTTCTTTCCAATTCACAATGCCCGTTTGGAGTATATTTCAATGGATTTGAGTATATGCAGAAATAAAGGACCATACAACCAGGGGTGGTTTGTCTATAGATTGCTGGAAGTGGTTCCTCTAGAGATAGCGTAAGCAGGGATTTGCGTTGTTCGTTCGTGAATTGTGAATATACGATCAGCGATGAAGGAGGATAGGAGCATTGTAAGTTAATCCACGCCGGAACATTCTGTGAATCTACCCAGAATAGTATCCTCTTGTTATTGAGGCTTAGTTCAGTCGTTATGTTCTGGGCCAAAATCACAGCTAATTTCCCTGCACACAATTCGAGATATGGGATCTTTTGCATTTTAATAGATGTTATACGGGACTTAGCGCACAAAATACGGATAACTACCGTTCTGAATTTGTCTTCCAATCTAATGTACATGGCCACACCATAAGCGCTTTCGGAAGCATCCGCAAATGCATGTCCTGGAATGTGACCGCTTGAATCATGGAAGGAAAAGTTGCATTCCATTCCAAATTTTATTTGACCAGTTTTTGCACAGTGATTTTGGTTGTGACTAATATGGGTCCCATTATTCCCTACTTATTAGACAATTTAGCGAGATTGGCGGCAATGGTCTGTCTAGTTTGAACATTTACACGGAAAATATCAACTTTCAAAACTCTTTCAAATTTTCTTTGTTGGGGACATTTCATGGCAAGGTGCTGTATCGCAATTTGTATATACCTCAGAACAGAGAGATTTGACGAAATGAAACAAGCGTAAACATATATGAAATTTAGTGAAGCAATTTTATTACAAAGATAAAGTCTATAAATAGAACAAATCGAGAGAATTGCTACCTCAGATATTTTCCTTGATTTCCCCGATACCTTAGTTTTACGAGCTTTTAGTTGTTACTGAGTTCTTACTTGTCAAATTCACGTACACATGGCCTACTATCTTTGTCTATCCATCTCTTTCTCATCTATCCCTTTCTTTATCTCACTCTATCTTTCTGTTCGGCGAGTAGATGAATGTCAAATTCCCTCACTACTACTAACGCTCAGATTCCGGCAAATCACTTCAATTGTCACTGCCATTTTCATTTCCTTATATCTCTCTCTTCTGAGGTATATACCAATGCCTTCTAGAAGTACGGGCCGTCATGCTACGTAATCGTTTTAGCTATGACGTCAGTTATTTGGGGAGTTTTGACATTTCCACGAGGCAGTGCCGATGTACACGGAGATTTCACTTGCGGTTTTTAAGCTAAAATATGATTAAAACGTTAGTTTTTTGTGCGTGGACGCGTTGTAATAATAATATTTAGTCCTAACTTTGATTTTTTACCAATTAATTGTATCGACAGTGAATCGACACGAAACAACACATAACCTAACACCAACTGATAAACATTTCGTATCGAATATTTCCAATTATACCGCACACACCACATTAATTTGTGTTTTAGCTGTTCACTGGCACTGTTCCGCGGATCTCACTTTGTTTTCACTTCAATCAGTTTAACACAACCTGTGCAATTAGCATTTTCCCGCGGACGTCCCATAAGACTACGTGTGTTTTTCGCGACATTGTTCCCGCAAACTCTCACGTCATCATTCTGCATTACGGCCCGTACTTCTAGGAGGCATTGTATATACCGTCAATAGCTCGACATTTTTTAGTGACTTTTTTGAGTTCGTTATGTCAAAATATCAAATGGGCATCGGCACATCTTTTGGATATCAGTGGAGAACAGAATCTTGGAAAGCCTGAATATATCTTATGATCGGTTTCGAATGAAGTATATCATTGGGGAATAATTGTGTAGTCATCTTAGTGGGTGCATCAAAAGCTATCCGTAGTCTTGTTAGCTTTGATTCGAGCTTAGTGATACAATGATGGAGTACAAATTAAACAGGAATTAGAAAATTTCATTCAGGCTAATTTCATGCATGTTTCCGAGGTCTATCTATTTGTTTACAAATGCTGAAGATTTTGCTTGAAGCTTTGAATCTCATTTCTATCGTCCATAAAGTCTGAGAAATCTTCCCTTCGCAATATCTTTAGATTCACCCACTATGTTTAGACTGTCCTGGAATGGTAGTTTTACGACGAATTTGCTCTCCATCATTTTGTTGAAATACGTATGGCACAAAATTGGCTCCTGTTAATTGGGGTTTTTACCTCGACTTCTTCCAGCTGGCAAAACTCAATCATTATTCTACTAAGATCTTTTTATTCAGCGAAAATTCCGCACGTTTGTCTGGTTAAAGACGTTTCGTTTAATTTCCCGGATACTACACGGAAAAATTTTTAGTTTATTTTACCCAATTTCATGCATAATTTATCCCATAGTGTATAGGGTATATACGGACAGTAACCATTTATAGTATTTTTAGACATAGTTGCATAGTAGAACGCTATGAGATATTTTAATATAGTTTTATGGCTAAAGTTTCCAGAAGCTATAGGACTTTCGTCTGAGAATCTTGGCGAACGTAGAGATACACGATAGTATTTCTTACAATAACTTATTTGACAACATACAAAATTATTCAGATTCCAATAACTAGAACATATTAAACTTTCCCATGTTATCTTGAACAAATTTCCAGTAAGCATAGCCTCAATTGCCAGTAAGCATAGCCACTGCACTGCATCGTTTATGCCGCGTTTACACGCATGGCAAATGTTGGCGAGCCGAGTATGTAAATGGTCACCTTGTCTATTCTCGCCTGTTTCTTTTTTACATGCGATGACATGGAGGGAAGTAATTTCACAAGTTCCTCGACGAAACGTTCGCCATATGTGTAAACGAGGCATTATAATAATTTGATGGTATTTGTTTGACAATAGCTTAGCGGGAAAGAGCAATCTAAGTTTGGGTGATAATTTGGTTCGTATTATCAAAGTGAAATTTGGTTCGTATTATCAAATATAAATAGATAATTTGGTTCGTATTATCAAAGAGTAGCCTAGTGGGTAGAGCACTGGCTTCTTGCGTGTGGGGTCCCTGGTTCGAATCTAGGTTCGGACGAGGGTCCGCGCACCAAGCTTTGAGTTCACCTAGCTCTGATTAGGTACCTGATTTAAATCAGGGGTAAAGTGAGTCGTGGAACTAATCACTCCACACTCGTATCAACAATGATTAAATAAATTGTAATGAAGCTCTCTACCAGCTTCAACCCCTAGACCCGTACGAGGGTTGTCGTTGGATTGCTTTGTTATCAAAGTGAAAATGGACGAGAAATTAATTGAGCAAGTGCGAGAAAAATCATTTATATAAGAAAAAAGAGAAAAAAAATAGAAAAGAAAAAAATACATGACTGCTTTCAATGTGCTATACAATGCGTACACTGCACTGCATCGCAATGTGTTTCTGGCTTTAAATTTCATTTATTTATATACAACGTGCAACGTAATATAAGGACTTCACAACATAACATGAATATGCATTATATCGAACAGTGAATCAAACACCGAAAACATCAATTTCTGTTGATCACTACACTACAATATACGATATAAAAAAACTATTCAAATAAGTAAAACTTTGCTATGTGGCATATGAAACTTCTATTATAGAATAGAAGGCAACACTTAGAACGTAGATACAACATTAATCAGTGCTCAACCAAATCAGCTATAATATAGCACCAGTAGTCCATTGTCGAGTTTTATCTGCCCTGCTCGGAGAATTCGATGATGGAATTCAGCCCCAAACAATACGTCGATTTATCGATCCGCTAATATTACAAATCTATCTAGGATATTTCAGTTCGACACATCTTTGACTTGTGTCGGCTGTTGCGGAATTAGTGGTGGTAGGATGTATCCTTCTAATCTCATTGAGAATGACTTCTCAGGCTTCAAATACAGACTTATTCTTTTGCTGGCACTTTGGCGGGCATTGCCATGTTGTGCTTCGATGTGCAGATTAAATTTCCTAACGATTCGTTCGGCCACCAGATTTATCTGGCAGCCATAATCGAGTATGGCCCTATAGGTAATTCCTTATCCATTCTGCGCTGACAATTGGGTAAAAGATGTGTCCAACAGAACGTAGCCATAACGAGAATTTCGGGTTCCTGTCGCTAGCACTGCCGGTGACTTCTTCTCATTTGTCTTTTTTTGTGTTTACTACTTCTGATAAAATGCCGAATCCTTTCCGCTTAGTTACCAATTGATATTCCTTGATATGCAACAATGTCTATGTTGGTAGCTTTCTGGACAGATCTTGGCACGTTTAACTCGCATGCATTGACCGATTGTTTCTAGCTTTATAATTAATGCCTACATATTTATTAACGAAAGTTGGGCTTCTTTCAAGTTATCATCATATAATTACCAAGCAAAGAATGATACCAAATTTAAGGTTTCACATCCTCTTTAGATGTCCGATTCGCTATATGATTTGTAAAAAAAATAAGCTCCACAATGTATTTTGAACAGTCAATATGCATTCAACTTTGACTATGCATTTCAATTGGTGAATAAAAACAAGCACAAATATTCCATTCACTAAAACTGAGCTCGCATAATTGCGATCTTGGAAGCAAAGTATTCGAAGAAGATTTTGTAATGCACTGACAAAGACATTTTTCCTATTCAATGTAATAGTCAAGTCACAGTTCCCACCTGTGAGTGGCAACCAGCGTACCGGTCGGTAACTAACCGTAGAACGCATCACCTACCGCATCCAATCTTCATTGCATTGACTAGTTGAAGCAGAAATAATGCATACTATGCAAATAACTAAATAGTTGACCAATCAAAGAGGTTGTTATGTCATTTATAAAACTGATCCATTTACATCTGTTTGCAGACAATTGGTCGGTAAAACTTATTAGATATTGGTATTCTTCATATTTGACTTGTTCATTGACCGAGTTTTTCGAATTATTACCAAAATGAAATAATATTGACCTCATTATTACAAAATAATTACAATAACAACAGGAAATGCAACTTTCCACTAAATAAATAAATGGGTCCATTGTGACTATGAATGAGATTGCACAAATAATATGAATTGGCTCAATCGACATCACGGAAATCTAAATACCACTTTCATGCTCTTGAGCAAGGCTAGCTCGGATTGATGTACATATACATATTTTCAACGCATTGAGTTCTTCGGCAATGTCATTGCCACCCTAGGATTAAAAATTAATCCCTTTGTCATGCAGAGTATCTAAATTGTGGAACACAGTGTCGTGGTCTAGTGTCAAATGTATTGATTTTCGTTATTCTATCGTACCGTGAATCGGAAATTAGCTGACTGAGGCTAAATCATCAATTGAAGTAACAAGATCTTTTGAGACAATTTCTACGATTCCACAGTATTGCTTAACGCCACATTGCGGTTTCGCATTGCACGAAAATCGACTAGATAAGTGGTCCTCCACTACTAATCGAACCATAATCCAATAATTATCTATCGAAAGACCAATAGCTCCGTGATGCATTAATCTGCGGGTCTGCAGCATCGGTGGGTGCAATATAAATAGACGGTAGACGTGCTAGATATTTTCATACAATACTTCTTAACGATATCATAACGGAAACGTCGTGACAAGTATGCTGAGTATGAGAACTCGAAGAAAAATTAAGGGGCCACATTGTTTGGATTCGTAACGATAAATAACAGAACAAATCACAAAGGCTGAGCATTTTCTCAGCATGGAGAAGGTCGCATGAAGTGGGGAATTGATTTAATTTAATTTTATTTCCACAATCAGTTACTTTCGATTTTTTCCTCCTCGACACAAACATCTCATTCTTGTGCAAAACACTTCATCTCCTTAAAACAATCTGAAGCAAAACGCTTGAAACTGTACAAGGCTACGAGTTCGAACAGTCAAGGAAAATACTCGAGTGCTGAGAATATCGAAAATGTAAAAGACTCGGTTTAATTGAATTTGCATGTTACACATTCAATTCGTGGCTTCTGAAGAGGCTCAAAGAATGCGCAATGATCGTCAATTCTATGAAATATTTGCTTCATGAGCTCGGATGAAGGCTGTGGAAACTAAGATCGCGTGACTTCTTTCTCAACATGGTTACGTTTATAATTGCCAATTGTCTAACAATTCTGCTTGAAATTCTGTACATTTTGGTGAATGGGAAGCTGATGTCGAGCTTTTTTTGTGGATTCAGCACCTGTGTGCTATGCAGAAATAGTGATAAAAATTATGTTAGTAGTAAATTATGGAAATAGTTTTGCTTGAGTCGAATCGACGATAAATGAGCCTCACAGTGTTTTATCGTTATGTTACAATGATATACTTAATCCCGAAATCGATTCCACCTTGATCAGTAAGACTACATTCTATAGTTTTTAAGTAATTTTATTTTCAAATTGATTTCTTTCAATGCGATTGTTAATTGCTATACATCATATCCGAGCTATTTTCATAATTTTTGTTTTCATCATTTTAGCGACAGAGATGCAAGATTGATGCAGGTTGCAAGATTTTTCCAGGTCGAAATCTCTTTTTTGTGTAAATATAAGGTATTCATTAAAAAAAAACATATTACTGCAAGCTATGCCCATACATTTATGAATAAAGCTCATACACTTCCGACACCAATTCTTAGTTATTCCAGATAATATCATATTTTTCTGGATAACGTTTAACGTTAAACATTCCGAACATTTGACATTAAACATTTGCTGCTTGAACGATGGGGGAATCATGGCTGGCGCCTGGTTCTCGTTTTCCAATTTCTTCCAAGACAACTGCAGCGTACAGGATATTTTTTTGAGATATGTCTCCTAAACTTGTTTCTGAAAAGTCATGTACATTAGCAGAGGACACGCAGACTTTTCTAAATGTGCACCGTATAATATGATTAGTCAGATGATCGGCGTGTGATCAGCCTAACTATCCCACATCATTACAAACATTATTTCTGCCTTGCTGTGAGCCATTTGTGTATGAGAGCTGAAAGAATAATATCGCAAATAATACTTTGGTACTTTATCTGTTTCAACACGTTGTATGTATGCCGAGACTAAATGAACTAAGAGATCTTATTTTTCGTTATTCGTGTTGCTTGAAATAAATAAATTTATCCTTTTTAGGGTTAATTGTCATTTCTCACTAGGGGTAGTATCCATAAAGCTAGTGGATATATAGTGGTTGGTAAGTTGATTAATGCCGTTCTTGGATTGTAGGCGCCATAACAATATCTAATCTGCGAATAGATTTATTTTCACACTGTGGGGCTAAGAATGTTGAGCAGGATGGGACCAATGATAGAACCTTCAGAGACGCCGGTGTTTAGAGAAGTGTCTGGAATTATTACCATTGTGAGTGGTGAATCTAATCTGTTAAGGAGAAAACTGTCTCAAGTTATAAGAAAAAGTCTAGCGCATCAGAACCGCTAGAAAACTGATTTTCGAAGAAATTGTCTTTGAGTTACAAAAAAATTTGGAAAGGCGTTATACACTTTTTTGTAGTATCATATCAGCCTTTCCTTATCCAAAGCAAAAAAACCAAACTATAGCATAGATGATGAAAATTTTCAGTGCTGGCAACACTTTTCAAACGAAGCAGCAATAAGTTAGCCATAAAAAACTCATATTTAAATCAACTTATCCTTTGAATTTCGTTCTCATCGCAGGACTTCATCGAAAGTTTCAGCGGTTAAACGTTGTTTGAGGCTACCATCCGAAAAATTTTCAAAACTCGGAAAATTTAAAAATTGGTTCCTTATTGTTATTGCAAATGCTTTGCATATGAGTATGTAATTTTAAGCATTTGTTGGTGTATTATTTACGAAAATGTCTGATGCTGGAAACCCTGTATTAGCAGATTAGTGACCATCCTGTGAATTTAATTTCGATTGAATGACTGCGCTCGAAGCTATAGGGGTGAAAAGAATTTAAGGATGACTACCCTCAAAACTTTTCAAATTCTCGAAACGTTAATATTTTTTGTTAATTGTCTTTGCAGGATCATTCCTATTTGCAAATCTAATGACATAATCGCTTAGTAAAGAATATCCCAAAAATTCCAAAAATGGTCATAGCTGCAGCCCTTTCACCATTTTTTACGAAATTCCTACGACATTTGGTTTACATTAAGGTCTATTTACTGCATGAACCTCGTTTCGATTTTATGACTGGACCGGACGTTATAGGGAAAAAAGCTTTATTTTGCTGAACGAATTTGAAAGATTTAGGAAACAAAAATCACCATAGCTGGAAACTCTATTCTAAATTTTCAACCAAATGTTGTTTAAAGTAAGGTCCAAATATTGTGTGAATTTTATTAAAATGTGATGGCTGAATCGGAAGTTATAGCCCAAAGGCCGGTTTTTTTTCTTAGTGATTTTTCAAGATGGTACCGCTGCCACAGGGTTGCCCGCATTTCAAAATCACTTCTATCAGAACTGGTTCTACTTAATACCAACATGTCCTGTAAATTTTATTATTATCGGATTATCCGGTAATCAGTTCTCGTGAACAGAAGTTTCGAGTGCTGAAAATAGAGGTAATTTGGTGATGGTTTGCCGTTCTTGTGCGAATCGGAATTTTGAACATTTCAATTTGACATGATGGACAAAAGTTAAAATTTATCAAGTAATTGTCAAAAAGCAAACATTTTTCAGGAGGGTCGATGATATGAAGGATTTTTTTTCAGGAGCTTGTCATCCCTACAAGGCTCCCAACATTGTCTTGAAAAACCATGTGTGTATAGTTTTAATTGGCAACAATACGCAATGCGGATTTCACGATGATTCAATGTTCTCGTCAGAAGTTACGATAAATCAAAATGTGGAAGATAATCCTTGCCTATTTTTAGGCGCTCAGCGCCCACACAGGGCTGAAAATTTCCAATTTTTTATCATGAACAAACATAAAACATACATTTTCATTTCCAATACTTAAGGTTAAGTTAGTGAAGAGGGCTGTCGGGAACGCGGCCAGCATTAGGCCACCAGTTTGGGTCCATTTGCCACCCTCATAGACAATCACACGCATTCACACTTACAGCCATGGCATTGGCGGGATTCGAACCCGCAGGCCTCGTGGTACGCCACTTTTCGGCCTGGTGCCTTAGTGAGCAGAGCTACCGGGCCCTCTTTCCAATACTTTACTGTATAGGGGTAACTGGAAATTCAAAGGGATAAAGATATCTTAAATCTAACAAAACATGGATCTACTCCTTATATAAATCTATGTCCTCCGAAAATTTCAGCCTAATCGGATTGGCCACTCCAGAGATTATCTCCTTTAATCTTTTTGCTGATATACATATATATATATATATATATATATATATATATATATATATATATATATATATCTATATTAGAGATAAAGCGTATATACTGGAACAGGTATTTATTTTGGAACAGCCAGTTTCTAGTACGAAATTCAAAAATAGTAGGTACGAGTATTTTTGTGAACTATACCTGTATTCAAGAATTTACCCAATAAATTTCGTCCATTTGATTCATTTCAACCAAACAGTGACGTAATAGTATCCTAATATTAATATGTACTCGTATTTCATACTTGCAAGTGCTTTCATACTCACATTTCATACTTTCATACTCACGAGTAATTCATACTTGCAAGTATTTTCGTACCTAGTATTTTCGTACTAGCGAGTACTGTCATACTTGCGAGTCTTTTCATACTTGCAAGTATTTTCGTAGCTGGTATTTTCGTATTTGCGAGTATTTTCGTACTTGCAAGTATTTTCGTACTTGCGAGTATTTTCGTATTTGCAAGTATTTCGTCCTAGCTAGTATTTCGTACGCGCGAGTATTTAATACTAGAGTGCTTGTGAGTATTTGATGTTTGAGTGTAAGTAGCACTTGCTGATATGATATTGTGCTTACAAAAAGGTCGTATTTGAGTACTCGTACTTAGAGTGATTTGCTTTGAGTGTTTGTTTCGGGTGTTTTGGAAATTTTGGAAAATTTTTTGATTTTCGGCATTGATGCCGCTAATGACTGTCTTAGATTAGTCAGGAAAAGTTTGATATCAGAGATCGATCGATGAAAAGTCATATAGTTGGCAACAGGATTAGTTGGTCATATCTTAGTAAGTTTTTCGACTTTGGTCATTTGAACGAAGGAGTAGCCAGGAGGTGTTTTGTGCATATAAGAAAATGAAAACCAAATTAAATCGGTTGGACTTGATTCCTTTCCCTTGAATGGCTCCTAGATTATAAAAAGACTTGCGAAATAGATAATCGACCATTGGAAAGTTGCGGACAAACTGCATGGACTAATGATTCGGTATCCTTTGAAGGTCGTCTTGCACCATCACCATTCTAGCTTGGGAACTTTGTGTCTGATGCGTGGGGAAGCGCATATCATACCGTTTTATTACATCATTGCAAATTGTATGTATTGTATGTATATATATACACATACTTCAAAAAAACTTTCTAGTATTTTTGGAACAGGTATTTGGAGCAGATATTTTTTTGTACTCGTACTAGTTATACCTAATATGTGAAAATCCTAGTACGACCCAACTATAATATATATCTATATATATATATATATATATATATATATATATATATATAAAGAAATATGAATTTTCTAGATGTAATCTAAACAAAAGTATGGATTATATAATTTACATCTGACGTAAATGCGAAGTATTATAGAAACGTACATTTATCAGCTTTATGATGAACTGTGATGGGTTTGATGAATGGCTAATGCGTATAAAATTATTATGCTTGATGCGCAATGGGTATAGTGTCCCTGAAGGAGTGAATATTTCAAATAACTACGATTCCTTCGTGCTACAGCTAGGACTCAAATCTCAGATTTTTTAAAGCATTTTATATTTGAAATATTCTAGTTGATGTTTATTATTGTCATTTATATTAAAGAAAGTATTCTAGTTGATGATTATTATTGTCACTTATATTAAAACTAATTACTCGTAGTGCAAAGAACAATTCAAAATTGAGAAACAGTTACATATTCTCAAATATTTGTAGGAAAATTCCTGTGCAATCTTAGACGACTGAAACCTTGGAACGATGAAATCCAATATTCTCAGTTTCATTTTCCGAACACGAGTCCGAATTGTGTACAAAACTGCGAATACAGTAAAAGCATCACAGCCAGATGCTATATCGAGTCATTTGACTGGTGGTAGCTCGTTAAAGCTACTGTCATCCGTCAAGAAGTATGCTAGCCGGTACTAAGTTGTCTGTTGCCAAATGGTTCATCGATATAGCCTGAGATGATCATGTGTCTGACCTGGAATAGCTGTTGGGTAGATGAAGTCACTAAGGCTTTTCGAGGCTAGAGAACGCAATACGACCATCATAATTGCAGCTCACAATTACAAGTATCTATTAAAACATTCGTTAGGCCTGGTTTTGAACTTAAGTAGAATCTGGCGGTTGAGCATAGAAAGCAATATCAGTTGCTTCGGTATCAGGCAGTAACAGTGGTATGTAGTGAATACCGTGATAGGAATTTGGATTTCGAATAGTTCTCGGTGTGAATGCCTGTACAGAAGCATTTAATGCTGAAACAAAATATAGTAATTGGCAAGGTGCGAATTATTTGGAAAGCTTCGTTGCTCCAAGGTTACATCAAGATTAATTACTAAATTTGATTTGTGGTTTGCGCTTAGCTATAGCAGATCCGCAATTGAGACGAGATTTATGTGATACTGTGTCACTACATTGAGAGAAATATTTAGTTACAAAAGTCAGCTGCATCAAACGAGATTTGTTGAGACTATTTCCCTTAGAATAGACTACTGATTTTTATGACCTTAGTTTTGCACGACTGTGGTAAAGATGACAGAACAAGTGATGTTTAGACAAAAGCATTTATTAGATTATTACTCTTTGATGTATTTACTCTGATAACAATCATATTATTTGATAAGATTCATCCAAACAAACTCGAGCTAATTGCGATTCAGAACTATTTATTGACTTCGTTGATTTGATTCTCTGAATGCTGTCATGGCTGCTCCATTGACCTTTCTAGAAATGTTTCAGCAACTGATGAAAACAAAATTTTGGTCGTTTTTTCACCAAGCGAATTATACGCACTTGGAGGTTTCTTTCGTTTTGTGAACACTATTTCCACTACTTGACTTGACTTAACTACTTCTTTTCGTAAGACTCCATAATCGAATATGCGATAGCATCAATGCACCTGACATAGATTTCAAATAGATACAATCTATCGGTAGCATCACATCATCCGCGGCGACATAAGATAAATGTGATGATACGATGTTTGTTTCTTAGTCGTGTATCGTTGCAGTCAATTCCGCATACTTGTTTAGAATGGTTGTTGTGTAAAACGTAATTTCAATTTACGAGATGCGATTTTGTATTTATTTCACAAGAAGAAGTTTATGATCGATCTCTAACGTACACAGGTGAACATATTTATTTGTATCTCCAATCCATACTAGTTTTTATTGCTAATTTTACCATCAAACAGGTTTGGTGCAGTTTAAAAATCGAATGATGATATTGTAAATAAGTCGACTCATATGTATAATGAAAATAGAATCAGGTATACGAATTCGAGCTAAATTACAATTAGCAATACGCATTGTGTATATCTTTGATTCATATAAACTAGAAGAGCTTGTATGAAATTCAGCTTTAGTTTCCTTGGGTTAGACTGATAATACACAGCATTCAAATCACATAATTTACAAAATGATCATTTTCCAGAGTGTATTCAAACGGATAAACTTTGTATTAAGTACTTACGATAATTGCACATTGATTACAGTAATCTAAAACATCAACACATTGTACGATAAATTGATTTTCACTACTTTTCAAGTTATCGCCAATCAAATTATTGATTATCTTGTGTTTCAATGTTCTTCCTAGGTGATATTAATGTAGTGAAAAGGATGATGACAGATAGCCGTCAAGTTGCGTTAAAATATACGATGTTACCGCGTTTATAAAGTAGTTAAATGCTTTAAGATTCATAGGCTATATAATCTAGTGAAACCTAATAATTTCTCAATTACTTTGAAATTTTATGAAAAATACGTATCTAGGAAGATAAAGAAGAACCTCAAACAATTAAGAAGATTGCCAGTTTTTAGAGCTTGAAATCAATTAAATAAATATCTGAAATATTTTTGCATCCATACATTATACTGCGTTTTAACCATAGATAGAAAGATTAAAAAAAAGTCTAGCGCATCAGAACCGCTAGAAAACTGATTTTCCAAGAAATCATCTTTGAGTGACTTAAAAATGTGTGAAGACGTAATACACTTCTTTGTAGCATCATATCAACCATTTCTTACTCAAAGGAACAAATAAAATTTTCTGACAGCATTTCCTATAACACAAATGATGAAAATATTCAGTGCTAGCAACATTTGTGCAACACAGCAGCAATAAGTCTACCATAACATGCTCATGCTTAATCAACCTATCCTTTGAATTTCGTTTTCATCCACGGATATCATCGAAAGTTTCAGTGATTAAACTATGTCTGGGGCTGCCATCAAAACTCGGAAAATTTAAATATCTGTTGCTTATTTTATTGTAAATGCTTTGCTTATGAATAGAAAATGGAAGCATCTGTTGGTGCAATATGCGTTAGCACCATAGCTGCTTCACGTTGAGTTAAATCCACCCTCTGAATTTCGTTTCGATTGCAAAAAAGCTTTCTTTTCCTAAGCAAGTTTACAATATTTAGAAGACAAAAATTACCATAGCTGGCAGCCCTATTATAATTTTCCAACCAAATTTCTATGCAATCTGTCTTAGAATAAGGTTCACCTACTGCGAGAATTTTGTTAAAATCTGGTTTCTAAATAGGAAGCTATAGGCCAAAAACCAGCATTTTTTCTCGGTGATGTTTCAAAATAGCACCACTGCCACAGTATTGCCCGAATTTCAAAATCACTTCTATCAGACCTGGTCCTAGCTAATTCCAACATTTCTTTAAAATTTCGTATTGATCGCATTACCCGATCGTCAGTTCTCGTGAACAGAAGTTTTGAGTGCTGAGAATAGAGGTAACTTGATCATGGGTTGCCGTTCTTGTTTACCGTGGAATTTTGAAAATTTTAACTTGACTTAGTGGACAAAAGTCAAAATTTATCAAATAATATGAGTTTATTTTCAAAAATCAAAAAATTTTCAGGAAGGTCGATAATTTGAAGGATTTTTTTTCAGGAGCCTGCTGTAGCTACAAAGTTGCCCGAACAGTCTTGAAAGTCCATGAGTGTTAAATTCTAGTTTACATCAATATGATCTGCAAATTTCACGATGACCCATTGTTTTTCTTAGAAGTTATGAACAATTGAAATTTGGAAAAAAATCTTGCCTACTTTTAGGCACTCAGCGCCTACACAAGGCCCAAACTTTCCAATTCTTTATCATAGACAAGCTAAGAACATAATAAGTTTTCATTCGCGATACTTTTTTAACAAAAATTTACGCTACTTGGAAATATAGAAATACCTGAAAATTCATCAAAACGCTCGCCGAGAAAAAAAAAATTCAGTGACTATTTCTCGGGAACGCGCCATCCGATTGAGCTGAAACTTTCAGGATACATTGATGTATATGCAAAATAGGTCCAAGTCTCACTAAATGTCAATTATTTTTTAACCCTTTGGCGCCGGCGGCCATTTTAATGGTATTTTTAATATACCTATTATTCCGTACACAAATAATTTTCGCAAAAATAAATTTGACGAAATAAATTTCGAACGCGTTTTGAATGCGAATCGGATAATGTTTTGGAATTTTTTAACCCCATGTGTGCGCTAGGTGCCTAAAAAGAGAACGGGAAAATTTGAAAATTTTTAAATTGCGATAACTTTTTACAGAGCTGTTCAATTATTACGAAATTTTCAGAACATATAGATAATATTTAGTTGTAAGTTTGTGTAGCTTTTAATGAGCGTGTTGATAACCTTGTAGCTAGGGCAGACACTGAAAGTGAAAACCTCCAAATCATCGACTCTTCTGAAAAAATGCCGGTTCTTCAAAAAATAGCCACTCATATGTAAATATTATGCTTTGTTAACATAGTCAAAGTAAAAAATTAGATATGTTATAACGGGCACGCCTGGTAACCCTTGCCCAATTTACCTATATTTTTAGCATCAAAAACTTCTGTTCACGGAAACCCACGATCCGATGAGCAGAATTAATTGAAATTTGCAGAATGTATTGGTCTTAAAGAGGACCAAGTCTGGTAGAAGTGATTTGAAATGCGGGCGATTCTGTGCCAGTGGTGCCATCTTGAAAAATCATTAAAAAAAGATAACTGCTTTTAGCCCTATAAATTCTGATTCTATCGTTTGATTTTAACGAAATTCACACAGTAGCTGAACCTTACTTTAAACCACGTTTGGTAGAAATTTGGTTGAAAAGTCCAGTTGGAACTGCCAGCTATGATCATTTTTGTGCCTTAAGTTTTGAAAATTCGTTGAGGAAAATAAAGCTCTTTACCCTATAGCTTCCAGTATTATAACGAAGTCATGGTATTATAACGAAATTCATATGGCAAATTTAAATTGTTGTAGGTAATATTCAGTAGAAATCAAGTTTGAAAAACAATGATAGGGTTGCCAGCTATGACGGTTTTTGTATTTTTTTGACATAGCTTTAGTAAGTGATTTTAGCATAAAATTTTCAAATCGTAGTGGCCTTGTGATGAAAATACACACCAAATACAAAGATCTAGAAAGTTTGAAAGCTCTTGCGAATGGTAACCCTAAATTTCTTTGTAGCCCTATAACTTCCAATGCAGTGATCGGATCAATACGAAAGTCGCAGAGCAGGTTGACTTTAACGTGAGGCAGATGTGACTTATTTTTGGCTTCGGTGCTAGCAAAGGACTGCTAGCACGAGGTGTTTTTGTTATTTTCGTACCAATAAATGCTTGCATTAAGTATTCACATCGCGAATATACAATATATATGACAATACATACTATATATAATATATAAGACAATAACAACAATATATAAGACAATATATAACAATACACTCAAAATCTGTACAAATCCTCTATTGTTCTTGGAACATTAGTATTTCTTGCGGTTCTGATCCGCTAGGATTTTTTAGTTATCACTTTCATTTGGATCATTGCGAAGCCTTGCCATGGTTTCTACAAAAGAGCAGTTTTCGTGGTTTTCCAGTTTTCATGGCACATCTTACAAAAGCGATTTATCGTTGGACTTTGTCAGATTATATCAAAGTCAGGAACATAGCGGCGGAGCAAATGCTTTATACGGAAGGCGATGTTGAAGCTAGTATTTAGAAAATTGAAACAATTAATTTTCACGACGAGCGTGACGTTATGGGTGTCTGGTTCTGTGCCTACAAAGCTGGTCATGTTTTGGGCGCGGCGATGTTTATGGTTGAAATCGTTGATGTTAAGATTCTTTATACGGATGACTGTTGGGTTTTTTTGGTGGAGGTAAAAAAGATTGCGGGAGCTTAACTGAAATTCGATTTGGATATAATAATATAATTGTGAATTTAATACAAAGTTAAAATTGGGATTTATAGTTTAATTAAATTCGAAATTAAGGTTAAACAAGTTTCAGTGGATGCCGTACCACGGTCGACCGTTGTCCAGGAATCCGATGAGCTATTTTGTTTACATATATTTTCACTTATTCTTTTTTTTTTACTTGTTAATTTTAAGGCACTTATTTAAAATTGAATTTCATTTAGTATTAGTTGTTTTTAAATCATTCCAATTTTAAATTTTTATTGTATCGTTTAATTGTATATTGATTTATTTTGATTTTCAATTTTCAAATTATATGGTTTTTTTCTCCTCCGGTAGACTTTAGGTTTTCTTTATTTGTAATGACCAGTTTGATTACTGAATAGTAAATTCATTCAACAGGTTCAGTGGAGCCATGTGTGTGGCTCCCTTTTTCCCTTCCTGTAGTTTTTTTTCCTTATTTGGTGTTTTTGATAATATACACGTGACCCAGCTAGGGCTTGGCCTGCCCCTCAATAAACCCACAACACCGGTGACTAGCCGGCACCTAAAGTCACACGAGGGCAGCAGGTCAGGCTAAAATTTCTGTTGTGGTGGCGGCTGTTCACAGCTGTTCCGCAACAGCTCCTTCAATTACCTTTGAATCCGGTAAAAAACTGATAAGCTATAACGAAAAAGGCAATGAATTATGCCGAAGGATTCATTGATAAATCGGGTTTTTCTTAGCAAGCTATAAGTGTTGCTACACTCTAAAAAGTGGGTCTATAATTAATACTTTGATAATAGGAAATCTATTCATTTTTTCGTTTAAAATTACGAATTACAAATTTTTCGACACATTCGATGTGCATTTTTTGCTTTTACGTCATATCAGCTGAATAATACACAGCTTTTTGTAAATTGAAGCAAAAAGAGTGTAAATTTACTAGTTTGTTATTCACCTTTGCGCCAAACCCATAAAATTGCATCATTATTTAGAGTAAAATGACACCATTTGGTCGTTTAAAAAATATGCTTTTTACGCACTTTTGTAAATTTACATCTTTAACAGTAGGAAACCAGTTTCCTACTATTATAAGGGTAAAATTCAACCAAAATTTTTTTGAGTGTAAGTAGATGTCGACAATTAAATATATATATAAACTTTTTGCGCAAATTGACTTAAAAATCACAGGGATACTTCTGCATCATACCTGCAATAACAATCACGTCATGAGAAGCGCGTATCTTGCAGTAAGAACTCAAAAGCCTGGTAGAATCTTCGAAAACACACTTATTAACTGTGAATTACTAGTCATTTCATTACACAAAAAGACGCTTGATTGGATGATATTTTAAATAAAATTTCATGTACCTGCTCTATTTTTCGAAATTGTGCCAACCTTTTCTATGTAAACCTTCATATACTAATATAGTATAAATGAGTAATTGTACGTCACTGGTGCCTGTTATTTAACATTCTTCATATATTTTTCATACTCTTCAAACTGATAATAAGCGACATTCGTTTGAAGTACCTTATACGAGCATATGCGGATTCAGTTTGTTTCAATTGTTTCTTTCATTGCTGTTGCTATACATCTGATGGGTTTGCTCAATTATTTTAGCACCTAGTAATTAGCCAACTTAGCTTATACCGTATTTTATTGTTCAAAGACCCATAAATCTATTCATTCAATGCTCACTTTTTCCTTATTACTGTAAACTCCTTCCCACGAAACTGACATCGTGTATCAATTCGTTTCCGCTACTACGGAAAATTAGCCAAAATAAGATTTATTTCTACTTTATAGTCTACAAACACTCTGTTGTGGCTTATTCATGCTGGAATCAAATTTATTTTGTATAAATTACATGAAAGCCGCAAAATTACAGCTTGCGTCCAGCAACGAAGATGTTGGGAGAATCATCGTAAGAAGGGGCTCGAATAAAATCAAAATGTTGAATCTTTACCGCTTTATTTCATATCTTGTTGTTGTCTCATTAACAACTCCATTGTCCAAGTCTTGTCGCTACTGCCACTCATGTTTCCTAGCGTGCAGAATTCGCAGAGCTTTCATGGATATCAGTTGTGTATGCCAAGTTCTATCCGCTCGAATTAGCAGCGGCATCCGAAAGTGAGTGCAGTTTATGATTGCTCGATGGATGTTTGGCGCGAATATCTAATATTGGCTTATGTGTGTTATTCGATCTTCGCATGCTCAGATGTTCGGTGTGTTTCCGCTGATTTATTGTTTGTGAGTGCAGAAAAACGGAATTAACGATTCAATTGAACAAACAAAGCGCGTGTAACGAGCGTTGGTTGGTGCATCTGTTTAATGATCGCTGTAAATTTAGTGACGGCGCTCTTCATAATAACGTTACGGTGCATCTCAGTGCGATTAGATCTTTTCTGCTAATGTTAATGCATTAGTAGCGAACGCGAAGAAAGGCAAAAGTGTGCTGAAATCAGTTTGGCTGTGAGATTGTGAAGACCAGGTTCGAATTAAAGCTATTTCTACCTGATCTTGCATCGCTCCATACTAACGGAGTCTTCCTGCATCAAGAGACAATATTGTAAGTGTTCGTTGCTATTTTATCTTAAGACACCATTCGCTGGTTTTGAGGAAATAGTATTAAATAATTTCGCAGTTACGTGATTCTGTTAGGTTAAAGAAAATACTTATGCTGTTTGGCCGCGGTTGCTGTTGTTGTTATTATTGATTGATTCTGAGTGCTGCTGTTCGATTGTTCGCATTGTGTAACATATGATCGAATTTAGTGATGAAATCGACAAGCGATGTATGCATCGTGATTGGTGTCGGATGCAAGCCTACGGTGACTCAAGTGAAAGGGAATCATGAGGCGTACTTAGTTCTGATGAAATTGACGTGAAGGACTGCAGAAGGTGTGCTGGAACGTTTGTTTTGCTTGCAAGGCTGATTTCGAAATTCTAAGAGTTAACTGTTGCTAATTAGGCTTTTGCTGTGACCATTGTGGTGACTTTTGCCTTGCTGTAATTTGAAAATTTACATATTACGAGTCGAGGAGCTGGCGTAGAACTAGCAAGAAGATTGTGTGAAAAAATATTTTAAGCACCGCTTGAAATGAATGTACTGGAGAATGGCTGCAGTTTGAAGAGCAATTTGTTTCTTGATTTTCCATCTATGTACTAAGATGACATTGAATCTATTGACCAAATAATTATTTAAACTTAGTAAAAGGGAATGTTGGGATCAGGCTGTTGTATCTTGAGCTAAGCGCTAGACTGTTTAACTTTTACAATATGTAAGAACTATTTATTCTTTCATGAGATAATAATAAGTTGGCTAATTTACTCTAGTGTAGATTTAATTATTATTTCGGCAAATTGCTTTGAAGCTTTGTAATTCAAGTTCACATTTGGTTGACAATAGATGAACTATCAATATTGCATTCAGCGTGATCATCCAAAAAACCTGCTTGAATTTTTATTTCGCGTAAAACATGGCAAACAAGTTTAATGCTTGTTTCACAACCCATTTTTATCACACCACTACTACTCAAACGTACATGCAACAAAGAAGAAACATTTAATCAAAATTTTAATATCCCCTCAAATCGTCATTAATGCAACCAAGTTCATAGTGCATGCAATTATTTTTTTTGCAATTCCTCACCAATAAACTTGTGATTTTGTGAAATTTTTAATGATGATAATCAACTTTATGTGCATAATTTTATATAAATATTTGTGAGTGTAGCATTGTGTGTGCAACCGTGTTTTTCATGCTTTAATAATATTAAAAGGCATTTAAAATAGTTTAATGACTAAATACTAAAGAAGTATCGCAGTAAATTATACGGATCATGGGTTCCCAGTTAGCTTGGTTTTTCGCAATTTCGTAGTGAGAGATAGAAGCAATTTGTGAAACATCCGCAAAATACTTATGCTCTCGCAGACTAATTGTTTCGTATGCTGTGTAATTGATGCACATAATTGTGGACTCAATCGTGATACTCATATGGCCGTTTGTGTTTGATGTTTCATTTAATTTTTAGCGTGGTAGTTTGTTTCAAAAAGTGCATTCGAATATATGAGCTGAGAAAATTGTATGCACTACCGTAAATGGTAATTTCAATTTAAGATGCGATTCGCAATACCAATGTCGTCATCATAATTGAAATACAGTTGTTGGTTATTCGGGCTACTCGCCTAAGTCTTTTGTTTTATTCACGTTGTTCGAATGCACTCGTTTGATCAGTGGCCGTTATGCACATGCGCAACGGAAGAAAGAAACTCTATTTCAAAATTAAAATTTGATACGTGTTGAACCGTATATCGTTTTAGAGTTGAAATTGGATTTGATCAAATGCATGCAAGTTTTCTTCAGCGACTTCCATTCAAACTACGTATGTTTTAATATTTGCAAGATATGTTGCGTGCAACTTTTAATTATGTTTTCACTTATGGTAGAAGCTTATGATGGTCAGCTTTATCGTAATTATAAAACTAAGAGACATGTCTGACAACGTTTGAGTTTGTTAGTAAAAAACGGTTTTATTTTGTCGCCTAAGTTGAGTTTTCATATGTTTTTATACACTTTTTGCAAATGTACTTAGCGCTAATGACCAGCAATTTAAGTTCACTATGATTAAATGCATAAAACTGCAGTTTTTGTAATTAATTTTCAATTTCCACGTTTGCAACAGAGATCTTACGTAGAGCTTATTTGCGTACTTGCATTTTTGCTTTAAGTATGTGTCATTGACTAACGTCAGTCATTAAAACGATTATTGGCTCATTTTTCTTTTCATTTCACACTTAAAATATATATTTGTTTTTTTTTTTTTCATTGAGGCACTGAAAATTGTCGTCACTGGTTTCTATCTTGAAGCTGATAACATCTCTGCATTGATCAATTTTGGAGCTCCTTTCATTAAACTAAAAAAACCAGCTTGTAGACTCACATATAAAACAAGATGAGCCACTCTGTCATCTCGAGCAGATTCAGCTACGCTAGTATATTTGTGAGTGTAAGTTTGTGGCAACCATCTTGTGAATTTTCAAAAATCTATATGTCCGTATAAAAGATGGAAACTTGCTTACATTTTGTGGTACGGCATGTCTTGAAAAAGTTTAAACAAAGAATATGCATGATTTTAACACCGTTCTTTACTTCTGTATGTTTGCAGGGTAAAAATTAAGTTTCTTTGTGTACTTGGCGTTATATTCTGGTGCTTGGAGCGATTAATAATTTTATTCAAAATACTTCTCAACGCTTGTAAGAGTAACACAGAAAATGACTATTTCGCAGAAAGAAAAGAAAAGAGAGATACGTAAAAATGACTGAAAAGAAAGATACGTAAAAATCCTTCTGTGGGGGACCAGAGAAACCTCAAGGTTGTGCAAGGTCCTGGAATAGTACCAATCACCTAAGCTGGACTCACTGAAACACCCAGATGGTGACTTTACCAAGCTCAAAAAGCAGTCTATCAGACTTTACTTAGGAATCATTTTCCGGGCGCTCTGGTGACTGAAGCGCAGAAGGATTCTATGCCTTTAATGAAAATAATAGTATTAAGAATAAAAGTTATAATAATGGTGATGATTAGGTAGGTCGATCGACAGAAGCCTGCCGGAAGACGCACATAGTCACCAAAGAAGTCAGTTGTGATACCACAGTAATTTCGCTCTCCCCTTGTCAAATGATCGCCCTTGTCCATTTGCTTCCTTTGATAAACCGTACTATACCCTTTAAATTGACCACGGACTGTTCGGTTGCATTTGAGAGAAAGTTTTCACTCAGTGACACCACTCATCTCCTCGCCAAAGCCGGGCACTGGCACATGAGATGGAGGACGGATTCCTTCTCGTCCTCCGAGCCACAGCTCCGTCAGAAGTCCAGAAACCTGCACACAACCATTGCACATGCCGTCCTATGAAAGAATGGCCAGTAAGAACACCAACAGCAAATTACAGACCGTTTCAAGTTAAGCCTAATAGCTCCCTGGTGCGATGCGCGTCCATGGAGACCCAAGACTGCCTTGTTATAGCACAGGATGATTCATCTGCCCAGGACTTAATAGCGTCCTCATGGTATTTTCGCCTAGTAGCCAAATTGTACAACCGAGTGTCTTGATATCTCCCCAAGAGATGCACGGCATTCATCGACAATCATGAACACTGTAAAAAAAAACTAGAAAGGGACTTAATAGCCGCTTGACTTTTTGTGAAAATACCAATATTGACTCCTAATATTCGATTATATGGAAGTCAGTCGATTGCCTGAAAAATAACCGCAATTTCCACCTGAAAGACAATACTATAGTCTGGTACAACGGCAGCTAGTGGGAATATTCCAAAAGCGTGGATTTCATTTGCGAAAGTGGGTAAGCAATCATGAAAAAATTCTAGAAGCAGTCGCTCCAGATGACAGGGAAATTCAATCACTTATGTCATTAAACTATGACGATACCGTCAAGACTCTTGGAATTTATTGGCAGCCCAATGAAGACACATTTAGATTCCAATTCAACTTTGACACCTCACAGCCATCGGAATTACCCTTAACAAAAAGGAAAGTTTTATCCATTATCTCTCGCTTATTTGACCCTATGGGATTTATCGCACCAACGATTATCAGGGCTAAGCTGCTTATGAGAGAGCTTTGGCTCGCAAACTTGGATTGGGACGATCCAATCGCTGATGACTTTGTAGAGAAATGGGAAGCGTACAAAAAGCAACTCCAACTCCTGTCACAACTGAAAATCAGAAGATGGCTAGGAACATCAGTAGATACTCAACAGATAGAGTTGCATGGATTTTGCGACGCTTCGCAGGAAGCATACGCTGCCTCTCTTTATATTAGACTGCACGATCAAGAGGGAAACTATCATTGCCATTTACTGACATCAAAAACACGGCCGGCACCCGTCAAACCGACAACAATACCTCGCTTGGAGCTTTTAGGAGCGGTTTTATTGTCGGAGCTAGTGCAAAGGGTTCTGTTGAATTGGAAATGTTCACCAATCCCCACCAACGTAAATTGGACGGACTCCGAAATAGTTCTTTACTGGTTGCAAGGAGATTCCAAGAGATGGGAAACCTTTGTTGCTAATAGAGTGCAAAAAATCAAGGACACTAGCCTCGTGTGTCAATGGCGACATATTCCTTCACGAGAGAATCCTGCCGACCTTGCCAGCCGAGGTATCTCGGTATCTGAGCTACTCGTTAATTCTCTTTGGTGGCATGGACCCCAATTTTTGCAAGAAAAGGAACAATTTTGGCCCAAGATCACTTTAGCCGCACAAAATGTTGGTAACCTTGGGGTTCGGGGAGTGAATGTCTATCAAGTACGTATTGACTCTTCTCTGCTTGATATTTTGAACAGATTTTCGTCTTTCAATCGATTGATAAGAACTACAGCAGTAATTCAAAAGATACCCGGAAAAATTCTCCACAGAGTTCCTATTTTTCCGTTGACTACAAGGGATTTATTACAAGCTCGAAAATTTTGGATTCGAGTGGTACAATCGCAGGTCTTTTCAAAGGAATTTCGGGCTTTGCAAAACAAATATCCCATCTCGCACAAGAGTAAAATCATTAATCTTAATCCCTTTTTCGACACAGACAACCTAATGAGAGTCGGGGGTCGCCTGGAGAATTCACACCTATCATATGATGAAAAGTTTCCTATTATACTTCCTGCGTCACATCACTTTACCACCATGCTGATCAAAGAATATCATTTGATTACACTACATGGCGGTTGTCAATTAGTTTTAAGTTGGCTTCGTAGGAGATATTGGATTTGGAGAGCTCGTAATACTGTAAGATTTGTACTTTTAAAGTGCATTACTTGTTTTAAAGCTAGAGCTCAAGCTGGCGAGCAAAGGATGGGGACACTCCCGTCGCCACGTGTGGTTCCTTCTTCAGTATTTGCTTCGACGGGGGTTGATTTTGCAGGACCAATTGAAGTGAAGGCTTCCAAATGTCGGGGTAAAGTAGCATACAAGGGCTACATCACTCTTTTCGTTTGCTTTTCAACTCGCGCAATACACTTAGAACTAGTGGGTGACTTAACTACACCCACTTTCCTAGCCGCACTAAAACGTTTTTTAGCACGGCGTACAGCTTGCCAGAATATCTATAGTGATAATGGTTAAACGTTCGTGGGAGCAGCTGCTAGACTGAAATCGCAAGAAGCGGTCTGGTTGCGCGAGATTAGGGAGCATATTATCCCGTACCTCACAAATCGGTCTATTAATTGGCATTTTATTCCACCCCGAGCCCCAAACTTTAGAGGGCTATGGGAAGCCGGAGTGAAATCCGTAAAACACCACATCAAGCGTAATTGTGGGACGCGTTCATTCACCTTTGAAGAATGGTCGACGGTGTTGACGCAAATAGAAGGAATTTTAAATAGCCGACCACTCTGTCCGTATAGCACCGATCCAAACGATCTTACTCCCATCACGCCAAACCATTTTCTGAACGGTGAAATAGCTCATCCTTTACCTGAACCGGATGTTAATAATGATGAAATAAAACTTCCTAATCGTTTACGTGATCTCATTCAGATAAAGCAGCTATTTTGGAAACGTTGGAGCGCAGAATATCTTAATCAATTGCAAACCCGTCCGAAATGGTTTAAAACTTCACCGAACTTAGGAGTAAACGATCTAGTTTTAATTAAAGAAGAAAATTTGCCATCTTCGAACTGGCTAACTGGTCGCGTAGTTAAGATTCATCCCGGTAAAGATGGACTAGTTCGTGTTGCTTCTGTTCAGACTCTCACCGGAACGTTAACGAGACCAATAACAAAGCTTTGCCGGCTACCAATCGATCGAACTGATTAAATGCATTCCGACCAAATGGGTTCCAAACGTTTGTTTGTTTTTGTTTGTTTCGTACCACCTGTATCGAATCCACATCATCTACTTCCTACCCCCCTAACCCTTGAAGAGAATATTTGGTTCAAAGAACAAAGCAAGCCATACTCAGCCAACGACGTCAAAGCCCGCTATTGTCGCCATCAAGCAGTATTGTACACAGCCAAGAAGACCATCAGATTTAACTTGGTTTAATCTATGTCAGACAAAATTGACAGCCTCTCCGAGCTATCAACGGGGCCGCTATGTTGGATTCAAAATCAACTGGTTTCGGTGGCCGACCGAGAGGACCGGTTTTGGGCAGCGAGCGGGCGATTGCAGTGCTCTTGCAGTTCAGCACTCAGACCACCAGCATCGCGACATTAATATTCTGTTTAACAGTGCATATTTAATTTGTATATCTAATTTAAATAAATCGTATCGAATTGAACGAATTGCTTCATAACTGCGTTTTACCATCAACTCGAGCAATAATAGGACACCGGCAAGCTGCAATTACACGGTATTAGGCACGAGGTGGTGCAGGCACGAGCCTTACGGTATCTGAAGCGGCAGCGCATCCAGTTAACCTTACGAGAAGAAGAAATATAATTTGTCTAAGCACGAGGTGATATCAGCAGGAGCCCAGCGGTATAGCGTAAATCTCATCCTTTGCTTTCCTCACACGCGCCACCATCCCACAAACAAACAAGACTAACCTTTGGCCTACTGTGACTAAGAGATCAAAATAGGATCGATTGATTTTTAATATAGTAATCAATGATTCTCTCCAGAATCTTAAGCAGGATAGAATTAAGATATATTGGACGATAGTCCTTTGGCTTAACGTGCGAAACTTTCCCTACTCCAGGGGAAAAAACAACTCGAGTTTCCCGCCAGCAAGTGGGAACATACGAGAAGCGCAGGTAAGCATTATAAATCACTCTAAGCGATGATAACGTTACTTTTACGGACTGTTAGATATCAGCAGCAAGAACGCCATCAGGGCTCGGAGATTTAAACGGCTCAAATGAGCTAATCACTCAACTCAGTTGGGAGTTGGATATCATGAACGGCGGCATTGAGCTGGTAAGTTGCTCCGTTTGTCCTTAAAATGTGCATCCATGAGAACATTTAGAGTATTTGCGCTTGAACTAGTCCAAATGCCCTCAGAGTTCATGATACACCCCAAAGCCTTCGGTGTCGTGCTTCAAATCTTACAAAGGCGGTTCGTCTTGCTGAGACTTTCTACGTTCCCACAGAAATATATCCGGGAGGCTCTCTTTACCTTGCGTACAGCGTACTTAAAAGCTTTCAGCTTCGTTTTATACAGCGAACATTCATTAGACATTTTAGAGCTGTTTAACTCCTTCCTACAATCTATTCGCAGGATGGTGATCTCCATATTCCATCAGAGGGGCTTGGGATTGCCACTAGCTGTAGATGGATTACACACTGCACTAGATGCGGAATTTAGAGCACTATTAAGGGTGTCAGCCGCTTGATCCAAATTATGGTAACACTCAATGTTCATCGGAGCAGTTTCCAGTGAGGATCGAACCAGAGATTGCAATAACTTTCTTGAAATAACTTCTTTCTGTTAATAAAAGCTACCTGCTCAGCTGAGCTGCGGCCAGCCACATTGAATGAAATGTACCTATGATCCCACATTGAATGAAATGTATCTATGAACACTCGCGTAGAACCCTGCAGTCTCGAAGAAGATGGGAGTGTCGTTCCTTCACGTAAGTGGTGGAGAAAATTTTTTAATCAACAATAAATTCAAAAAATATGAAAGGTTAGAAATAAAAAATGAATCTTTAATTTGAAGCTTAAACTGTAAGAACGTTGGTGTTTGAGAACCAAGCTAGAGCTTGTCGTGTCTCTTAAGAATTGGCAGTTACGTTGAATGAAAATTTATGCTAGTTCACACGAAGGTATTCTGAATACTAATCGGGATCTATCAGAACAACTAACGTTTCGAAGGACTAGCATAGAACCAGGGTCAGGCAGCGTAGAGCAATGAAGAAATTTGAGAAGCAAACAAACAGATATTTCTTGTTTATATTGTGCACCAATTTTTTTCCTAGCTTGTAAAAATATTTTTTTTTAATATAAACCAATTTTTTCCTTTAGAAGCTAGATTTATTTCGAGGGTAATCTACCCTCTTCTTACTAATAGACACTGAAGAAGAGGGCAGATTACCCTCAAAATATCGATATATGTCAAAATAAAAATAAATCTAGCTTCTAAAGGAAAAAATTGGTTTAAATTAAAAAAAAAAAGATATTTCTTGTTGGAAAGCCACACGTGACAGCAACACTCCAGGATACTACCAACCAAAGAATAAAACATATGTATACAAGTAGATAAGCTAGCAAAAGGATCGCAAGTCCTGAGGACAAAACCAGGCATGTACATTGAACTTAAGAATCGAGTCAAAAACCACACAGACGTCTTTGAAGCTTTCAACAATAGTGAGAGGGGATCCAGAAAGAGAGTAACAAAACATTAGAGCTAGCTAGCTGCTACTTCCAAATATATAGCACATGTGTAAAACGTTAAAATATGTTTCGATATATTTGAAGCAAATGAAAGATGTAACATAATGTTGAAGATGTAACAATTTTATACTGTTACTTGTTTTGGTCTTAAGTTTTTCACAGTTCGAATATTGCATTAACTCTTTTTGAAGCTCTAACTTCAATTTCGCTCTGTCTCTTGTTTTATGTTTGAAACTTTATTTGCATCCAAGTGAGAGAAATGTACAGTTTTTATTCAGTCTGCAAGATTTGAAAACTAGCTGATGTTTCATGTATGGAAGTAGCAGCTGATGAAGTCATCATTTCATGTATGGAAGTAGCAGCTGATGATGTTTCATGTATGGAAGTAGCAGCTGATGAAAAATAACTATTTCACACCATATATAAAATACTACGGTATATTATGATCTGTCTAATAAAATCACGTGCAAATCCAGTAACTATGACCGGAAACTGTAAGTGGTCTAAAAGATTGCCCAGGAGGTCGAATCATCGTGTAACTAGTATTTTACGCTAAAATCAATTAATCACATTTCGAAAAGCGGCAGCAATGCATTACGCTCACTTGTGAAGGTCTCGATCGTCGAATAACATGGAACTTTGATGAAAGCTAAGCCAACAATGATGCGTGACCGGCGGTAGCGTTGTATCAAACAGCCGTTTTGCGAAGTGTTAAATGATCAGCATAAAGTTTTTTGCTGAAGAACTACTACATCAAATAATATATTTGCGATGGAATAATGACGGCAACAGCCGATCGAATTGCTTTGATCGATGTTATCTAAGCTACTCAAGTCAATTGGGTCATGCTATCCTCTATCAAAAGATCATCTCAGTGAGTAACAAATGTAATTTGATAATAATAGCGACCTTTGGCAACTAAACCAAATGCAAATCATATGCATGGAATAACTACATGCAAATCTTCCGATTGTCAGATTGAAAGAGGATTATGTTATCAAACTTCAATTTGAATGCCTGGTGGCAAGGATACAATGGTGTGTTTTTTTACACAAGAGAAGGACCTGAACGCAAACAATGTGTCGTCAAAATTAAATTATTTTCAAGCTGTACAATGTCTAACTTAGAAATTTCGAAAATTTTCTTTATGTTAAATCATGATCAAATGTAGTAACTAACAAAACTGAGACAAATTTTTGTAGATATTAATCTCTGACAGATAGCATAAAGTCAACAAAAAATAGCTCACATATCGCATACAAAAGATAATCAACGTTTTGTCTAAAAAAAACTTGATCACATAACAAAATATCATAATATCATTGGAATACTGAAAGGATTTATCGAAAAATACAATAAATAATGGTTTTTTTCTTGGGGTAATACGTTTCTTTGAAATTGACTAAAACAACAAAATAATATACTAATTCACTGGTTGAATCTTGATTTTTGAGTGGTAAGTTGCAGAATGAAGAAATATGATTTGGCAATTGAGCAAAATCATTAGGAATTAGTGTATAATTTATTCTATAATAGCTATAACATAGAAAAATTGATTGTTTCGCAAGTTAACTATTTCAGATTGAATCATTTAGATCTAAACCCACAGATTCAATAAATGTTAATGAGCTTCGTGCCCAACAGTCGTGTGCTATTTAAACTAAATGCAACTATGTTAAGACCACATTCATGCCACATTACCACATATTTATTGTGAAATCTTCATCAATTGTTATCTGTGTCGATCAAGTACAACCTTAAAACTGCACGTAGTCTTCGTGATTACGTACATGTGAACGTACTGGACCAAAGAAATGCATCCCTCAAAAGAAAAATGAACACTTTAAACGTTCTCTTCAATCAATAAACCAGCTGGCAGCCCTTTTACTGAATTCCAATAATCCAAGCTAGATGATGAGCCAGAAAGTTTTTATGACTTCATTTAATAGTTAACAAATATCACTCCAGTTTCTATATTCAATCAATATCCATGTAGTTGGTCTACAATCCTTGTAGCTTATTTTCGTAATTTGATTTGCTTCCGTTTCATCATCCTCTTCGTAAACTTTGTGCTCATTTTTAATTTTAGATGATCAACACTCTATGATTTTAGTCGGACTAATCTCAAGGCTTGGAAGGTGGTGTAAGTTTTGTGGATGATGGAATCAATTGAATTAGCACGTTTAGTTTTAGCTGTGCAATAAATAAAAATAAACCACGGTGGTGATGTAATTAGTAATTACTTAAATTGGCATTTGACCCTGACAAGAATTGAAGGTCAATGTGTTGAAAGTGAAGAGAAACAGTTTATGGTTAATAGTGGTTGCAGCGTAATAGTCCAACGGCACAATGTTATGTGAAATCTATTTAGTGTTTTGTTTCTTTCAGCAGAATGAAATTGAGTGTGCACATACATTCTAGTTAGCTTTCTCTGATCGGTAGGAGTGAAATCCGAGCTATGTTGTGGTTTGTTCAAGATGTTGAATGAGAAAAATCTGTGGTTAAAATTTTCTGGTGTTAACATTGTAAATGATCGTGAAAACAACTTATCTGGCGTCCTGCTTCGCGTCTAACAGCATTTAGTTCTGCTAAACAAGACGCTCCATTTCATGTTCCGGCAGGGAGTTTTGGATTGAAAAATATTTGCAATTGGGTTTATTTCATGTGTATTGCGTGAGTAGTAGCGATTTAAAAGTTAGCGACGAGGCAACAAAAAGTATTTAATTCGCTGGACTAGGATGTCCTGTAGGTTAGGTTAGGTTAGTGAAGAGGGCTGCCGGGAACGCGGTCAGCATTAGGCCACCAGTTTGGGCCCATTTACCACCCTCATGGACGATCACACGCATTCACACTTACAGCCATGGCACTGGCGGGATTCGAACCCACAGGCCCCGTAGCACGCCGCTTTTCGGCCTGACGCCTTAGCGAGCAGAGCTACCGGGCCCCCTTGGATGTCCTGTAAATGGCCGTGAAGTTCCGTATTAGATGCATCTGATGTGCTAACTCTGGTTATACTGTTTCTAAAAAACTGGATGGAACTTGCTCTTTGGGAAACAAAAGAGACGCTACGTGCTATTCATCCATTCAATTACACAATATAATATAATAAAGGCCTTTGGTTCGTAAAGAGCCAGGTAAACCAGACATAGCCAATATGCGATAAAGCACGTTTGCTAGTTACAGAAGAATTTACAGAAGGAAAAAGTACCTCAATGTGAGAAGCAGACAGCGTCCGGGGTCCGGGCGAAAAATTATAGCCAGAATTATCTTCCAAATAAAATAGGTCAGGCAGGACAGACGAAATTTCTCTTCCTTACATTAACAAGCATAATTTAATTTTCATTGATTCTGTTCTAGTTTCTTACTAAGTTCATACTATTTAAATACGATTTGATGCAAGAAACACATTTTTCTTATGAGTTTTGAGCTAAAATCGAAGTAATATAACCTAAAATGTACAAAATATGTTATGCTTTCTTATATCTTTAATGTTTTAGTGCATTATGTATATTAAATATTATTGAAATTTTGAAGGTTAGGATATATAAAAGGGAATCGTTTGGGTGGGATAATTAAAATTGAATTTTTTCAACTAATTGGTTTCGAATTGCATTGAAGCATTGAAGCATTGAAGCATGTATACAATTAGAAGTATGTATTAATAGTTTATCTCCTGAAGCATGCATTAATTTCTCGACATCAAATTTCATCTTTTTTATTGTGCCAATTTAATTCCATGCTCTCTCCCTAATGTCTCTCTGGTTTTAGTATTGTTGTAATGTCTCTCTGAAAGCACATATAGTGGTTTTTCACATATGCATGACATATAGTAGTTTTGATTTGGCTATACTTTCGACAATCTACTCGATTAGCAGATTTGAATTGATAACTCTGTTTTTTATTTGTGGATGTAGATGACCCGATATAAAATTGGTCAGATGTAACAGACAAAGGTAGAGTACTTTTTTGAAGAGTACCTATAGCATAAATCATGAATCTTAAAAGATATCCACCGTCAACATTCTTTTGGAGAATATCATTTACCACCCCAGATCAAGTCTTACCTCCTTCACTTAATTGCCACTTGGTCCATTCGAGCACTTTACTAGAATGAATTTTATTTTTATTTTTTATCTCCGCTCACTCGAAGCACTACTCGATTAACTTGACGACATAGCATCCAAAGGGGAAGGAAATTATTCCAATCCGAAAAAAAACTCGACAACAAGCAAATAGAGATTTCTGCAACCACCCGAACGCAGTCAGCACGGTTCGGCCGCCAGACCAGAAACAATATCCATTTTACGATTTCCGCATCACACCCGTCTGTCAGGCCCGTTCCTGCAAGGGGATTCTACGACAGCGAATCAGGTCGCGTGCTGAATGTCATGCTGAATACGTTTGTATTCAGGAGCCAAAGGTTACATTCATAATTTTAGTTTTGAAAAAATATTTTAATGTGACAATGATTTTTTGGCTGCGGAAATTGGCGCAAGTTCATTTCAAATGCTACAGAGTTTAGTTTGCAAAACGGAGTAAATATAATAGACATGAGTGCGATCTTTAATTTGACCGTTTTCGGACAGAAAATCATATATGGTCTGATAATTTGCTGAGAGTACACAGAAAGAAAGATTACATAAAATTGTTTTTAATGATTTTTAGCCATGACTTTAAATTGTATTATAAAGCAACTATATGATTATAAAGAATATTTTCATTTCATTATTGTGGAAATATTAACTTGTTTTCTTCGGTAAAATTATATAAGTTTTTAAAAAGGAAAGAAATGTGTTTCCACAATTATCTGTTACAGTACGTTAGAGCTTCAAAATCAGATTCATTTAAATATAAATATGAGTTTGCAGTACACATAATTTTCTTAGTGAAATATGTATTTGCATACAGTTTTTAGGTCAAATTCATGGATTTTTGGTAATAAATTGGTATTTATATAAATTGGTATTTATATAATAAATTGGTATTTATTTTTGGTAATAAATTGGTAATAAGCTTTCGATTCAAATTCAAAATTTTGAGTCAACTTCATAATCAAATTCAGATATTTTTTGAGTCTGATTCATAGTTTTTGCAAGCCAAAATCATAATTTTCGCAAGTTAAATTCAAAATTTCTCCGAACTGAATTCATACATTCTTAAGATGAATTCATATTATGTGCATCATATTCATAAATTATAATCTTGACGTGCAAAAATTATGAATTCACCTAGAAAAAATTATGAATTTGACTCGAAAAAATTATCAATTTTACTCGAAAATATTATGATTTTGATTCCAAAAAATTATGGTATTGGTTCGTAATCTTCCGTATTGGTAGAAAATTTACAAATTCGATTTAAAAAAAATATGAATTATATTCGAAGGTATTAATAATTTGTACCCCAAATCTATGAATTTGGGTCGAAAATGGTATATTTGCTTATATATTATGTACACGTCAGCGTAAAAATGGTCACAAAAATACATTAGAATTGCTGGCAACATTTACTATTATAATATAAGTTTAATATAATGTGATGGATTGGAAAAAGGTAATGCCATAAAATAAATAAAAAGCAAACAAAATAACGAAGTAAAATCTGTGTAGTAAACAAGAACTTAATATTTCTTAATATTTAGATGGAATTGATTTGATTGTCAGACAATCGTAAATTGAAATTTCACTAAGTGGTTTCGAATAAGCACTGTTTCTCTGCAGACATCAGCTCATAGTGCATATCTGACTGATGTGACTGACCAATTGAGAGGCGATCTACGTTGTCTAGAAGGGCAAAAGCGATTGCAATTTAATACTTTTCTATCATATTAGCGTCAAAACTATTTTATTTGTGATTGAAGAGTTTGTATGCTGCACTCCGACCTTTTTTATATACACGGTTTACATTCACAAAACGCTCAGTAATGTGTTGAACTGCTGATGAAGCTCATTCCGAAATTTTTCGCTATTTTTCGCCGACTTTTTCCATCTCTGATGAGTTGAATTAGAAGCTAATGCTTTCCGATGGAAGTTCGACGAACCATTGTTAAATTTACTGACGTCAACAACATATCTATTAATGTAGGTATGTACTTTACAAAGTACATACCTACATTAATAGATATGTTATTGACGTTGTTCTACTGTGACCGCGCACTGAACTTTGAGTTAAATCAGAGGTAAAGTGAGTTGTGAAACTAATCACTCCACATTAATATATCTACATTGATTGTAAATGTATGAAAGAAGGACTTTACCAGCTACATTATACATGACAAAGGTTTTCGTGGGATTACTTTACTTTTCTTCACATATAATATATCTATAATAACGCTCAATCTCGAAGCAAATCACTTTACTTTTGACAAAAAAATCGTCCAAATTTTTAAAAATTTGCATTTTCTTCGAAAATCACACTAAAAATACGAGGGATGATCCAAAAGTAGTGATAATGGGCTTTTTCCAGTTCGCATCATATTAAAAAAAAAAATTTGCTGCCTCATACACCCACTAAGTCATCACAAAAAAAAAAACACTTATAAAAAAGCCAAGATTCCAGGGAGGTACATTCATTTGAATAAGAATAGTCGAAGAGAGAACATAAAAAAAACCGAAATTAGAGTTGCCATTAATTTAAAAAAAATATCCCCCAAAGCCATGGACAGCGACTTGGTGGAAACACTAAGGGACTCTGCTCCTCCATTTTCAACCGTCGCAAACTGGGCTAAGGAGTTTAAGCTGGGAAGAAAATCCACTAAAGATGAATACCGCAAAGGGCGTCCATCCACGTCCCTCACTGAAGACAACGTGAAAAAAGTCGAAGATGTCGTATCGGCAGATCAAAGAGAGACCATCAGGCATATAAATATAGGTCACAAGAATTTCGTATAGTTGTATTCAAAGAATCTTTGCCAACACATTCTATCTGGGGAAGGTCTCTGCGGGTTGGATGCCAAAAATGTTAACCGACGACTAAAAGGAGAAACGACTCGACATTTCAAGGGTGAATCTCGAAAAGTTCCAGGCAGATCTGGAGAAATTTTTGTCCCGTTTCATCGCCATGGAGAAGACTTGCATCCACCATTTCAATCCAGAAACGAAACAGCAATCGATGACGTAGAAGCGACTCGATTCTCCGATGCCAAAGAAATTTAAGGTGTCAAGCTCGGCAGAAGGTTGTTGTAGTGGCGGCTGTTCACAGCTGTTCCGCAACAAGAAACAGGATTCGAGCTGCTTGAACATCCTCCCTATTCGCCAGATGTAGCTCCCAGTGACTTCTACCTCTTTCCTCGGCTCAAGGAAAATCTTCGGGGCAAGAAAATTGAAGATGATAGCGAAAAGATGGTCGCTGGTGGGGCGTTTTGGAGAGTGACGACAAAAAATTATTCTTAGGGTATCTTGGATTTGGAAAAAAATGGACTAAATGTATTAACTTGTTAGGAGACTATGTTGAAAAATAAATATTTTTTCTAGTTTAATCACCTTGGTTTATATTGATAATCATTACTTTTGATTCAATCCTCGTATGTGTAATTTCCGGATTCAGATCATTTATAATAACATGTTACAAAAGTCGGACATATTGGTTTTATCTTTTCTTTCAGCTCAATGGGATCGGCCACTCCAGAGATTATCTCCCTTAATCATTTTGCTGATATATGTATATATATATATATATATATATATATATATATATATATATATATATATATATATATATATATATATATATATATATATATATATATATATATATATATATATATATATATATATATATATATATATATATATATATATATGCTTTTCTGTGAGATGACAATCTCTTTCCAAATATATTTCAAATATGTTTTTTTACAAAATATTTCTAAAAGATTTAACAAAACTAAGATCAAGCACATGGCTTCTCGTAGAAAGTGTGGCTAACTTGAAGCGTCATAAGAAAAGCACTTCAAATTTACTTTCTTTAATTACTACACCTACTTATGTTTCTTGTGCATATGAATTGAACATAAAAACCTTCTACACTTAACAATTCAATTGTTAACTTAAACTGATACGAACTACGAAGTTTCTAACTTTGTCAAAATCCCAAATCTCCATCACTCTAACTAGTTTTAGAAAGTTCATCGAACTGGAGAATGCACTCGCAGATATCATTTCATAATAATCGAACTGCCACTCCAAAATCACAAATAAAGAGCACGCACCTGGTATTTTCACTCGTCATGATGAATCTGCAATAATTTTTGTCAGCACCAATTCACCGTGAATTCCAAATCCACTTTGATTGCTGATTGGTAAGAGTAGCATTTTTGTCAGTTGTCTGAACTCTAGGTCTAGGATTTCGTATATCAACAACTGTAGTTTTGCATTGCTTGATAATATAAATTAATATCTGGTAAATATACAGCAAAGTACAAAGCCAGCATAGATCGATTGGATCGGGACACCATTCGATCTGTGTTCAATTTCCAATAAAGTTGGTTGCGCTAGACGAAGGCTAGACAGATTGAAATTGCCGCGCATTGTTACTTGCTGGGTCAAGGTCGAGTTTATTTGAACTCTAATTTCATTCAGATGCAATTTAATATGAGCTGATTGACGCTGTCGAAAATGATGTTAACATAGATGCTCTTAAAAAATTATTGTGAACAGAATTGCATTTCTTCAGCTACAATTGTATTTATACTAAAACTTTCAAGTCTAATTTCACTTGCCTTCCATTGGAATCGCATACACTTCAAGAGACTAATAAAATTGAAAAAGTTCATAATGGAAATTATAACCTTTTTTTTAAATTAGACAAAAGTTTAATGGATAGATTGAAACAAACTAGTCCCTGGAGCGGGATAGTCTTTTTAGTACGTCTTTGTGGCTTTGCTAATGAATGCTCTTTGGCACATCTTAATTAAACAATTTCAAAATCAATAACAAAAGTGAAAGTTTAGTTTCATAAGAATCTTATTCGCACTACGATCTATTAAAACCAGTCTTGGCAATTATTCGCACCTCTGCCTAGCAAATTGAAATTGAAGCTCAGCGTAAAAGTTTGCAGTGTGAAAGATGGAACATTTTGGAAAGATGGAAAAATATTTTAAAACCATAATTTTTCTCCTGTACTCAATATGTAATTTGTGTGTTAAAAACTAGTTGAAAGCAAATCAGTTGGTCGACAGCTAAAAATTCTTGTTATTTCGACTAGACTTGAGAATAGTCGAATCTATGCTCACATTTCAGTTAATTCACAACATATTTTTTCACAACTATTTTTCATTGGTGCGAAAATATACTGTGCATTCAATTCACAAGCTTTCCCAAGCGAATTCCGTGCACCTGAACTCAAATTCTCCAGTTCACAAGGTAAACGGCTAAAGATATACGTAAGTCGATATACCTCTCCCACACTTGAACAAAATTTAGTTCAAACAACGCAACATATTGCAACATATTAGCTCATTTTATGAAATTTAATCTGTGTTTGAAATGTATCCTGGGAAATTTCCGAGAGCTTGTTAGCCGTGATAGCTGGATATGTGATGATTTTCTAGATCATTCAAAACTTGTGTATTTTATATGGTTTACATAAGAGTAATATTGAGTGGCTACTAGTATATTTAACTCTAGTTGTTCAAATTAAAAAATCCATTGGTAAGGGGACAGTATCCAGTTTAGTTGCAAAGATGCAGAATACGTAAAATCAGTTAAACCACAAACAAAATCCCACGAAGAAGCACGTGTAGGGACAGTGGCAGCAGCAAAACGATGTGAAACTATTTTGTACTTATATGGTTAAGTAAACCAGAAAAATATAAATGACTATAGATTAATGCAAGTGAAACACAATAGCGACGAGCATTGAATTTACCGTGGGTGTTGAGGTAAAAGATGCACTGCTGAAAGTGCGACCATGAGATTGTGGTTTTAAAGTTATTGCGCTCGCTAGTTACTTACCTACACACGCAGTATAGACATTTAGATATGGTTACATAGATATTTAAAGTAAAGTACTCAACTTAATGGACATTTTTGACTTCTGGTTTATATTGATGACGCTGGCTACCAACCACTTCCCTTATTTCTACATATGTGTGTATCTTTCGAACTTTTATATAAGTTTTGGATTTTACTTATATACCGTTCATATATGCAAATTTCGGATATTTTTGTGTGAATGTTTATGAAATCGATAGAAATCATGTTTGTGAAGTGGCTAGATTTTTGAGGAAGCTTTCTATGAGGCTACGTTTTTCATCCACAGTAAAATATTTATATTCACCTCTATTCACCTGCCGGTTCGATTCGACATCTACAAACATTTAAAGCTTTCGACCTTTTCCTGTTTCAATCAAAATAAAACCTCTTGGGCTGCTTATCGTAGAATTTTGGAAGATGATATTAACCTTAACGATTATGACCTCTCGAAAAAGTTATCCTTTCCCGTATTCGAAAAGAACTCGAAGCTACCTCCACTATTCCGGATTTTCAGTTCGGCTTTCAACCTGGTATGTCTACCACTCATCAGCTACTCAGAGTTGGTCACCACATCAATGATAATTTCATATCAAAACGCTCAACTGGTCTCATAGCGCTTGATATTGAAAAAACCTTTGACACAGTATGGCATGACGGCCTAGTTTTCAAACTTATTAAATGCTCACTGCCCACCTACTTTTGAGAAATTGTCCATTCTTTTTTAGGCTCGCGCACTTTTAATGTAAAGGCACTTAAATTATCAAAAAAATGTAGTTTACCTGCTGGAGTTCCCCAAGGCTGAGTCTTTAGTCCCACACTGTATAATGTTTTCATGTCTGACCTCGAAAAATCACCACGTTGCAACTTTGCTATGTATGCTGACGACACTGCAATCTTCGCCAGCGAAGCTGACCTAGCGTCCAGGAGCAACTATCTCTCATAGATCAATTTTGTAAAAGATGGAAGATTAAAATAATCTCAAATAAAACTCAAGCAATTTTCTTCAAATAAAAACGTGCCCGAAATAATCTACCGAATTCGCAAATAAATGTTCTTGGATCAATTGTTAACTGGCCAAAAGACATTAATTATCTTGGAATCCATATAGACTCAAAATTAACGTTTCACCCGCACACTGAAGGCATCAAATCTAAAATATTGAAAAGCATACGTTCCTTATACCCACTTATCAACAGGAAGTCTAAGCTGTCACCACACAATAAACTGCTAATATACAAGTCCGCGATGCAGCCTATTATCATATACGGTTGTCCAATATGGACTAGCTATGCAGCTTCTCATGTTAACCAGCTTCAAGTACTCCAAAATAAATGCCTCAAAATCATATTGAACAAACCATACTACTTCTCCACCACTCGCCTGCACAAGGTGGCAAAAGTCAATAAAATCAAGTCCAGAGCTCTTACTCTGCAACAAAAGTTCCTTGATTAATGTGCACGTTTGTCTAACGCACTAATTGCATCCTTGAATCGTGCGTAAGGTAGTGTATTCTCCAATACATTTCCTTAACCTAGTTTGTAGTCCCTAGTTGTAAAAACGATCCTAAAATTAGTTTAAGTGTTCCAGTAGGTCTTAAGCTAATTTTGCCTAATCTGAGATAACTTGTAATTCTATATACAATTAATCATTTCTAAATTTATATCTATTAGTAACTTAGCTGTAAAGACATTGTCTAAACTCTAGATTTAACTCAAACACTGAATCTATTTTTAAATCCTTTCGATCAATAAAATAAAGCTACTATTAAATTAAATTAAATAATTATTACGTTCTTCAGAATTTTGACAGTATATTGAAAATTTATCCAATTAAGCCCAGAAAACGTGCGCCCAGTGTGGGCTGTGTCGAATTGATACGAATGCTTAACATGATTTCAGACCGAGCTATGAACTATGATCATCCAGTTGCTTATTGAGTCAAATCAAAGTGAATGTTAACCGATGATACTGTCATAAAATTGATTATAGAGTGATATAAGCACCAAATTCAACTTCAAAAATACGAAGTAAGTGTAATACTACTGATATATCTGCGAAACACGGGCAACGTCATACAAAAAATTTCCCACTTGCGCAAAGCAAAAACGGAAAGATTTTGACATTAAAGTATACCTGCTATCCGCAAAAGCTTAGGATTTTTTTTGTGCATAGTTCAAAAATTTGTTGCTTATTGCACTTGACTCACCTTGCAACCAATTTACCCTTGCCGTGCTGGTAGTGTGAGCTAGGCGGTCCTGGTGCAAAGTTTTCATTTTTTTTGGCTTTCGGTGTATTTGTTGCGATACACAACATCATTTATCCAGCTGATGATTTTATACAGTCCTTTTCAACTGTGCTGTAGCCTCAGCGATCGTTCTTTTCGGCGTCATGAGTTGTACGACCAGGCCAGGTCATCCTGTTGGAATTCTGTAGAGCTAGCCTTTAAGTTGTTCATTTTTTCTTGTAATCTGGTAAGTCGTTTCTATACAATCAGGTATATTTGGTTCAACGGTTGCCTTTGTTCACTTCCGAATTTCAGATTGACTCGTAGCCGGATGGTGTTTGCAAAGATGAATCTTGCTACAGTTTCACCTGTTGACGCTTGCTCTGCTAATCTCAAGCCATCACAAAGAGCGGAATACATCTGGTCATGTACCGAAGTAATCTGCTGGTTTCCTCACTTGAATTTTGGAAAACACCATCCAATCTTCTATTACTATTCTCTTGCGAACGGTACTCCCACGTTATTCTTTTGAACCTTTCCTTTATTTCTTTACTTCGGATTTTTGGTGGAAGCTAAAATGGTGCACTTTTGGCAATAATCCTCTACGTTTTCTCGAGCATGCAGCCAATAGAATCGTTCATCACCTTTGCAATTAACTTGTTCACTCACAAGAGGCCTTCTGACGTAGCTTCGTGCTTCTCTTTTAATATTTCTGCGGCTCGACTTTTCGGAAAAACGAACAAACGGCTTGCAGGATGTATCTTTGCTTCAGTACTCCGCTTTCGACCTGAGCAAATAATCATTTTTAATTTCATGCGGCTCCAAAGACTCTTTGGAAGTTGCCACTTGATTCAAATATTGCTGCTATCTCAGCAGTTTTGGGACCCACTTTGCTCACAGTTCATGAAATTCTCGGGTTTCTGCTATTGTTTCATGATGCAGCGATGTGGAAGTTTGTGGAATAATCACCGAAGTTCGTCCAAAGTCAATCTGCGCTCACCACGAACAGCATATTCAATTTTTCAAAAAAGCGAATCATAAAAATCTTCCACTCCCTTGTTCTGATGTGTTTTTAATTTAATGACAACATTAACCATACTCGTACAATTCATAACCCTCCAGCTGGAAGTCTCTAAAACAGAGATTGTTATGCTGACGAAGCGGAGGATACCACCTTTCATACCCATGACAGTTGGCTCCGTCGAGGTTCAAACCAGCAAGTCGGTCAGGTATCTGGGAGTGACCCTGGACACCAAGCTGACGTATTGTGATCATATCCGCAGGGCATGTGTAGTAACCGTCACTTCGCTGAGTAGGGTAATGGCCAACGTCGGTGGACCCAGTGAGACAGGACGGAGGCTACTGATGGTAACGACCGGTTCCATCTTGCTATATGGAGCCGAAATCTGGGGAGATGCACTCCGAACTGAGAAGTTCCGGAAGCGCAGGGATGCCCTGCGTATCGCCTGTAGCTACCGCACGGTCTCAAAATAGGCTGTGATGGTGGTATTGGGACTAATCCCGATCGACCTGTTAGTGCGAGAACGCAAAGAAGGGTACTTCTTTCACTTAGAGCTGGCCAGAATTGAGGCTCTGACGTACGCGCGTACGCATACCCTCCAACTCTGGCAACAACGTTGGAGTGTAAGTGCTAAAGGACGCTGGACGGCTAAGATAATTGGTCTCATTGAGCCTTGGCTTAACCGGAACCACGAAGAGGTAAACTTTTACCTTTGTCAATTCTTGACAGGGCACGGTTGCTTCAGGAAATACCTGAACAGAATGGGTAAGGTGGTCACACCGTACTGTCGATACTGTGTGACTGAGCTCGATGATGCTCAGCACACATTCTTTATGTGCAGTCGCTTCGTAAGTTTGAGACACACCACTGAGTCCACGATTGGCCGCCCAACACCTGACTGAGACGATCGTGGATGCAATGCTACGAAACGAGGAGATCTAGCGCGCAGTCTCAACATATGTTGAGAAAGTGCTGCGCATAAAGCGGGAGGAAGGTTGCCTTACCGACCCATGAACTGTAGTAGTTTTTGAAGTCCGTGGTTACCGACGAATGAGTCAGCACGACCGCGTCGAAGCAGTGCTTAGGCGAATCAGTGCATACTTTCGAAACCACTTAGTTAGTTAACCACTCCGCAAAAACAATTCCATGTTGAATCAGCTGACTCAACGTAATGGTACTAGCCACCTCTGCTAACTCTTGAAATTGGTAAGAACCAAAAATCTTGAGGCATTTATTGTTTAGGACCCAACAATCGCAAAGAGTGTGCTCGATGGTGTCCTCTTTAAACATATATAAAACAAAATAAAAAAAATTTGGTCCCAATCTTTGGTTCATATGCATGTGGATAGCTTCAAAACCTATGCTGTCCATGTACATCAACATGCGCGATGTTCATATTCTCCGTTCGCAAAACTATCCTCTCATGGATCAAAGAGTAATTACTATTTCTTTAAGGAAACTATAACACTAGTTGTGTACAATCGAAACAACATATAAGAAGCAAGGTTCACATGAAGAAACAAAGAAGAATCGTAGTTTTGTGACAAATCTCCCGAACAGTTCTTCTAGGCTTGTTGAATGTGAATTTATTTGGAGAAATAAAACTCACAAACACTACCTATAACTATTACCATCCATGCTATAAGACTACAGTCTGCATGCTTTCCCAACAATCACCTTTCGTCTAAATGGTTTGCTTGAGTTCAAGTAGAATCTGAGTTACGTCGAATATATGTACCACATCACAACCAGCATATGTAGGCGTAGCTCTAATTTTGTTGAAGAAACCCAATTCTTTTCGATAAGACATCACCTTTCTCCGTCATTGATATTCGTGTGTTGCGCAAAGTGCTTATGGACAACAAAAAATTTTGAATTCGATAATATCGTGATTCCAATCATTGTTAGTTAGTCAATTATTACAAACTTCGAATTTTTGATGGAGGCGTGGAAATGAAATAAAATCCACCACTAGGTCGAATGCCGGTTTCCCATTACTGACAGTTTATGATAAGTGATAGATTGAAAGGTTTTTCCGCAAAAAACATTTGAATCGACGAGAGTAGAGGATAAGCAAATGATTGTAGCAAAAACCCAAGCTGTAATAAAACCTAAGCTAATTTTGATGCTGACGAAAAAACATCCACCATCAGAAAACTGAAAAATCATTGCAGTTGGCAACAAAAGCTGGGTTAATGAGATGAGGATATAAATATTTGATTTAGCATTCTCTGCAGGGCAGGAATCTTGAAATAATTCTCGGCATCGATAATCTAATGTAAGCGTTCGTTGACATTGCTGATTTTGACGACATTTTTCGAGATGAATCGAAGAGAAAATGAAAAATCTAATAACATCAAGAAAAACAAAATAAACGACAGCGAGCCGATTTCTATAATCGGGCACTCACGTAGATAGATATGGATTTAACTTTTGTTTGCGAAATATGCTTCTTGTTATTTTTTATTCGCAAAATAATACGATTTTACCATTAGATCCTTTTGTCATCAGACTATAAAATATGTATACAAATAATAGTACGTTCGTGTTAGCGATGGGTAGTAAAATATTTACGATCCGTAAAACGCTTAGCACACAACAATAAAAAATAGCAATTAAAATATAACAGGATGAAGCCAACTATTCATCATACCTTGCAAAAATATTAGTAACATCATAAGAAACCGCCACAAAAATTTCTTAAATGGGCTATTCACCTAAAAATCTATTTTATTAAGATAATAAGACCGCTTACAGTTTTTTCTTCTTCTTCTTCTGCTTCAATAAAGCCTTGAAAGATTACGTTAACATCGGTTTGATTGTAAACAAATAGAAATCAAAGAATGACTGTGATGATGAGTGTATTGGGTACATGCAGAAAATAGTGTAAGACGATGTTTTCTATGCATACTTATTTACGAAAGCGATTCGAAATGCAAACGCAAAAGCATTTAATGTGTTCGACCTCAACTTGCGAAAATCGATGCTGATGTAATAGAACCGGGCAAAGATATGCATACGATGTTGTCAGACGATAGAGTGATGTGATGCACTTTTTATTGTGTCGTTTATGTAATAAAAGCAAACATTTAAATTGTTATTCTCAGCAAAAGACTAGCCATCGGAAATGGTTGAAACTGTTTTTAACGAAATGCCATCTTCTACTCAACCGATTTGAATAAGATAATAATACAAAACAAATATTAGAATTATATGTGGCGAGATCACTTTATGAAAAATCTCTTATAACTTTCCCAAAAACCAAATATCCAAATGCCTATATATAAGGGCAAATCAACAATAACCCTGTGAGTAGTCGACTTAATCATCTAATCATCTTTATTTATGGTCTATATTCATATTAAAGCCATGGGTTTTTTTTCGAAGCCATATTGATAGCTATGTAGGCATTCTCTAAGTTGTTTGATAAAAGATACACGTCAAAACACAACATGAAAACCCTAATTGTTATTTCTTACTGAGCTAATGGATTTATAGTGCCAATTTCAAGGACAGACATCATTTTCAATGGCGTGCTGTTTTCGAAAACATTATCTGGAAATTACTAAAATATTATGTGTAAATTGTTGTGAAAAAAGAGAATATCTGGGCTAAGAAATTTATAGTTGATTTCTTTGTTTAACATAAAATTTATGCTTAAGTAGGTTCATTTAACGTCAAAGATTCATTCAATTTACCATTATGCAACTATTAGCTTTTGCGAGAAATAGTAGCTCAACAAACTGAAGAAATACTTCTTCGTTGTGTAGCTGAGAAAAACTATTTCTTATTAACTCAAATTGCGCACGTATCGGCACCTTCAATGAACTTCTTTAGGTACAAGCTTGAGTGAAAGTAATTGACTTCTCTTCAACATTACTTCATTCCATTGAATGTGACTATTTATGTACTTGAAGCTAGAAAGGCTTGTATTGATGTTTACCTTTCATAATCGAAGTTTCTATAAATCGATTTACATTTCGCCCTTTCTTTTTGATTATTTATCATAAATGATTAGAGTTATTGATCTTATCGCTAGCTTAAATAAATCAACTAAACTGGAGGCCAATATCAATAATACAAATTTATTGATACCATAAGTGAATTACTTATGATTTTTCAAAAGATTCGCCAGCGATAATCTATCAAAATCACTCACTGAGCTTTGATTAAACCCAGATATGATTAAGTACCTGAATTGAATCAGTGGTAATATGAGTCGAAAAGTTAATCACTCTACATCTCGTAAATATTTAGAGTGAATAAAGACGTACAGTGGGTTCAAAGGAACGTCTTTTCTATTTTATTTATTTAGCGTCTATTTAATTCTACAAGCAAATTGCCCAATGACGGGTTGGATAGAGTGTAAAATAAAATAATAAAGAATTGGGAGTATATATATATATATATATATATATATATATATATATATATATATATATATATATATATATATATATATATATATATATATATATATATATATATATATATATATATATATATATATATATATATATATATATATATATATATATATATATATGTATACATATAAGTAAAGTAAATTAAAAAAAAAAGGAATATTCAGTTAAATGTGAAAAAATCTATGATCAGCAAACGTGCCAAATACAATTAATTAGGAACAAATACATAGTTTAATACGAAGAGGACCAAATTGAAAACTGTTATGAGTGGGTAAAGTTGCAAAACAAAAGATTAGATATCAGTACTCATATATCAGTACAGAGTGGAAGAACATATACACTCTGGAGGACCTGATTAATCTTATGTGTTGCCTCTCAATGGCCAAAGATTCTACAGAGAAAAGTGAGTAGCCACGACAGGTTTTGAAGAGGAAACACTCATCCAAGCAAACCATGCGCTGCTCGAGGAGAGTGATTCTCAACAGAGATAAACGTTCATTATAAACAAGATACAGAAGACTTAATTTAAAAAAAAGATGCTTGTAAACCTTCGCTGAACTGATTTAAGAATATCTTAAAGGTATTTATGGTGAGGACACCATACTTGACTACAATATTCAAGTGTAGAATTTACAAGGGTGATAAACAGTTGAATACAGTAGTCCCTCGACTTACGTCGGAATTAGGTTCCGAGAATATGCGAGGTAAGTCGAAAACGACGTAACTCGAGGGTAGAAGGAACCCCAGGCGATAAATGTATAAACTTTCATTTTTTGAATATGAATGTATTTATTTTTCAAGTTTGTACATAATTCATTTTTTTTAAAGAAAATCGTGGGTTTTCGTCCACATAAGTTTTATACTTGCACCCTTCATCAAGTGCTTATACACGATTACACGTTAAATTGCAAATAGAAATGAAGGAACAAGTAGAAACCGGAATGCGTATTTATAAAACTTACGAAGAAGAAAATAGATGGCTTTAAATATGTACAAATATGTACATATTTGACATAAAGCACTAAAAAGCAACACATTAATTGTTATCATCTTTAGAATGAATAGCCTTTATTTCTACTGTTTGTGGGTTGACTGGTTTACTGGCGAAGAAGGTCGAAATTCGCGTTTGGGGCAAAGTTTGTTTTCTTTTTTCTTCGACCAACTGCTTTGTAATCGTTGACAGAAGTGAAGACTTCGTTTGAAATTTCTGCACTTCTTGATTTGTTGGGATCATGTTCTTTGAAGATTTTTATATATATAATGTAATGCTTTATGAGAAAGTAATATAATAGTAATGCTTTATGAGAAAGATTATTGGCTTCCAAATATTTCTTTATTGTCGGACAGAAACGTTGATCAAACCAATCAGAAAGTATATTAGAAGTAACCCAGGCCTTTTTTTGCACCTCCAAATAACCGGTCGATTTTCCTTGCATACATTTTTGAAAGTCCTTGGATTTGCTGATTGATAAACAGCAAGAGGTTTCAATTTCAAATCAACTGATGCATTCCCTCTAAGAAGCAAAGTAATCCTGGATTTTTCTGCCTTAAAGCCAGAAGCTCTTCTTTCTTCAATCGAAAAAAATGCTCTTGAGGGCAAGCGTTTCCAATACAGGCCTGTTTCGACAACATTAAACACCTACTGTGCACAATATCCTCTATTTTCAATAATATCATGTAAAGTGTTTGGAAAGATCTTCTCTGCATCATAGTCCGCACTATCCGCTTTACCTGTTACTTTTACATTGTAGATTTTACTCCTTTTCTAGAAGTTTTCAAACCATCCATTGCTGGCAACGAAAGTATCTCCTCGATTCAAGTTCGCTTGTTCGAATAAGCTTTTTTCCTTCGCCTTAATAGTTGACGTGCTCACCGGCATATTTTAATGGTTCAGGTCTTTGATCCAAATAATCAACATTTTTTCCAATGCAAACGCCAAATACGAAAACTTTCCTACGAAAATCGTGCTCACACAATTCTGGGAATTTCCTTTTACCAGAGGAACAGTTTTCATATGAACGGCTACGTAAGTTAAGGGACGGACGACGTAATTTCAAGGGATTTCAAGGGTAAGTAATTTCAAGGGGCCGTGGCCTAAAATCTGGCAGGGGCCAGGGACTGAAAGGTTCAAAACATGCGATGATTTTGTTTTTGATTGTACACGTACTGTTCATAAAACTTATATAATTTACTAATACATTATATTTTTGTTTATTTATTCTTTGTTATTTGCTAATGCATAATGCATTATCAAATAAACTTCTAGTCTGTGAATACGTATGAGCTACTACCACATGCATATAATTTGAATGGTAGGTATGAACTACTCATGAATTATCAATGACCGCTAAGAAAGAAAGCTCGTATGAATTGTACGGGAATAGAATGGAAATAATTCAAAGTGTAAGAATATTTCTTCGTTTAGAAGCTAAATATATTTCAACTTATACTTGAAGAAGAAGATACTTAGTTTCAAAATATCTTTAAAGAAATTGGAATATATTATGCTTAGAAGGAAGAAATTGATCTCTTGCTTCAAACATTTGTTACCCAGAAAACCTAGAAAAAACGAAAATAATTTGGCAAGATGAAAAATGCTGTATCTTACTCTTTATCTTTGTAGCCCTAACTGCGTGTCCGAGGCTAGATGAAACAGCAAAACCTTTGAAACTAGTGTTTTTTGCTGTTTTCCGATTTCGCGATCCTCTGGCAAATGTGAGATCCAGACAATTCTTTTCAGCGAATGATTTCATTTTTTCCCAAACTACATACAAGTCTTCTCGCTCACTTAGTAGTGTTTTAACTGTTCCATTCATAAGATTTATCCCATCCCTAAGAGTTGCATTTTTAGTTTGTAAATATGTGCTTAACATGTTCGTTATAAAAAGAACATAGTGAAAGATGAAAAGAATTACTACAAATTTAGGATTACTGATTGAATGAAAGATCCCCAATGAATAAACTGAGTCGTTGTATTTTCCCTCATTCATTTCTTTCTCTAAAGCCTCTTTCATAGTCCCATAGCTATCGATCACATATTTGCAATTGTGAAATCTCGTTGACTAACGAGTCGAGCTTAAACTTCTCATTCCATGCCTTGTGCTTAGACCAATTGCTTCTTCAAGCTGCTTCAACAATTCGTGTTGTGATGGCTTCGAAAAGTGTAGGTAAAGGGATTCAATGGCATTGAAAAACGATGTACACGTTTCAATTGTGAACGCTGTGCCCATCACAACAAGGATAATTTTATGAGCTAGACAGTGTGCAAATGTGGCTGCAGGGTGTTTCATCTTAATTTAGATTTGTACACCATTTTTTTGCCCTGACATGACACTAGCACCATCATAAGACTGCCCAACAGCAGGCATTTCGCTAAGTCCGTAGCTGTTTAACAGGCTCAAAATTATATCTACTAAATACGAGGCATTTCTAGCTCCTGCACAGTCTACAAAGCTTGAGAACCTTTCTTCGACTGCTAGCACTTTAGCAAATCTGACAACCATGGAGAGTTGTTCCTTTTGTGGACCCTTGCTTCGTTTGCCATAATGGATATCAGTCCACAATCTTTTATTTCAGCAGTATTGTCGTCGCGAACGATTTCAGCAATTATTTTCATCAATTCATTTTGTGTTTTGCACCTACAGTAGTTCGCAACTTTGCTTTTAAAATTATTTTCAAAAGTTGAATCATGCTTTGCGAATAATGCACAAAATTCAAAAAAAAAATCACGGTTATCACTGGCACTACTTTCATCATGTCCTCTGAAAGCACGTCTTTGGCGACTGAGACACGTGGTAAGGTCGATAACCTTTTTTGGTTCATCTTGACAATATTCTAAGGCTGTTCAAGCACCATATCATTTACTGTCTTCCAAGTACTATTAGAGTTTTCACATTGTGCATGAATTTTACTATCCGGATAATTTATCCGGATCGTGAAGTTTGGTCGGGCTGAAATTTTGGTGTATTTTGGTGACAATGGAAATTCTATGGAAAATTTTGCATTGTGATAACTTCACACTGAGTCATCAGATCATTACAAAATTTACAAGACTCATCAATGGGCATAAAAAATAAGTTTCTTTCGTTTTTAAATAATGTGTGGGCAACCTTGCAGCTACCATAAGTACGTAAACACAAATCTTTCACGGCTGTTAGAATAAAATGCAAATTATTGATGAATTTGATACTAGATTTATACAGTCAAATCTAAACTTGTAAAATTCCCAATCGCACAAAAATCGCACCGAATTATTTATATTTTTAGCACCTGGAACTTGCGTTTACGGTAACTCGCAACCGGATAAAAATCATAGAATATACTGGTCTTGAGTAGATACAGGTTTGACAAAATTTCAATGAATATGATAAGAACCATGTGGCGGCTGTGTCACTATGAAAAAACGCTCGGTGAAATTGAAGTGCTATGCCTTTTAACTTCCGATGTAGTTATCAAATTGTGATGAAATTCACACGCATTTAGCCTGAGTGTAAACCAATTAGGTCATAGATAGCATAAAAGTGGCAGGGATAGCATTTTTATTCTCCAAATGACCTCGAAAATTGTATTCTACGTAAATTACCTTATTGCCTACCATTTTAATACTTAAACTATGTTTTGTAAAAGCATAATTGCTTAAGACGCCAGATTATAAAAGTGTTCTTATCTAAATACCTGTTTATTGCCTAGTAGGAATGAACAGATAATCTTAATAAAAAAAGGATGATTGGCGAGGCGCTTTTCGTTTTTTTCTTAACGCATAACTTGTCCAAATTAAATATTGCCGTCCATATCTCGAAATAAGTTCCATAGCATGGTAATTAATACCGCAAGTAACACAGTCTCTATGTTATAGGTAGTGTAAGTTGGTATAGGCGTATACTACTACATTACACAACTCTTGCTGTAACCACAAAAACCTTAGAGGCGAAAACTTAAGTGTCTGCTGTTGGAAATATTTATTTTCCTGGGAGGGGCCAACCTAGGGTCTGGGGGGGTCCCGGCCCCCCCCTGGCCCCCCCTACGGCGCGCCTATGGATTGGTCTCAAAGTAATGAACGACGCAAAACGTATGCGTCGAAAAAACGTATAACAAGGGCGACGTAAGTCAAGGGATTACTGTACATGTAAAAATGCTGAAGGAGTTGTGGCTGAAACGAATCACAAAGCCAGCAAGCTAAGAAGCCTTGTTACTCATGTTACGATATGAATGTCGAATTTCAGCTTTCGATCAAAAATGACCCCAATATCATTGAAATATTTAACAGAAGAGAGGATAGTACCACAAATAATATAACCTTTAGGATAAAGGATATAGAAAAGCACTTGGAAATATTTGAGGATAAATAATTCAAGCTACACTAACCAGAGAGAGCATTTAAATGTTTTTGAAGAAGGGGAGAATCAGCAGAATTTTTGATTATCCGGTAGATTTTGAAATCATCTGTACAGTGAAGATAAGATGACATAAAACCCCCAGGAATATAATCTGCTAGATTAACGCTTTTTGCGCGTCTTATCACCTCTTCCGGGAAGTCAAACCTGATCAACTTAAACAGAAAATCCTCGAGCCATTCGGAATCTAAAAGCTTGCCGATGTCTAAAGCAATGCTGTCGGAGTGTTTTGCTCATTCAATTGAGGCACAATTTGCACATAAAGACTGATATTCAGGGATTATCTGCTTGAACTCGCAATGAACAGACCTTGTCGATCGATCTTTTTGCATAAATAGTTAAATCAACATCTAAAAAATAAACGTACTGAAGGACTTTTGTATGGGCCTGGAATTGCTGATTAGTTGGGAAGTCGCTGTAATCATAGAGTTTCTGTGTGTCAAAACTATGCGTTTTTCTCGAAACAACTTTTTTTAAAATTGGCGAGCAAGATAACTCAAAAATTTCCCGACCGATTCTTATGAAGCTTAGCACACCTTTTCTTTATAGTACAAGCTTCTAGTTGAATTTCAATAATGCCAAAATTTTTTTCAAAATTTAGCATTTTCGACCCAAAAACTGTCGAAAAAAAGGGTGAAAAATCGTACTTTTTTTATGAGGCGTGCTAATTCACGATTTTTTTACTTTTTTTTCTTGGTTTAACTAGAAAATAGATGTTTAATAAACACAAACCAACAAATTTTTTTGATTTCAAATTGCTGTAACTTTTGCTACAAATCCCGCCGATTGATGCCTTTCGTCGCGAAGGTCTCAGGAGATTGCTTACTACGACGGCCATTTTGAAAAAAAAAATTAAATAAAATCAGATTCTTGTGTTTTAATATGCAATTAATAAACATGATCACTTTCAAAACGATCCATTAATTCCTTTTATTTTAAATAAGCCTCTGAAAAATGGTCTAAATTCAGACGTTTACATGTATCGCCGGCCTTAAGTGCATGCAGGAGATTCACAAGAGTTTTTAGAAGCCTGTGCTTTGTACAATATTTATTTCTCATCTTCCAGTAAGTGACCTAACAATCACAGCAAATTTCATAGACGATATTGCTATTTAATGCAAAAATAGCTTCTAAAATCGAAAATGAACTCGTAAAGGAAACTTCACCCTTAATAAGTCTCAATAACCCATACCAATACCAGTGGCGTGGCGTGATAGTTTACCGTAGGGAAGCAATTAGTTCATTTCGATGACTGACTTTGGCTATGTTTTCTTAAAATTTGTTACGTATTAACGGAACACCTCTTCCTAGCTACTTTTAACATTGCTTATACAAAAGCTTCCATGAATTACGAACATGGACGTGAGAGTGTATATACTGTATTGTTATCAGTACTAATTCGCATGTTTCCAATATATATAATTATTTTCTCTTTAAATAGATATTTGTAAAAATTATATATTGGCAAACATATAAATTAGCGATGTTGCAACAGCAAGCTATGTAAATAAAGTATTTGCAAATATAGCTACGGCAGCAATAACAACCACAGTGATTATGCAAATTAAATGTTTATACGCATAAAGAAAATTTCAATATTCTAGTACTTATAAAAAATAACAGTAAAATAACAACATTCAAATAACGAAAAACATATATTTATATATTAAAAAAAATATCTAGTAAATTTAAAATAAATGAAGTGATAGTATAAAAAAAATCTATTATAAATCAAATTTTATGACGAAATTCATGCACACTTCTATTTTAAATTTAACGCAATTCGCCTTTGATTTTTTTTGCAAATTCATCTATGACATCTTGATAAAAACTTTACTCGCTCAAACATGATTTTAAGAAAACCTTTTCAATGGACAGTATTGCCAAGTCACTTAGTCACTGTTCATCTGTTTTATTCCTGAGATAAGTTTTAATCCTTTTTAAGCAAGAAAAACTGCGCTCTGCGAACGCTCTTGTTATATTCTCTTTTGCATTCGTAACTTGCAATGTTAAAACTAAACAAACTAATTTATAAAATTGTTTAAAGGTTTTTAACGAAATCGAGTCAAATAGATTTCGCAAGTAAAATGCCAAGTGCATATCTTTGTTATAAACATAATTTCCAAATTCGGTTTCGGTCGATAATGTCCTTTTTATCCGCAAAATATCGAGATCCAAAAGGAAGTCGAAAGAGGTCACTAATTATGCAATTATAATTCATGCTGTTTACGGAACAAATAAATACATTCACCTTTTAATTGCACTCTCACTATTTTAAGTATAAAACTAAAAAATCATGCGATTCCAGAAAGTAATTCTACGCACTAAACAATTCAAATCAATTTCATTTCAACAATACTGTAAACTATTAGGGAAATAAATACCTTCAACAATTAAAAATACCTTGACCAATTTTATATTTAAAATATATCACAAATTTCACTACCGAGCTACAATCAAGCAGTCTCTGGCAGCCCCCGAAACATCTCGTAGTTCAAATTCATTCAAAAATTCACATTATAGGTCTGTTCGCGTACTTTCAGTCACTGAATTTTACTGAATTTTCCTGAATCCTGTGGTGAGGGAAATTCATGAAAAGTACGAAAACGCTCTCATTGCATATACTGAAAATTGACAAACAAAAGTATCAGTTGTCGGTTTTTGGGAGAACAATAGTGATTATAAAATCATCCTAAGCGGTGTTAAATTATCGCCACAAAAATATTCGTTTTTCATAATAACATTACGCCAAAAACCGTTTGACAATTTTCAGTATTTTTCAGTAGCTCAGACCCTACTGAAATTTACTGAAAGAGGGGAAATTTTCAGTTTTCAGTAAAACGGAGTACAAAAACGGCTTCATTGCAATTAATTGCAATTAATCGTAGTACGCGAACAGACCTAGTGTGTACGTACTACAGCAAACATTCTCATTCAAAAAAAAAATACGCACAAGCAAATGACATGGGGAACGTCACAATAAGTTCAACAGCAACCAAACGTACGCGGCTTTTCTCTCAGTGTCTCGCTTGAGACGAGAATTTCCCCTAAAGGCTGGTACTGAGTTCGAGTTCACGTGAAATTTTGACATGTTTCCATTATCTGGTCATTCTTTCGAGCGAAAATTTTGACAACGGAGAAAAGCAGAGACACTGCTCATTCTTGACGGATAAAATGTCAAGAATTTCACTTTTCGATCGATTTTCTTATTGGAAAGTCATTTGCACTGCTCAATTTTCAAATTGAAACACTAAATGTCACTTTTTCGCTCGAAAGAATGAACTGCACAAACTAAATTGGCGTGAAATGATTGACAACATGTTTTAGTGCCATCTATGTTTTCGAAGCGAAAGCAACTTCAAAGCAACTTTTCATGCTAGGAACACAGTACCAAACTTGCTTATTTTCAAGCTAAATTTTCGCCGAAACAGATTTCACGTGAAATTTTGTATGAAAATTTCACGTAAAATCGAACTCAGTACTATGCTTAAGAAGCAATTTCTTCATTGCTTCCAAATAGCCAGTACAAGCATATTTTTTTTAATGACGTCAAAATGCAGTCTACATGAAGTGATATTAAAGCTCGTAGATGCAATTTTTTCGTTGCTTCCACCCGTCTTGTTCTCACAGTATTTTCATTCGGTGGTGCTACCGTGTGAGATGTTCACTATTCGTTTTTGGGAAAATTTATTTAGAAAATTCCTATACATGATTTTTTTCGCGATTTTTATATAAATTAATTTAAAATATATATCAGTAAAATGTAAGGGAAGCAATGCTTCCCTTGCTTCCATGAACGCCACGCCACTGACCAATACCTAAAAGTAACGAATTTAAATACCCGGAAAGCACTTTGATAGGAGGTTCACTTCAAGGAAGTTTAATTCATCAACTACAAAAGGATGCGCAATAGCAAGTCAGAACTCTCACTCCACTCCATTGGGCTTATTTCTAAATCTGTTTAGAAGGCGTTTTGGATTTATTGTGTACAATTTTTGGGAGTAGCTCGTCTGCCAACATAATCATCATTCAGCGGCTCCAATCAAAAAACCCAAGAAACATTACCTGAACCCCATGGTACTTTCGCAATTCCTGACTCCACAAAGGCCTAAAAACTGAAACGATTGCAGATCAAATCAAAAGCCACAGCGAAAAATACATTACACCTCTTGCCAAAAGGATCTTTTCTTAACTCATCGTGAAATTTACTATAAAAATCGTCTCATGAACATATAGACTTCATAAAATCAGAGATACGCATCACTAACATAAACATGTCTTTAGTAAAAACGTTTATTGCTTAATCTCTTCCTAATATTGCCATTTATGATCACGCAGTGATCATTCACTTAAGCGAATTAACGCCAGTGAACTTCCGCCACATATCCGCCTTTCAATCGTTGCAAAAACAAACTTTTACAACCGCGTCTTTAATCTTCACTGGTCCGTTCGTCGCAAAAACCACAACGACAATGTTGACGTTCATTCAATAGAATTTTCAATTTTTAATTTGAAATTAGAATAGTTTTATTTCATATTGAACAAAAGATTGCATAAACAAATATATCTAATGTTTATCAAACATGCAGTCACTTATGAGATTTTTATTCATCATTTGATTTTTTATATTCACAGTCCATTCCGTTGGTGCAGAGTTTCTTGGTGCGCAAGCGAAAAACATTAGAAAATTCAAAATCATAGCGCGTCTATGATTTGTTGCAGAAGTAATTTTTATATAATTCGCAATTGTTACATCGGACCGACTAGCAATGAAGAAGTACATATATTTCGTGCTGTTACTATTTGGATATAGTTCAGTTACTGGTTTCGACAACAGAAATGTTCAAGTAAGGCCATTCAAAAATTGAACACTGATTTATTCTTAATTTACAAGAATTAAAAATTTCTTATTACAGTTACAGAAGCGCCAAATCTACCGAGAGCAAGTCGTACCGCATGCTGGCGGTAAAATTCCAGACTCAGCATTCGACACAGATCGTTTGCTTTTGAATCGATTACAAAAGGACGGATTCGCAGTTCCCGATGGCGTTTTGTTGGAACAAAGAAATCCGCAGGTACATTCGTTACGTACGAGGCTGTAACTTTTCAAACTCTGAATGCGTTCTCCGCAGGTCCATCCATATACAGCGAAAGCTAGTCGGCCTGTTCTGCGTGTGGCAGTATCGAGCGACGGAAGGTATACTCCAGTGGAGGGACGCTATCTTCATCCTTATCAGGAGTCGTTAGAAACGACTTATCTTTATCCACACGTTCAAGCCGAGGACATTCGAGTGCCGTCAAATATTGCCAAATTTCCAATCTATCGCAAAATCACATTTCCCAATGCGTTGGCCATCGATAATACCAAAATTTATGGACCGTCGAGTAAATGTAAACTTTTTTTACAACAGAATAATTTGAATTTAGTCAGTAAGTGTAGCATCGTGGCAAAGCCTAGCAGAAATAAAAATAAATGAAACCACGCACTTTAAAAATCAGACATAACATATTTACGTACATTCGTCAAGATCAATCGATTAGTCAACCGTTAGTCAATCATTTTGAAAATACTCTATATAGTAGCTCGTGTGAAATTTTCCTAGTTTATGTCCTAATTACAGCCAATTGTTGACGTAAATTCTAAAATTGAGGTTTGCAGCCACAAATGCCAACAAGATACAAACCTACACTCCTGGCCATCCACATATGAATTTTAATTTACCGTTTTATTTTTGATTTTTCACCAGTATCACACAGACCCAAGCCACACCGCTTTAACATCCACAACAACTACAACAGCTACAACAACTACAAGAGCGCGGCAAAACATCATCCATCCGGTGGTATATCATGGTCTCAGCTCCAACAGGACTACGGTTCATCTCGAGTAATAAGCAATTACATTCAATATCACTAAATTCACAAATAATCCACTCATACCATATGCCATATTGTCATCGTGAATATTTCGAAATTAATTTAAATATCTTATCGAATCTGATTTCAGATCTTCAGCGATTTCGATAACTTCTTTAATGGTTTAGATTTGGATAGTTTCCACAGTGTACATCATGCGCCGCCATATAGTCCGACATTTCATTTCCATTAGATTAAGAGTTTTTTTCGATACATTTTCAATGTGTTTTAATCATAAGATTTATTTATGCGTAAGCGAGTTTTGATTGTTCGACGAATTTGAACGAGTTTGCATTTGAAAAATTCCAAGAAAAACATTGTATTTGTTCATTATGTTTGATGAGATTGTGAAATAAAAGACTTTTTTATGTTAATTTTAAAAAGATTATCATTTCCTCTATAGGTTTTGAAGATATATATTTATTATGTATAGTCTGATTTATTAAAAATCGAATTTGCAGATATATTACGAACTGCTAGTTGTGCATGGGGAACGCTGCAGCTTGAGATTTTGAGCTGCCAAAAAAGGTCCCAAGTATCTAATTGTCTACTGTTTCAGATAATTACGTCATCAAAGCCAAGGCAAAATCATCATCAGTTCGATATACGCAAGCTAGGTAGGATGGCATATCCTTAGCCTTTATGACATCCTGGCGTACCACGATTCTCGATGGTGAGCCCATCCTAGCCTTCACCTAAACAATAAATTTTCTCTTAGTGCAGATGTTCCGCACCATCCCGTTAGCTATCGAAGGCTGGGATATCGATCATTGGGATGGTTGACAATTGTTTATATTTTTACTGCATTTTCCAAGAAAATTCAGTATGTATTAAAATCGCTTCCCAGAAAATTCATATTTCTTTATATATACATACATACATATATATATATATATATATATATATATATATATATATATATATATATATATATATATATATATATATATATATATATATATATCAGCAAAATGATTAAGGGAGATCATCTCTGGAGTGGCCGATCCGATTGAGCTGAAATTTTCGGAAATCAGATATTTTTAATCCTTGGGTGGCGGCGTACTCCTATATTTCTAAGCAGTGTAAAATTTTTTTGAAAAAAAAGTATTGGGAATGAAAACTTATTATGTTTTAAGCTTGCCTATGATAAAGAATGGGTGCTGAGTGCCTAAAAGTGGGCAAGGATTTTTTTTCAAATTTTGATTTGTCATAACTTCTGACAAAAACATTAGATCATCGTGAAAATTGCAAAGCGTATTGATGTTGACTAAAATTTAACAAATATGGATTTCCAAGACAGTACGGGCAACCCTATAGCTACGGCAGGCTCCTGAAAAAAAATCTTTCTAATCAACGACCCTAATGAAAAATTTTTCCTTTTTGACAAAAACTTCAAATCATTGATAAATGTTTACCTTTGTCCATCATTTCAAATTGAAATTTTCAAAATTCCGACTTGCACAAGAACGGCAACCCATCATCAAATTACCTCTATTTTCAGCACTCGAAACTTCTGTTCACGAGAACTGACGACCGGCTTATCCAATCATAATGAAATTCACGAAACATATTGGTATTAACTAGGACCAGGTCTGATAGAAGTGATTTTGAAATACAGGTAACACTGTTGCAGTGGTACCATCTTGAAAAATCACCGAGAGAAAAAACTGCTTTTTGGCCTATAACCTCTGATTCAGCTATCACATTTTAACAAAATTCACACAATATTTGGACCTTACCCCAGGACAACATTTGATAAAAATTTGGATAGAGTTGCCAGCTATGGTGATTTTTGTCTCCTAAATCTTGCAAATTTGTTCAGAAAAATAAAGCTTTTTTCCCTATAACTTCTGGTCCAGTCTAGAAATCACAACGAAGTTCATGCAGTAAATGGACCTTAATGCAAACCAAATGTCGTAGGAATTTTGTAAATTGACCATTTGATTTGACCAATTGATCATTCTGTAATTTTTTGGAATCTCTTTACCAAGCGATTATGCCATTAAATTTGCAAATGGGAATGATCCTGAATGAAAATTAATAACAAACATTAAAGTTTTGCAAATTTGAAAGGTTTTTAGGGTGGTAACCCTAAAATTCTTTTGCCTCTTATAACTTCCAGCGCAGTGATTCAATCAAAACGAAACTCACAGGGTAGGTTTAACTTAACCTGAGGCAGATTTGGTATATACGAGTATTTTGCTTTGCTGCTAACACAGGGTAACCAGCATCAGACATTTTCGTAAATATTGCATCGTAAATATTAAATTACATACTCATATCTAAAGCATTTGCAATAAAAATGAGGAATCAATTTAAAAATTTTCCGATTTTTGAAAATTTTTCGGATGGCGGCCTTAACCGCTGAAACTTTCGATGAAATCCTGCGATGAGAACGAAATTCAAAGGATAAGTTGATTTAAGTATGAGCTTTTATGGTAAACTTATTGCTGCTTCGTTGGAAAAGTGTTGCCAGCACTGAACATTTTCATCATCTATGTTATAGTTGGGTTTTGTTGCTCTGGATACTACTAAAAAGTGTATAACGTCTTTCCACATTTCTTTGTCACTCAAAGACAATGTCTTCGAAATTCAGTTTTCTAGCGGTTCTGATGCGCTAGACTTTTTTTTCCATTACTCTCAGAATATGCGTCCAGTATGTCCATTTGTTTTAATGCTTTTTCACCTATGTATATGTCAATCGGGTATATTCTAAGTTCTTTGTGCATGTCCATACTCTTGACGTACCATGGTATTTTGAACATTTTTCTAAGCGCGAGATTTTGACAGATATGAAGTTGGTTTTTGTTTGTCTTGTATGTCCGGTAGAAGACAGTGCCACCGTTTGTCACTATGAGACTAAGTATCTACTTGAAAAGTAGTGTCTTGTTCGTCATGTTAAGTTTGTTTGATCTGGTCATGGGTTGGACTCTGTTGAGTATACCGTTGATCGTCCGTCTTTTGCCTTCTGCCGGCGTCTCTGGCTGTTTTTGCATTGGCCACATTGAGAATGTCTGCTGTGTATAGACTATACAATATTGGGGAGAGTAGTGAACCTTTCGGGACTCCAGCCTCTATTATCTGCATTGTGGATTATAATACAGAAAGTTCTGCCCTAGAGGAGAAGAGGAGGTCGAGAAGAAGACGATTAGCGAGTTTTCCTACGGAGAGAAGTTTTGTGAGAAGCGAAAATCTTTACCTGGTTTAGGTGCAAATATTATAACTGCTGTCTTCCAGACCTCAGCGAAGCTCATCGTTCGAAAAATAGCGTTGATTATGTCCATCAGGGTCTTCAGTGTGTTGTCACGTAGGTATTTTAACAATTTATTATTTATTTATGATCCTCCATCCGGTGGTATATAGCAAGGTCCAGATGCTTTCCGCTTACTTAGTTCACTGACTAGCTGTTTGATTTATCCGAAATTTGTTGGTCCAATTTGACTGCCTTATGTTGGCGCAGAGGCAAGAATTTGATCAACAGACTCATTAACTTCTTCTTTCTCGCTAGCGTCATCCTACGGATATAAATTTTCCATGAATTGAAACCCATGTACCTCAACAGAGACGTCCGTCTTGCAGCCACTAGCAAATTTTAGCCCATGTATGGAGTGTACAGCAATTTCGTTTTAATGGCGAAAACAATTGGCTATGCGGCAATAATTGCTATCCCCAGGTTCCATACTGTGCAAAAAGTGACCCACTTCTCATTACGGAACTGTGCTATCCGACTAAGGTCACCGGTCCTTCTCGCTCTTGTGTGGATTCTCTTCTTCAGAGATTTTTCATATCTCTTGGGAGCTCGTAAGCGTTCGTCCTCTTTATTAGAGTTCCAATCGTATTGTTCTGTTTCGACAGCTAAACTTTTTCCGATAGAGTTTCTATTACTTTATTTATGTCACTTGCTGTTTCAAGTGTTTTTTAGAACTGCTCATTGCGTCCCAGAAAGTATTCAAATTTGTACTCTTCCTTCATCATTCGCAGAGGCTCGTCAATGAAGACATTTTTAAGGATGAATAGTGCTGGCTAGTAGTGATGGGCTCAAAAACGCCAAACAGTTTGCAAGAAACGTTTGGCTGTAAAAAACGAACGAACAGTTTTTCCAAATGGCGACAAACAGTTTTTCTAAAACGAACAGCATTTCTAAAACGAGCAAGGTAGCATTGAAAACAACAACAGTTGCTGTTGTTTTGAATGCTGCTTACCAGAACCAGCTCTCGATGGCATACGACCATGTATGTTGATTCTTTACGACCATGTGTACTGATTGATATATGATTATACGGTTGATCAAGTAGATAACATATTGGAAAATTGGGACAATACAAGTATCAATTCAGTTTGGAGGCGCTTAGTCCTAGCAATGAATGCTTACGATACAATGGTGGAAGACATAATACTTAAAATATAGATATAAGAAAAACATAATACGTTGGAATTGATTGTACTGAATGAATGGAAGATTATTCAAATTATGAACGATGTTTCTGAATTGAACTACATACATTTCAAATATTTATTTCATCGCACAACAAAACATTTTTTCTTGTCTTTAGCAAACTGTTTTTTTTTAAACAGTTGTTTTCGTTTTTTGAAAACAAAAGAAACGCCCATCACTGCTGGCTAGTAGCCGGATGGAAGTTCATCGAAGACAGACACAAATTATGATGGAAGCTTTGCAACGGCACTATGGCACTATAGCGTTTACAGCAAACGCTTATTCCGCGGACTATACACCAAATTCCACCTAAATTATTTAGTCCATCTGCTGCGATAGGTCAGTCTACGATTCCAAGCGACCTGACCTAAACTAGATCGTTGACTATATAACTGTAAACATAGCCGACCTAAGTACTGATTTTTGCGTGATTATTAATAATATATGTACGTTGAATTTAAACTCGCAACCCTCTCCTTTGACTCAATATCATTTAAATAAACATGTTTGAGAGGCAAATGAAAAAATAATTACAGTGTATGAGCTAAAATTAAACTAAATGACAGCTGTCACGTACAAACGAGGACTAAATTCACCCTGACCAAACTTTAGGTAAGGTTGATGTAAACACAAATTCACTTAGTCCGCGCTATATATAGGTCAGGTCACATTTGGTCCAAACGCTATAAACTCCACCTATGGCTAGGACATAGCCTTGAACTGTGGCAAACTATATGGGTTTGTCATAGTAGTGATAACCTGGAATACACCAAGTAACAATTTTTCCCACATAATTGCACTTATCATTTATAATCCTTAGATTAAGGATTATACAAAACATAAAAGCAAATGGTAATACATATATGATGGAACACATAATGTTCGCTCTGAGAAATATACAGCTGTTTGCGTTCTGCTTGAAATAACTCGAAATAGATGAGAATCCAAATGTTCCATGAGACATACAATATTAGGCAGAAGTCGATTAATTTGTGACCATAAACTAGTTTCTCCTAGAAGAAGTCTTTTTTGAAGGGGCTCCAGCCGAAGAGGCCATAGTTGAGATTGAGAGTTATAATGTGATTATCAAACAAATACGAAACATCAAAGCTTAGGCTCTCCAAAGGAGCATACTTCAAGTTTTGCAAAAATTAAATGATTGCGCAGTTTTATCGAAGCAGGCACATTTTATAAGTGAAAAGAGGTATAAAAGTATAAGATTTGCACAACATTCAAGTGAAATACCAGATTATTCACTTTATTTTCTCATAATAAATATGCATAATATTTGAATAAAATTTACGGTAGTATTTAACTAAGATTAAAATAAACAAAACTTCATCGTCCTTTTTTGAACCCTTATAATCGTACCACCTGTGAAATGGAACCATTTTTTTGCGCTGATTCCAAGGATTCATTGTATAACCTTCTTTTAAGTGTAATTTCCAATTTTTTAATATTATGTCGAGATAACATAATAATAGATAGAAAACAGGTCAAATTTTAATTTCATTAATGTTGCAGTAGATGACACGTTATTGATTATTCTTATTTATTATTTTTTTTTTATATATCGCTCAAGAGTATAATTTTCGTGAACAAACAATAGAAAAGTGTTTTCTATGAAATCTTGCAGAATTTCTAATTCTTTGAATAAAGATCAATAGAAATTTATTATAAATTTCCTTTTGGAATTATGAACACATGTTGAACTAGATTATTGTGCATATACTTACTATGAGAATGAAATGAATACAGTCAACACCAGAAATAATTCAGCCATGAAGAATTGAGTAAACGACACATTTACAATTGAAAAACTTTCATGCATTTATGTATTCCGGCACTAAGAAATGTCAAATAGTCAGAAAAATCACTATTTCACCAGTAAATCTTTTATTAACAATCTTATCAAGAGACCGGCACACGCGTTGACTTTTCTTCACGATCAGCTGTTTGTTTTGCAATGCATATCCGGCCTAGTTTCAATCCGAAGCTCCAAAGCTATATTCATTGAGGACGACCACCATATGCTATTGTAAACACAATCACTGTTTCGCGCAGCGCATGCAACTACCACATTTAACTCTCCACAAAATTTGCAGTAAAGGTGTGAGTACAGACTATAAAAAGCACTAGGCTATGTAACCGCATCTACTTCGTGTTTCTTTTGAAATAGATTTTAACTCAATTTTTCAAATTGAAAAATTCCAGCAAATCATACGTCTGTGACTTTGCAGAAATACGACTGGAATGGAACCTGACCTAAATAAAAATTAATTACTATTTAAATGCGGAATAAATACCCGAATCTAAACAAAAGAATATCACCAATTATAATAATCCTCAATCCTTGAGAGATTTTTCTGAGCTACACAAATACATTAGGAAACAGACTTGACTAACTTAATGTTCATGATATTTAAAATCAACTTTGTAGCTATCCCTTTAATTTGCATTATTAGTGCAGGTAATATATTTCACATTTCTATGCCTTCACAAAAGGATAATTTTAAACAGCCTGGGCAGATTAGGGTAATTAACGATCATAAAATGAATTTTCTGAATACATAATTAACTCAGATATTCAGTATTTTCTTGGAAATTTTTTTACAAGTTTAACTTATAAAACGTTTGCAAATCCTAGTTTGAACTCAAACAGTGCAAGGCTTGCAAAGAATATCAAAGGAAAAACAATCCAAAAATCAAATTCGATTCGAACATACAATCGACATGGGTTCCGGCAAAGATTTATCACAATCTGAGATACGTGAGATTTTAATGTATCACAATGCCAAATGGTCAATCAAAGATATTTGCAAGAAAATGAAACGAAGTAGACCCGTCATCAAACGTTTAATTGAAAATCCCGATAATTTTCAACGCAAGAAGCGTGCCTCGATGTTAGAAAAGTGGCTGATAATAAAAGAAAAAGCTGATACCAGTGCAACAACAGTAGATTCTGATAGAAGAATGCAGCAGGACGAAGGATTCGACGATGATTATTTGGAAATATCGGACAGTGAAGATTTTGTTATTGATAAGGACAAGTTGAAAAAATTGTTGTTTTTTAAGCTACCAATGCCGAAGAAAGTTAAACGTAAGGCATCTGAATAATGTAAGTGATAAAAAGAGTTTCGTTAAATAAATTTGAAAAAAGGAAAATATGCTTTTTACTTGATATTTTTTTCTTACGATTATGAATCTTATTTTGGAATATAGCATATCAGAAAAATTGGTTTTATATTTTTCAAAATGATTTTCACTTCGTATTTTATAGTAATGTTTTGCTATGCGGACATATTATGGTTTTTTGTTTTCTTTTTGAATGATTAATTCAAACATAATTACATTGCTGACGGTTTTATTACAAAAGACAATAACTTATCGTACAAATTATTCACAAAAATTCAATGAAGTGATGATGTGATTGTTTAAAAATGATATAAATATTTATCAGCTGGTTCTTCTGGTTTCTTTTTTGGTGTGTATGGATTATGTTCGGGATCAGCATTCAACCTTTAATACAAACCAATTGTTAATATTAGAGTGCGCAAATGAAGAAAATACGTAAAATTACTTACTGATAGTATTGTGGAGCTTCAGCACAATTAACATTGTACCACCAGTCACAAGCGAACTCTTTTTGATTGAAAATTGTACCATTTGTGCATAAAAACGCAGCTCCTTGATACCCTTCGCGTCCATCGTGACAGACATGATAGGCCTGAAGAATATTTTTTTGCGGGATTTTTTTTAAGTATTGTATCTACGAGTATACCTGACACCCCGTTTCTACATTGGCATACATCCCAGGAACAGCAGGCACATTATGGCAGTTGAAATTGGTATGTGGGACTTCGTGGAATAGCGGGTAGTCAACTCCTGGCACTCCAGGGATCTTACTTAGATCTTGCACTTTTTCTTTTTTCGCTGGCTTGACAATTACTGCTTCCGGTTGATATAGCGATCCGTAGGTCTGAAAAATAAATACTGTGAAATTGCCTACAAAAAATATTACGTTATTGTAACGAAAATTGGTAAAGTTACTGATTACAATAGTAAATAAAATTTTTTCACCATATGCTGGGCGCAAAGTGCCTAAAATCAGACAGAATATTTGTAAAGTTTCGAATTATGGAAACTTTGCACAGTCATCAGGTAATTACTAAATTTGCAGAACTCATTGATAGGTACAATAAATACGCCTGTGTGGTTTTTGATGAATTTGCGAGTAACCCTGTAGCTTTGGTAGGTACGTAGATGCCCACCATTAGTAACTCTGGTGCTTTGTATACACATTCAAATTAAAATTTTCTAAATTACTCATAGTACAAGAAAGGTAACCCTAAAATGTGGGCAATCCTGTGTCAATGATGTCATCTTAAAAATTCGCCAAGAAAAATAAAATTGTTCGAAGTGGACTTGTTTTTGCGGGATGATTAATATTGAAAAATTGTCAAAAAAAAATCAATTGAAATTTTAAAAAACAATTCCGCTTTGATTCTGCTTTCGAAGGCCTATGCTTTGATAAGCTTTAGAGACAATATACGTTGTCTATGCTGATTTATAGACAAGCAGGGAACCATGATCACAAATCAATAAAATTGTTCGCCTTATAACACTCAGTAGGTGGACATAAGTACACTCAGTCACAAAAGTCTATAAACACCAGAAAAACCTTTCATATTATGCATAACTGAACAAAAAAATGAATTCGAATTTAGTTTATCTTAATGATTCTTACTTGTGTATACATATTGTGAAAGAAAATTATAAAATTATTAAGTATGTAAACAGAAATTTAAGATATATAAAAAAATTATGTCACAAAAGTCTACATACAGCAGATAAAATTATGAAAAAAAAAATGATAAAATGTACTATTTGTTAATAGATAATTTTAAATTCAATATCGAGTTGGGCCACCATTGGTCACTATAACAGCTTGCAATCTCCTGGGCGTCGAAAGGACTAGGTTTTCTGTTATATCTGGACTAATTTTACTCCAAGCCTTCAATAACGCATTTTTAATCTTCTGCTTGTTACTGACGTTATATTTTCGAATTCTTTTTTTTTTTAAGTTCATCCCAAAAATGTTCAATTGAATTGAGATCAGGCGATTTTGGTGGCGAATGCAACTGTTTCGGGACGTTGTAAAGGATCCACTCCTGAACGACCAAAGCAGTGTACTTTGGGTCGTTATCTTGTTGAAATATCCAGGTCGGTTCGAGCCTTAAGCTTTCAACAGATGGTCTCAGGTTAGCCCCCAGTATGTTGAGGTATTGGTTACGGTCTATTATGTTTTCAATGACATAAACATTTCCTACATCAGCTGCTGCCATCCCACCCCAAACCATTACGCTACCTCCTCCATGTTTAACAGTTGGTATAACATTTTCTACTTGCATCTCTGCATTTACTTTTCGCCAAACTTTTCCACGGCCATCACACCCAAATATGTTGAAGCGACCTTCATCCGTAAAAAACACTGTTTTCCAAAAGCTGTGGTCCTTATCTTGTATTTTTTTGCGAACTCCAATCGTTTTATTCGGTTTGCCTCAGAAATAAATGATTTCATTCTTGGCACGCATCCGTTAAATTCTGCGAATCTCAATAGTTTTTGGATGCACTGCTTTTCCCAATTCATTCTCAATACATTTACTTATATTTGGTGCCCTTATTTTCAGATTTTTCTTAACTTTTTGTAGTACTGTTCTGACGTCACGGTCATTCAAGATAATAGGACGACCAGATCGAGCTTTGCTTTTCAAACTGCTAGTTAAATTAAAGTTTTTTATTATTGTTTGTAGAGGAGCCCGGCTTTTTTTCACAATTTTTGCGATATATTCTCTTGCTTTAATTTTATCACTAAATTTCGTATTTCGAACAAAACCTCTTTTCGAGCAGCCATTTCACCGATTTTTGTATTTAAATATTGTAACTGCATTAACTCACAACTAGGGACACGATGAAAGTACTGATATTAGTACGGTATCGATACTTTCGTTTGATACCAAGTAAAATTTTACTTGAATCGAAACTGTTCGATATTTTACTCATATCAATACTTTGATGGTGGTATCGTATCGACATGTGACTGAAATTTTTTTTACATGGAAATCGACCCATCTTTCTAAACTGAGCTACGAATAATGTCTTCGTACAGTAGCTATTTGAAACTCAAGTGATAAAAATCAATAAATTGTTGCAAGAAATTTAAAAAAGTTTTAACGCAGATTTATTCATTCAACATTTTTATTTAATTTAGAAACAAAAACTAATCCATTTCAGTTATTCATTACAAAGTTATTAACTAAAATAAAACAAAGTCGACAATTTGCCTCCAATAAAGTCTTCGTACACTTACGAAACGGTTTATGAAAAACCTTAAAAACTATAGATACATTTTTTGTTAATATTTAGTTGGGTAGCCTTTATTTTTAATAACGGTTTTAAGGAAGTGTGGCATCAATTCTACAAGTATTTTTGCATAGCTTGGCTCTATTTTCGCCCATTTCTGCTAAAGAGCCTGTTTCAACTTAGGTTTTGAGCTAATAGGATGAGTCCTGATCCTAGCATGTCCGCATGTGCTCAATGGGATTGAGGTCAGGACTTTGCGGCGGTGTTTTAAGCACATGTAGAATTTTGTACGCCAATAACATCCTTTTAAAGTGTAGAGAAAGCCAGGGGAATCTTACAACCCAAAAAACGCCATGAAAACTGTAAAGTACGGGGGCGGCGGCGTAATGGTATGGAGCAGGATCAGGACTCATCATATTAGCTCAAAACCTAAGTTGAAACAGGCTCTTTAGCAGAAATGGGCGAAAATAGAGCCAAGCTATGCAAAAATACTTGTAGAATTGATGCCACACTTCCTTAAAACCGTTATTAAAAATAAAGGCTACCCAACTAAATATTAACAAAAAATGTATCTATAGTTTTTAAGGTTTTTCATAAACCGTTTCGTAAGTGTACGAAGACTTTATTGGAGGCAAATTGTCGACTTTGTTTTATTTTAGTTAATAACTTTGTAATGAATAACTGAAATGGATTAGTTTTTGTTTCTAAATTAAATAAAAATGTTGAATGAATAAATCTGCATTAAAACTTTTTCAAATTTCTTGAAAAAATTTATTGTTTTTTATCACTTGCGTTCAAATAGTTGCTGCACGGGGACATTATTGGTACACTGTAATTGGTATCGACTTTCACATCTTAATGTCCTCTCAATGCACGAATAACAATGAGATTAAATTAGTTTCAAAAGTGATACATGTATTTGTCAAAAGGCACATTTTTGACTTGAGAGTGCTACAATCCTTGTGAACAATATCTGGTCTTCTGTACGCATCCTCATCATATCACTGTTTTTTATCATCGCTTATCTCCTCTTCAAAATTAACTTTTATCTAGTTCAATTTAGTTTAATAGATTTATTATTTTAATGTTTCTAATTCGAGTCAAGGAATGTTGTTTGCTAGCTCCCGTCTTGAGCGAGCAAACAAAACGAAATCTTATAGAATAGTTGCAATTAGCTCCACACGTCGGCCGAGTTGCGCTTTTGAGCCTCCATTTTCCTGATAAACCGTTGTGCTTCGGCCTCTGACTTATTTCCTTTGCTGGATGATGACTTTGAGTAGAATCATTCTTACATCGATTGCCATATTTTTGGCGTCGCTGTGAGGAAAGAATTAATGAGTAATTGAAAACGTACCCGCCCATATTTTCTCACCAATAAATAACCTTCCGAATCAGATCTGAATGTGTGACGTAAATTTTGTGTGCTTGATCCCGAGAACAAAGTCGCGGAACGGCACCAGACTAGTTCCCGGCCCTATCGTTATAATTGAAATCTCTGGCTTCGTTGGAAGTCTAAACTGACTGACTATAGTAAGTATCATTTGATACTTACTCATATCAATACTGTCGTAATGAGTACGGGACTTATATCAATACTTGGTTCTGATACTACTTTAAAGTAAAAGTATCGATACTTTCTTTCGATATCGTGTCCCTACTCACAACGCAAACTGAAACAATAGCAATGACTAACCATTAAAACGTTCCGCAGAATCGGAATAATGATGCTAGAGAACCGTTATTCCAAGAAAAGTACTTGCTGTATGTGGCATAAATTTCAAGGTTTTTTTGATTTTCTGGTATCAAATTTTTAGAAACATTATTATTTCGTTGCGTAATATTTTTTCACATGCTAAAACCTAAATGCATATTTTAAATTATTAATAGTCGTAGTTTAGGAAATCTTGATGATTTCCCAGGTGAATGTAGACTTTTGTGGCTGAGTGTATATACCAAGTTTTTTAGAAATTTGATTGAAAGTTTAGAATAGGGCTGCCAGCTATGGTAATTGTTTTCAGTTCTTTTTTAATAAGAGCTTCAAATTACATTATCCAATAATAATGATCTAGTTGTGAAAGTTAACACCAAACGTTTCAGTTCCGAAAATTACCATAAAAAATCTTTCTTCCCCTATGACTACTTAATATTCATAATTTACCGAGTTTTATAAATTTTTCGGATGGTAATCCCAAAAACTTTTCTACCCTTGTCATTTTTAAGGCAGTCATTCGATGAAAACGAAATTCACAAGGTGTGCTGCTCTTAATCTAGAGCATTATTGGTAGGCTTTTGGATGCAGTACCAGAAATGTGTTCCTGGCACTGAATACTGTTTTTGTACTAGGAGATGCTGTCGACAAATTTTTATATTATAAGCATCGTATAATGAAAATAAGTAACAAGTGTTTTTTTTTTTCGATAATTTAGAAATTCTTTTGAGTGGTAGCCCTGGAAACTTTTCTACCTTGTAGCTCCTGATGCAGTCTTGGATCAAAGTCATACACAGCCTTTGATTAAGGATAGTAGTAATTAAGAGCACATTTGAAAATGTATTCAAAATCCACACAAGTCCGGAAATCGGTCTTTCAAGCGGCACTTAGGCGCTGGAGTTTTCTCCTTTGTTGGCGAGTATTTGAAGTACAAACACGAAATCTATAGCTCACATGGTTTATATTTTTTTGATGCATCTTTGGTGAGCAAGGCGTATGAGAGGGATTTCAGTGCGGTCACAGATATATTCTATCTTCTAAACGATCGGTTCCGGGGACGAAACTGGTAGATTAAGAACACTCAAAGTACAGAAAAATAAGAGCTTAAAGTGTTACTGCTTTGGAAAAAAGTCAATAATCCTACGAAGCCAGTCTTATCCTACTTCATTGACTTCCTACCGGTTTGTTTGGCAGTGGTAAGGCTAAATTGTGATGATCTTTGGACTGAGACAGACTTGGACTATGCTACAATCTTAATGCAGGACATCTCTGCTCTAGCGATTACATATTTTACTGCTGCTCGATCATCTCTGATCCGAGAGTTTGAAACCCACATCTCAAGCAGAAACGATTCGGCATGAGGATTTTCCTAGGTACAAATGCTGTAGAAATAAACACTCAACGACACAGTGGGAGGTGGTATATTTTTCAATAACATTAATTTAAAGCTTTTCTTTGGCCTACCAGATCACAGTTGTCTCTTTGAGCAGCTAATTCGATCTTACGCAACCAGAATTTCGAAGTGAATATTCGTACTTTCACTGACAGCCATTTTTCAGAACATTGAGAAACTAAAGAGAACTGTGAATGCGCCAATTTGTAATTCTTTGAGTGACACTATGATGGCTTCTCTTAAACTGATTATAAGGGAAAACACATTTAGGGACGCTGTGACATTGGCCGCACAAGGATATTCTGGACATTTCACTGGACATTGTCTGTTTGGCAAGCATGCAGCACCGATAGGTTCTCCTTACAACGACCTCTGACGCGAGGAATAGGAGACAATTCTACTACTCCTGAATGCGAATGCGACTCCTGTGCTAACCCATACTTCTTCGCAAACCTAACTGAAGTAGCTTCACTGGACCTGAAAAGGATCACCCAGTTCATGAAGGACTCACTCATGGCTCTTTACTAGACGATGTACACTACGCAATGCGGTATCACAATCGGGTCTTGTATGCCTAAGACAGACTCTGGAGAATCCTCTTTTTTTTCGTCGTTGGAAGGTGGAAATCTTCTAGAAGATGCTTCAAGGCCCCTGCCCTGGAACATGCCGGATTTTTACCGACTAAAACCACCTCCTTTTTCTTCCACACTCTCCACGGGACTACTTATTCAGTATTACTTCGCGGGGGTGGATCAGCCATTAACTGCTTCTAAGCATCCTTTCTTCTGCCTTCTTTCTGTCCCTTTTCGCGTCACGCAGTTTGCGGTGAATATTTTTAAGTGCTGTTTCGACGGTATTTTAACGTGCGATGCAGATAATACCGATAACCGACATGTCCGCTCAAAAATTGGGTTAGGTCATAGCGCGTTTCTCCGTGGCTTCTTGAAGCCTATTTTACAACGTTGGGGATTAATTTGTACGTCCAACGCCCGTTTTGTGCCTCTTCGCAGCTACTCTGCCATGAGCGCATTGACACTAGCCTTTGAATCTCACGGGTACTTGCTGTCCGTGCTTTGTTTTTATAGAGTCGAAGCGCTTCATCCGCAATAATTTCGATGGGCAGCATACTGGCTATAACAAACGCTGCCTCATAGAACGTTGTTCGAAACGCGCAGCAAGTTCGAAGAGCTATCAGTCAGTAGGCAGCTTGCATTTTTCGGCGATTCGATTTTATTTGCAGCACTGCTGCCCACACTGGTGCTGCGTACATTAGAATAGAGGTCACTATTATTGAAATCAGTAGCCTTTGGTTTTGCTTCGGGCCGCCAGTATTGGGTAGCATTTTAGCGAGTGCTGAACCGACAACGGATGCCTTCTTGCCTGCTTTCTCCAGATGAGGTTTGAAGCTCAGTTTACTGTCGATAGTTACGCCTAGGTATTTTATAGCAGGCTGCGGGGTATTTATGCAGTCACAAACTTTTATCCGTTCTACTGGTAGTTTCCTCCGCTTCGTGATTATTGCCATTTTTGTCTTATGGTTGGCTAGTTTAAGCCCACCGCAACCAAGCCATGATTTAACCGCCCAGATTGCTTCGCTTGCGTAAATTTTGACTTCTTGGAGATGGCGGGTTGGAGTCACGATGCCAATATCGCGAAGTTAAAGGCGTTTTTTTACCACGGTGCAGCAGCCTCCTTTATCTCTCGCGTTCATTGCCATGTCCGACACCATTCTGGCAGCGTTCACAGTTAATCGTCCTTTTCGAAAACCGAATTGCCGGTCCGATAGTCCGTTTTTGCTTTCGATTTCCGACAGCAGTCGTTCGTATATTGCCCGCTCGAATATTTTCCCCATCGTATTTAGCAAGCATATTGGCCTATAAGATGATGCCTCCCTAATAGATTTATCCCGCTTGGGCAGGAGCACCAGTTTCTGTTGCTTCCATTGCTTGGGAAAAACGCCTTTTCGTAGGCAAGTTGTGAATGTATCAGCGAAGACATTTGGTATCCCCTTTACAGCCAGCTTAAGTGCTTTGTTCGGTGTCGCATCTAATCTAGGCGGCTTTTCGTCACTGATTTTGCGTATGGCTGCCAATTCTTCTTCTCTGCTTACCGCCGGCACGTTTTGAGGGTCTACCTGTATTACCGGTAGGCTATCGCCTCGATTTTGTGGAAACACTTTATTTGAGGAGGATTCTTTCGCTTTATTGTAGTCATAACGGCTTTGAACGCGCCATCTCATGCTCTTAGCGATTGCTAGTTGTAGGGTTCTTGTCTGGAGAATCGAACTGCAGAAATTAGCCTTAGCTTGAATTAAAGTGCTTCAGAATGTAAATCGGGAGTATTTAAAGAAGTGAGCGTTTATAAATGGTCTGCCCGTTTGACAAATTAAGCCCTGTTTGATGCGCCCTACGACATTTAGAATGGAGGAAAATGTTCCAAAAGAACGCAATTTTATCAAGTTTTATCTTCAGAAAACAATTGAAGATATTTTCAGGAAGTTTCTTAGAGTTAACGATAGAAAAGTTTTAGCTGAAAATTTGAAAATGAAAAATATTTTCCAGAACTGCTTTTCAGGAGACGTGTCTGAGAATAAGCCAACAGTTGAAAATTGCTTGCAATTTTTCCTTAAAAATCATCGCAGGGGTGAAAGTTTTGGTATTTTGTATATATCCCTGAAACTAAACAGTAGCCTAGCCAATGGAAAACAGCTTGAAGTCCAGACAAAAACCACGGCAAGTCAAATTATAAATGAACTGCATGATGGCTTGTTTTTTAAATCAAAGGGGTCGTCCTTGTTAAGTTCGTTACCCCAGGAATTATAGAGAATCATTACTATTAACTCGAATTGAGAAGGGAAAAGCGAGAGGCAGTAAAAAAAAATATGACCGAATTATAGTGATTAGGCAACAGACTGCTACACCACGACATAATATCTATCCACAAAGTATTGAAAATCAACAAGTTTCTCACAAATTGTTTTCATCCATTCATATACACCCAACTTACATGCAGAGCAAGTTAGGAAAAAAATGTTGTAGGGGCTATATAGCATAGCGTCTGAACAATTTCATTAAACCTGGATACGAAGGTTTACACATTAATATAAACTCTAATGAATGCGCAATAGGAAGGCTACTGAAGTTAGCGAGCCAACCTTAATAGAGCCACAAATTTTCCTTTCTATTGAAAAGAGAGGAAACTGCCAAATTATATCCTCAGGCGAACACTGCCCAATCACTTTTGGTCTAGTCTCCTAATTGCTTGGACTTCGTTTGTTTTTAAAGTACTTACCTGTAAACTTACTATACCGACTGAGTAGGTACCTTGACTGAAATGTGGTTCGGACCGCAGCATTTGCTCTAAATAAATCTGCTTGCTTCAATATGATAGTATCTCTAATACATCGATAATAATCACTCTTTGAAGTCAACGACAGGCATTACAACAATCGCTTATTAACCAACGTTAGAAGACAGTTTGCAGTTAGTGCACTGGTAAACCGGTAGGACTGGTAATCAATATCTGGTACAGAATTGCGTAATCTCATATATGTAAGCTGAATTTGCATAAAATATCGGTCAAAGATTTAAAGAAAAAACATGTTAGAAGCAAAAGTGGTTATTGATCTCATGAATGGATTTAATGTGATGCGGATGGAACGTGCTGCAAATATAATTTCCGGTCGATCGTAAACATTGATGCAATGATGTGAAGTAAAAGCAAGGCAGCTGCAACTGCAGCAATATTTTTCAAATAACATTATGAATGGATTATTGGATTAAATATGGATTATTACATATTGTGGTTTACACTCACATATTTCAAATAATTTTCACACTATGAATACTTGGCGGCTACTACGAAGGCTAGTACAAAATTTGAGTATTTATAAGCTATCTCACCTCAACGTGTATAGATGCAACGAGTCCCAGCAGACTGATTCCCAATATTAGAAGTAATCCATTTAATATTAATGATTGCATGTTGTCCAAAGTTTTACAATTTCAGTATGTCGTTTTAAAATATCTAGCCACAACACTTCACTCTATTCAACTCGAACGAAAAATTAAAACTAATATACAAAACTTAAAACCTCTGGGGAACCAGGCTGCATCTGATGTTAGACCCCCGACACGGAGCCAAAGTTTCCATATGAGGGGGATGAATGGAACGGCTATGGTGGAACGCATGCAATGTTCCACTCGTAGAGACACTTTCACTAACGTTTTATTGACGACTGCAGCTCGAATTGATTGCAGGGCTTGCAATTTTATGTGGCCTTCATCTGTATTTGATTTACATTGTACCACAGTGAACAACCTGGAAAATCGTAGGTAAGTTTTGCATCAACATAAAGCAGTTAAAGTTACATTGATCTCGTAATGCTATTCTGATTTTAATCTGTACAATGGTTTGAGCGTTGTGTATGTTTTTGCAAAGAATCGCACGGTGAGAAAATAGATAGGCGCTGCATACTTACGAAAATGAGGGTTTAAAGCTTAATGTAACTCAACAATGCACTAAAACCGATAACGATAAAAAAGATATTATTGTATTGGTTCAGCAAATGCTTGCCTTGCTATCTAGGAACCTCCAAGTAGGACCAACTAGCTTAGGACAAGTCACATCTAATAAATAAGCTAATGAACCGAAAAGCTCCAGGTCCGAATGCAATCGGCAACGAATGGATGACTTAACTACCAGACAGCACAATAAAAACTATTACGGACATTGTAAATGCAATTTTCTTAACAAAAAGTTCTGCAGAGATGTGAAGATCAGCAAACATAATCATGGTACAAATGAAAAATATATCGTGCCACAGGTACAATTTGCATTCAAATCACTCCACTCTACAGAGTGGTCCAATATATATAAAAAAAAAATGGTTCAACCAAAGAAAATGGACAGCTATTCATATTAAGTTTTAAGACATGATTGATGTAACCAAGGTGCTGGTCAAGGTCTAAAATGCAAGAACTATCTTTAAGCTACATTTGTTCTGAATTTCACCAACTTTCATCCAGCTAATAGCATATTTCATACCGAATTCACTCTGAAAAATAGGTCATCATCTCTGCAGGCTTCAGCCAATAGAAACTGGTTTCCACAAGGTTCACCGCTCTCACCAACGTAATACAGATTATACCCCTATTTGTGGATGATACTTTTATTTTTCACACCTGAAATAAACAGACGTCAGATATTCAAGCCTGCAGTCCTTTATAAATATCATAATAGAAGATTTCCATATATGAAAAAAAATGCAAGCCATTTTATCATAGCTTATAGTAGCAAAGTTTCGAAATCAAACCTCGAACAGAAAGCCGGCAGCACTAGATACAGGCTGGAAAACCTGTGCAATATCAATAAAGCCCTGAAGAATAAAAATTCTAGCTTCTTCCTTGTAAAAACTTGATGGGAAAGCGCTTAACAACCAACGAAAATAAAGCAACGGGGTTCGGTCTTTTTTTCATAATGTATACTGTTCCACAAGTTCCATCGGACACCATGAATCCGATTGTACCATTACTGCGTTAGAAAACTCTACATCTCAATCTGCTCCATTCCTCCCTTCGTCTAATCTTCACAGCATTATTTGAAATTCATAAACGAACAAATCTCCTGGTCCTTATATTAGCATGAATCTGCAAAAAGAAAATGCACAAAAAACATCAATCTACCTGTGCAAAGCCCTCAATTCCTGCTTAAAGCTCTCTAATTTCCCAAGGTCATGGAAAACTGCTAAAGTAATATGGATTGCAAAGCCGAATAAGTCCAAATGTGTTCAAAATCAGTAGTTACAAGCCAATTAGCCTCATTAGCATAGTTGGTAAATTATTTAAAAGTGACATGAAATTGTTGCTTCAATCTTTTATCGAAAAAAATGACATCTTCCTGAACGAGCAATTTGGATTCAGGAGTAGCCCCAATACTATTCACCAAGCCTATCGTATAGTTGAGACCATTATAATAACTTTCGATCGAAACTATCTAAAGCGATACTCACTATCGAGACGCTGAAAAGGTTTTTGATTATGTTTAGCACCATGAATTATCCACAAAATAGATATGCTTCGATTCCCAACACACTTATATAAGCTTATCATAAATTTCCTGACAGAGCCTCAATACTATGATCAAATCAAAGGTGTGATTTCTGTGAAATTCTCTATACCAGCGGGAGTCCCACAAGGCTGCGTTCTTAATCCAATTCTTGTTTAACCTGTTCATAGTCTTACTGCAGACGTCATAGCTCTAATATGTTCAGGTCCGAACCCAAATGACATAGACTATTTTAAAGCATGGTTTAAAGAGTTTTTTGGATTATTTCACGAAGTAAGAGGTCAAGATCAATCCCAGTTAGAAGCATTTTTCTACACACGTTGTCGGAAAGCTGAAATGTTTCTGCCGAAACCAGTATTGAGTTCCAGCACTACTAATTGGAATTCCAGTTACATTAAATACTTTTGAATTTATTTAGGCACGAATTAAAATTAATATCGACCGCACAACGAATAAGTGTAGCTCGTTGTTTAAAACCCTGTACCCACTAGTCATTAGACACTCCAAACTTTCTGCAGCCAACAAATTGCTGCTTTACAAAACCATGTTTCAACCGGTATTCCTTTGCGGAGCTGTTGTTTGGGGAATCTGTGCACAGAGTCATGTTAAGAAAATACAAATAACACCAACTGCAACTCTTAAAATGTTACTAAATCTGCCTTTCTTCTATTCTACCTGTAATCTTCACGCTGTCGCTAAATTTTCACCCAATATATAGCAACCCAATAATTTTAGATATATACTACGACTATATTTTTGCGAAATATCAGCATAACGTCTAAACTGTCTTTTATTTTCTAGTACACCTAACTCTAATATACTGCTTGGGTGAACTAATTGATCATTGACATATTGAATGAAATAACCTGTTAGTTAGTTTGTACCTAGTAAGTAAGTTAGTTTGTAATAAATATAAATTTCAAATACATAATAGGTTTGTATGTAGCTCATTTCACTAAACTTTTAAGTCAAATCAAATACATTGGACTCACGTTTGAAAGCTACCATATAAAAAAAACAAGAGATAATCAATCAATAAATGCTATTAAATTTTGTTTACAGATCCTCTGTTCTCTTTAATTTGTAGCTTCAATCTTTAAAATGAAACAACAAATATTTACTGACGATCTTGTCAAGGTAGTAATAGAATAAATGTAGCTTAAAAGTATAGATCGCAATCTTTATAAAATCATCGATTGTGCGGCAGGCAAAAAACAGTTTAAAGGGCTCTGAAGCTTATCTGAAATTTACGCCTATAGGTATTCTTTGAATGATTGAAGACTGGAAGTAACCAAGTTTTTGTACCTCGGTGTTTTTATTTACCATTTTAAGGGATGTGAACGGATTCCGATTTTATCATAGTGTAATTGTTGAAATTTTATGAAATAAACATCTCAACTATTCGCATTCATCATAATATGATCTGATATCCATATAAGGTGATATTGTTAGCAAGAGAAAGCTTTTTTAAAATATGATACTAGAAGCTTCATGATGCTTAGAAAAAGGTAAATAATTTGAAATTAAGGGGACATAGCACCTTCAAATTGAAAAAAAATTGTTTTTTTCAAAGGTTAGTTTTTCATTGAATAAAAAGACATATCTTAATGAAACTTTGTACATATACTTTATTTGCCTTATAATACGTAAAAAAAATTGTTAAGAATTTTTGGTGGCCCTCTGTCGACTGCTACAATTTTTTTGAAACAACACAAAAAAAACTGGCGTGCACGATAATTGCCCTCAGAAGAGGCTGGAAAAAAAACAAAAACGGGGTTTTTGTCAGCATCAAAGTGGCCTTCGAATGAACTAAAAAAAAATTGGTTGAAAAATAGCAAATGGCGGCGTTTGTTCGAAAATCGAGGTTTTTTTTGTTCGAAAATCTAGGTTTTATCCCCCAGTAATCGGTTATAACTAAAAAACTTAAAGCCGATTTTTTCATCCGTAGCATTAACACGTGCAGATTAACGTGTTAACATTTCAGAACGATTGAACAAAAACATTTTTCTTAATCATGCACGCCAACTTGAAAAAGGTTCTTTCGAGAAAATCGCGTTTAAAGTTAAAATTCAATATTTTTTGTAATAAATCTTACCGAAATTCAATCTGCGTTGCCTGCCATACAATATACCTTCCTCTTGCTCATACTTCTCTTCTTCCAAAGATTTTTGCTCCCTTCGAGCAGTTGTGGCCTCTTTAGATGCCTCAGTCGAGTGTTTTTCTGCCTGGTTGATTCTTGCAGCATCTCTATTTCTGCATGTTCCAGCGCACGTTGGCTAGTTGTAATTCCCATGATTCGCATTATTTTTAACATAGTCATAAATCATTTATTGAATGTATATGCAGAAATATTTGCAACCATATTTATATTTTTTCCACAAAAAGTATGTTTGGGGGCCAAATTCCAAATACAATAATTATAGCTTTCGCTATTATTCTGCGTAAAATTGCCCAAGCAGCGCTTTAATAAATCTTCTGATGATAAGTCTTCATAAATAGGCTTTAAAATTTCTTGCACCTCATCATCTAAAGGTGGAGGATGCTTGAAATTTTTTAAAGCATTACCACCAGCTGCCTCCGCCTTGCGCCAGTTACACCAAGTCTTTTATCCAGCAGGACAATAAGAGTGTTGAGGGCTCTCATCAGTTGAAATTTTTTGGTAATATGCTGCCCAAATTTCCTTGCGCATGTTTTCAACCGAATTAGAATTTCGTCGAATAGATAGGCCAGAATATGTTGATAAATTGTTAATTAATTTTAGTGTCAGTTGAACTTTTTTCTGACCTTTTTTTTGAGTTTCAACACTTTTTTAGAAGCATCTTTTTCAGCTAATTTTTTTTTGCTGTTTTGCCAAGGCTTTGGTTGCTTTTTTTTGAAGGAGTTGACTCACTTATCTTTCTCTACACTTTAGCCTAAGTCGATATAGCGGTATAGCGAAGTGAACGAAAATCATAAAAAAAATTACCTTGCTCAAATCAGTGTTTCATAGTTCCTTTTTTTGAAATTTGAAGTCTTACTTGTTTCAAAAAATTAACAAATATAACATAAATGTCTATTTTCATTTAAAGTATTAGAAACACACGTCAATATTCAAAAACCCGGTATCTGAATTTGTAGTTTATACTTATACTCACATTTTTTTACTGATTTTCAAAGAAAATTAGTGTTTCATCATTACAATCAGTATCAAAAACTCATATTTTTATAATAGTCAATTAGATTGCGTAATCGAATCAAGCTGATATTTTTAGGAAATATTGATGTGCGTAAAAAGTAGGTTTGAGTTGAATTCAAATATCTTTTACACTTTTTCGACGGCAGATATTTTCGTGAAGCAAGAAATGTGGAAACAAGAAATTTGGAAAAAAAACATGATTGCAACATGATGTTCTTTATGTTAGTGAGAATGTTTGCGAAATTTTTGCGGGCTATAAGTGCCTAGAAGAAAAGAAAATTTTTAAATTTTCCTGTCATCAGAACTTCCGATGAAATTAATGAAATTTAACACATTGTTGTTGATAAGGAAGAAGTTTGTGTGATTTTAGATTAATGTGTGATATGTGAGCCTACATGTAACATATAAGTATACAAATCGTCAGGTCTCCTGAAAATTTTCGTTTTTAGGGAAAAATGCAAACGATAGAGAAATGGGTTGCTTTTTGCACCCAGTCAGTCAGTTTAACATTTTCAAAATGTCTCATCTCTTAAGAACGATAAACGTTAAAGCTTAACGTAATCCAATGCTAGGGTAGATTTTCCTAGCACTAAGCATTTTCGTCATTTTTACGCTATGTTACCATCATACAATCATCAGAGAAACAACTTACAGTACAAATTTGCAACAATCGTTTAAATGTCATAAGTATTGAAACGTTGGCGGGTAGCATCCCTCAAAATCTCTCTACTTTCATAGCTTTCGATGCAGTCATCTGATAAAAAAAAAACTAATAGGTTAAGTTGGTCTTAAAAAGAAGCAGAGCCAGTAGTGTCGGTGACCCAAGCGTGTAGATTTTTGGTGTTGGTGACCCAAGTAATCAAACTACTTTTTTTTTAGTGAGAAATACTGTCGTTAAATTTATAAGAACGTTTGGTAGAACATGCATTCAAAATCTGCGACATTCCTCTACTTTTCTTCGAAAATAACTGTTTTTTCCGATACGATAGTTTTTTATAGTTTGAATTATTAATTTTTATTTCCGTTTCGATGAAAGTTACCTACCCATAAATACAAAAGCGTAACGTAGCGCAATCAGTTTTTTTTCCATCAGAATGGGACCTCAATGACGCTTGGAAAATGCAACAGTATTTCGAGCTGAGTGTCCCATTAAAGCGTGAAAAATAGTGTCAGAAATTAGATTTATTGAAATAATTGTCAAATTATATGCACGTCACAAGAGCTGATTCAGAATAATATGACCGACTCGTTTTCGACGAATACAGGGCTAAGACAAGGGGATGGATTAGCTCCGGTACTCTTTAACTTAGCGCTTGAGTACGTCATCAGAAAAATCCCCGTTGACGCGAGAGGAACTCTATTATTTAAGTCGACACAGCTAGTAGCTTACGCTGATGACATCAACATTTTGTCACGTTCGTTCAACGACGCCAAGGAAGTATTTGTAGCTCTAGACAAAACCGCCAACGAAGTTGGTCTTCTAATTAACGAACAAAAAACTAAAGTTATGACTCAATCAAGGAAAAGGATAAGACAAAACATAACGATAAGGGACTTGAAAACGTAGACAACTTCGTGTACCTAGGGACGAACCTCTCGAAGGATGGGAATGAGCTTGACGAAATCAAACGACGGATTCAATTAGCCAATAAGACATTCTTTTCGGTGCTTCCCACTTTAAAATCTCGATGCGTACACAGGAATACGAAGCTCTACAAAACAATTATTAGACCTGTGCTATGCTACGGAAGCGAAACCTGGACACTGACCCAGGCGTCTGAAAAAGCATTGAATACGTTCGAGAGAAGGGTATTGCGAAAGATCCTCGGTCCAATACGGGAAGAAGATGGATGGCGAATCAGATACAACAACGAGTTGTATACCATGAATGAGCGACAATCGAATCCCCAAACGATCTCTCAAGGGGCGAGCGAGCGAGGCCAGGCCAGTCGGTAAGCCACGCAAGGGCTGGGGGGATTCTATAGATGCTGACAGCAGGTCACTTTTGGGAGCACCGAACTGGAGGACGCGGTCACTGAACCGAGACAAATGGAGGCGAAGTATTAAGGAGGCTAAGGCTCGATTCGGGCTGTAGTGCCCCGATGATGATGATGCTCAACCATGGCAAGAATATTTAGATTAGATTTTGTCGGGAGCGAAACTATTTTCAATTGAAGCTGGTGAAACACTCCACCTTTTCATATGTGCGCCCACTACGTTAGGTTAGGTTTTACAAACATAAATATAAAACATAAACAGCTCAGTTGAGCCGATAAACAGCCCAGTTGAGCTGATATACAGCCCTGATGGGCTAATAAACAGTCCTGTTGAGCTTTTCAACAGCCCTGTTGAACTGTTTATTAGTTCAAAGATCATCGTTTCGCCAAGGCCAAAGGTAGTTTTTAATATTTGAAGTTGAATTTTATTCATATGTGCATGACGTCTATTGCTCTTTGTCCTGTCTATTGCTCTTTGCCCTGGTACAGAACCACCATTCTATACCTACTCGAGAAAGCAAGTGGTATGCATGAGCCCGCCTGAGACTATGATCGTAAATTCATCGGCATAGGCCACAAACATGAGCCCCTTGTTCTATAATTTACTGTCTTGTCTCCAAGTTACACAAGAGAGGAGATAGAGCTCCCTTTGTGGTGTGTTACTGTGAACTTTTCTTGTGCTTTATGATTCTTCCGTCTCAACAGATTTCACTTTTTTGGGGTTTTGGGCCCTTGATAGGATTTAAGATCCTGTTTTCTCCCTAATTTAGAGATCTAAAAGTTTTTTGAATAATGAAAAGGAAGGAGTTGAGAACAAAGGGCTTGCAGTCTTTCGTATACGAATGGTTACTTTGACTTGTTTTGGATATCAATACAATTTTAGAGATTTTCCAAGCTGCAGATACATGACTTAGCAATAGTATACAATATTTGTAAATTGTCAATTGCCCTAGAACATGGCAGGCAAACATCATATATGCGGACCTGGGGACTTGAAGAGATCAAGAGCTCAGACTAGATCAAAACTTCGCTTATTCCTTTGACACAATGAAAGCCGGACTGCTAGCAGCAGGTGTTTGTGGTAGTGGAGTCATCCAAACAGCCCACAAAATAAATACCTACTAATATCTCCAATGTTTCCGTACTCTTACTAGTTAATTCTCAATTCGGCTTGCAACGTAACGTGCAGTTTTTTCAGCCTCACCGTTTCTGAGGTCATCTCAATTTTTCGGCATACCTGGCTTTTCATATTTTCTATTTGTATGAGCCTAAGAACCAGTGGCGTGGCGTGATCATTTACCGAAGGGAAGCTATTGGTTCATATCCATGGTTTATTACACTTTCTGCAAAGTTGTTACGTGTAATAGAACCCATCTATAAAAGCACCCAGGTATTACTAACAGGGACGTGAGAGTAGACATTCTGTATTGTTATGAAAATAAACTCACAGTCCTTCACACTAAAAAAAAAACTTTTTAATATTTATGAGTAAAATAATAACATTCCCTGAACTAAAAATATGATATTTTTGAAAGTGGCTAAATTTAGAAGAATTGAAAAAGTTTAAGAATCTGAAACGTTTTCAGAATGAAAATCTTGAACCTAACGTTTGTTTAGAGCTTATTTTGGAAGCCTTTTTCGAGGAATAAATACAAAGCAAATACACTCCTTATTGTTGCTGAAAAACTTGTAATAGATTGGGAAAAAATCTACATTCGCGTATCCTATTGCACGATTTCGATAAATCCAAATTTAGTCGATGTGCAAAGCAATTAATAAATATTGCGGTTTTATACATTTCTTTTATGCGTGTTTGCAATCCAATTCTTTTGCCAAATATTACAGAGGCTTCTCATAGCTTTAAATTTTAGCACAATATGCGAAACAAAGTTAAATGAACGCGACGCAGTTTGGTTGTCAGAAACATCTGGACTGATTGGAAATGACCAATGCTTTTTGTATCATGCCTGTTCACAGCTTTAACATTATTTAAATTACAAAATCCGATAGTTCACCGAACGTTTGAATCGTTTGAAAATAGCACACATGGCCAACAAAATTATTTTCGTTTAATATTACAACAGCTCATCCGTTCCGAGTTTTTCATTTATTAATTTTGCAATCAAACTGCCGAGTACATCTCTTTGTTAAATAGATAATTTACGAATTCAGTTTCAATCGATCCTTGTTGATGATGTCCTTTTTCCAGCAAATTACCGAGATCCAAATAAAAACTGAGCAAGTTTACAATTTATAAAATTTTAACCCACAGAGCAAATAAACATATTCACCTATTTCAACCTTTCACTATTTGAAATATCAATTAAAAAAATCATGCAATTTTACACAGTAATTTAACACATTCAATTCTACACACTTTTAGTCAACAGGTGAATTATCTTATAGGTGAATTATTACCATGCCATATTATAACCAAATTCTGTAGGGTACTAGTAACTAAATGCCTTCACCAATTAAAAACACCTTCACAAAAATGTCCATACAAAATGCCACATACAAAAAAAATGTCATTATATAAATCATAAATAAAAATATCGTCTCTTGGAATCAACAGCCTCTGACAGCCCTTGCCACTTCTCGAAACTCAAGTTCGATCACAGCAAGCATTCTCCATTCACAAAAAATCTGTACAAGTAAAGCAAAATGATTACAATGCACTCTACTACGCATGAGGGAAACGCTGAAATAAGCAGTGCTCCCATTTTAGCATTTTGAATGCTAGATTTAGCATTATTTTTTCCAAAACGGCATTCAAAATTCGGAGTTAGCAAATAATTGTCGCTGTTTTCATTGTGAGATTCCAAACGATGTTTTGAAAAATATTGGTAGAAATGAGCTTTACACAAGAGAAGAAGATTTAGATATAACTGATATGCCTGTAATAGGTATAGAATCATTTTGAGATGTAAATTTTAAACTTTTAATTTGTTTTTATTATACATACGAGGGTTGATCAATAAGTAATGATAATGAATATAAACCAAGGTTATTAAACTTAAAAGATATATTTATTTTTCAACGTAGTCTTCTAACAAGCTAATACATGTAGTCCATCTTTTTTCCAAACGCAGGATACCCTTAGAAAAAAGTTCTTTACCTTGACTCTTCAAATATGCCTCAACAGCGGCCATCACTTCCCTATCATCTTCACATTTCTTACTCCGAAGGTGATGTTTGAGTCGAGAAAAGAGGTAGAAGCCACTGAAAGCTAGATCTAGTGAATAGGGTGGGTGTTCAAGCAGTTCGAATCCTGTTTCTCTAATTGTATCCATCGCAACTGCAGCCTTGTGAGCCGGTGCGTTATTTTGAAGAAACAGAACTCCGGCTCGCAGTTTGCCGTGTCTTTTCTACTTCATTACCTTATTTGGTCAACTTAGTAAGAGCCTGATATAGTGGCTTCCTTTTCCAAATATTCCACCATAATAATTTCTTGAGCGTTCCAAAAAACTGATGCCATAACCTTTCCTGCCGAACTTAACACTTTGAATCTCTTCGGCGTCGAGGAAGGGGGTCGCTTCCAGGTAATCGATTGCATTTTGGTTTCTGGATCAAAATGGTGGATCCAGGTCTCGTCCATGGTCACGAAATGTGACAAAAATTCTCCTGATCTGCCTGGAACTTTTTGAGGTTCACCCTTGAAATGTCGACTCGTTTCTTCTTATGCTCGTCCGTTAACATTCTCGGTACCCAACGCGCAGAGACCTTCTTCATATGTAATTTGTGGGTAAAGATTTTTCGAACACACCCACATGAGATTCCTGTGACCTCAGCTACATGCCTAAAGGTCGCTCTTTGATCCGCCCACACGACATCTTCGACTTTTTTTACGTTGTATTCAGTGAGAGATGTGGATGGACGTCCTTGGCGGTGTTCATCTTCAGTGGATGTTCTTCCCTGCTTAAACTCTTTGGCTTAACGTGGCCTATTTGTATGTTTTTTTTTCATGCTGACTTAGTGAGTATATGTAGTAGCAAAAAAATTTTTTTTTACATTTTATGCGAACTGGAAATAACCGATTATCATTACTTATTGATCAACCCTCATATAAATATACATATTGTTTTCATATTGAACCATGCGCTTATTTCAATTAAATAAGAAAGCATTATTTAGCATTATAATTTAACCAGATCTAGTATTATTTAGCATTAAATAAAATTGGATCTAGCATTATTAAAAAAAAATAAATGGCAGCGCTGGAAGTTCCACAGCAGTCACACGTTCGCAGCCTCACTCTGAGTCTCTCTTTTGAGAAGATAATTTCCCCCAGGAAGAAAATTCTTCATTGCTTCCAAACAGATCGTATAAACACATTTTGTTCAATGACGTCACAGTCTAGTGTATATGGAATTAAATAAACGCTCGTAGATGCAATTTCTTTTTCAATCTGTGGTGCTACCACATCAGCTGTGTGAGATGTTCACAATTTGTTTTCAGAAAATTTAAAAAAATAATGCTTATATACGATTTTTCACGATTTAAAAATGCCAAATGTAAGAGAGGCAATGCTTCCCTTGCTTCCATGAACGCCACGCCACTGCTAAGAACGTCCCTGTATTTGTCCCAGCATTTTCTACAATCATCTACTTTGGCTAAGTTTCCATACTTGTTGTTTACGACGACTCAGATCGCTGTTCCAGCAGGGAGACTTGGGGTTGCATTTGGGACAGAATGTGGAACAGGAGCGTTCAAAAGCTTCCCTGAGAACCCAAAATGTTCCTAGCTTCCAGTTTGAATATCTCTCAATTAGTATTCCTGGGGCTATGAAATGGACGAAAATTTCAGGCTGAAGTAAAATCCAGAGTGAGGTTTATGAATGTGTGTGTTCAGATGATGATAGTTCTTCAAAGACCAGTTCTATATAAATCTACTCCATTCACAATCAGTTTTCGTCTCTTATTAGCGATGAGAATCTCTTAGCTACTGTCCGCATCGATTTTGTTTTCCGATTTTCGGATATACTCTAGTAACAACTGTAATCCTCCGTGTTTGCATAGCCCAGCTTCTACTATTCTAGAAGTATAAGCGTTGTAGGTATCACCAGCAAAAAAGGTAATTAAGCTACAAGCGATTTCTAAATGTCTATTGTGTATGGGTTTTACTTTAAAAAAGTGGTAGCTCATGAGGAACTATAGTTTTAATGTACTGCTTGGATCATAAAATGCTGAGTATTCTGAGGACAGGAGAACAGGAACTGCACTGCAGATTAATGTTTGATTTTAATGATATTTAGAGCTATTATTATATAATGATATTTAGAGCTATTTAGAGCATTACGTCTCGCATTTATAAACGTCTAAGCTAAACCAACCGAGTCTACTTTGCGTAGAATGTGAACGAGTTGACTCATCCTGGTTGTTAATCAAGTAAAACTTTTTGGATCAAGCGGAAAAGAAAAACACATTCAGCCGCTTCGGCTTATAAAAGTAGGAACATTCCAATTATATATTATATGATCACATATTATATAATAGACTCCAATTAAGAGTCGAATCAACAAATGCGACGTAAACTACTAAGTAGCGCTAAGCGCTTAAACAACTAGATAAAAAAATATTTTAATGGTCATTTCAGTGCCATTAGGATATCACAAAAATATTTCATCATGGTGGTTAGTAATGGCATTTACTGATCTTGAAATAAGGAAAACAATCTTTAATATGACTTATATTTCACACTGGAATTTAATGAAACATTCTTTATTTTTATTTCATTTTAAGCTTTTATTGTCAACCAAATAGAACAATGTTACGCTTTCTTTTCAAATCAGTGATTATCTTCCTACTTTTCATACATATCTTAAATTGGTGTGAATATTTCTTCCTCCAAAATTATTCAGAGAAAAATTCATAAATTCACAAACATTTTTTTCGGAAACCGTAAGGCAATTTGATACTAATTCTCCAAATGTTTTTCTTTTTTGAATATTATTAAGATAAAAGCTAACCAAAAATTTAGGTAACTTTCAAAGCACCAACCAGAGCCACTAATACTTTGGAACAATTTTCGCAATAAATTACAATAATTTCCTGCATTCCCTATGAACTAGAAATAATTAATTCGAAAAAAATGATAATTCTCACCCAGCGAATGATAACCACATACCTAATAACGGCTATCTACTACTTATGATACCTAGTGTGTTTTCTTTATGATCTTACATACTCACATTCGCATACTATATGCCGATTTAAGTCGCTTGATTAAAGAAAACCCAAAACCAGTCTTCGATGGTTGAAAACATTCTACAATGCGCTCCTCATCGTATCTAGTATCTCGTTGAGCACCTTTGGAGTTTCAAGCACGCTATCTTGAGTAGTAAACTCCACAAGTTGGCTCAGATCACCATTGGAACCTGAATTTGTGGTGTTGTGTTGCGTTGAGTTACTAGTGAGACTTGGTTCGTGGAGTCTGGGCTGGGGTCTGAGTGCTGGTCTTTTGTCCAAGGTAACGACTTTGTGGTTTAGTGCGAAACACGTTACACGTCTTACGGAAAATTAAATTTCGTACCCTGGATTTCGCCCATTTCTATTGCGAATAATACATATCCGGTGTTTTGAAAAATTTCGTGATTAACAAATACTTGCGTTACCAATTCACAAGAAATAGTGTTTCGCGAACGCGTATGATGTGCATCAGGAGTGCATAGTTGGAGTTTCCAACGAAACCTCCGTCAGAGTGCCCTATGGTCAGTCGATTCTAAAGTGAGTGGTTCCATGTTAAAGTGAAAACACTGTTTTGCCTCTATCCAAAACCTGAGTCCTCATCGGGAAAAGCTTGGTCAAACCAGACCTCCTCTACAGTGCATTTTGCGGATGTGGCCTTCGTGATATTAATCCTTCTTTTCGCCAATTCTTCGATTACTTATTCGTTGTGGTTTAAATCTTCATCGCTGGTGATCTGCTGCTCTTAATACCCATTCCAACATACGGAAGAAAGTGCCCGAAAAGTGTGTTAGTGCTAAAAATAGTAGTGAAAAATGTGTTCTGGTGTCGTGGCCATTTGAAATGCGGAAAAACGAGCCGTTACCAGTCTGAAATTTTACTACTGATCGTCGTCCGCCCAGAAAATTCATCCGTTCCACTTTGTTGATCACTGCAATTTCCGTCGACTTACACTCCGTCTATTATGTAAATGAGAAGAAAAAGAAGGCAGAAAACTTACAATCGTCTACAATTATTGTACGCTTAGGAGAGAAGATAGTCGACGTCAACACAGTCATCGATCTCGACTCATTCTCTTCCATTCACTTGGTCGATTTTCAATCGAAGGTCGATTTTTTCGCAAACGGTGCATTTTTACCGAATCTGTACATCAACAAGACAGCATTTCAAGATAATTAGCATCTGGTTGACCCTGTCTTGATTGCATCCAACCGCACCATTATTTTCAGCTAATAGACATGCGGCGAATGCTAGGCGATATCAGATGGATAACCTATTTGTTGGCGGTTAGCTCATACTGGATTCTACCGATCGTACGATGCCAGATTGTGAATCGTTTACCGCACTTCATACCCGGATCTGGGGATATGGCACGGTTCAGTTTATCGGAGAATACGACCGTCGGAAGTGTTGTCTACCAGCTAAGAGGTAAGAACATTCAAACAGTTCAGTTGGTGTTAGCATGCGAGTTATGCATAAATCAAACATTGTGAAAACCAATCGCAGAATAATCATCGACTACTTTCTATTGAGACACAAAATAGAAGATTTAATGGTTGCATCATTAATTCGCTCACTAACAAGAATCTATTTCATTTCATTTCATTTGAGAGATATGTAACAAAAACACCCAATAGTCTTAATTGCTATGCATATTATTTCTGCATGAATATTATGAATTATTTATAGCATAATATTTTCGTTATTCGATGAAAAATTTGGCTGAAAAATATTTCATTTTCACATTAACAGCCAAGTAATCTTAAATGTGCGCGAATAGTATGCATACATCTGAAAGTGTCTATTCCTTTTATATCAATTTTGCTTCAAGCTGTATCGTTTAACTATTTTAGTAATTCGTTAGATTTTCCCTCGACTTTTTTATAGCCTAGAGACCACAAGCCCTCTCGTATTTTGTGAGACTATGACATTCCGTAAAGTCTGTTTTGACATTATATTTTCTTTTTTTTCGTATTTTCTCAGCAATTTGTCTGATGAACGCCAGTTCATCAAGTGCTCTATCGGATTTATATCTGGAGATAGAAAAGGAGTTTCCATGTCCTCTTTTTTCCACTTTCAATAAGATTTTCTTTTAAAATCTTAATAAACTTCACATATCTCATAATCCCATCAATGAACCGATTTTCCCACTCCATAAGAGAATCGATACAGTTTTATTAATAAAGTTTGACTTTTCCATCTTTTTGCCCTCCATAGCCTCATTTTGCCATCCGGACCACACAAATTAAATTTACTTTTATCGGTAAAAATAACTTTTCTCCAATGTTCTAGACTCTTATCTTCCTGCGTCTCAGATAAAACCAGTTTTTTCCGATTTTACCTGATACAAAATATTTTCGTCTGATAGCTTTGCCATTATATCCTGTTTTGATAGGGATATATCTCACACTATTTGCGGATAAAGTTTAACCCATTATTTCTTCCAACTCTTTCTTCATGGGGCACTTCTTTTGGGATTCTTCTTAATTTCCCTTATAATAAAATTAATTAATTAATTATAATAAAATGTTCAATACCTCTATTAAGCAAAGCAAGATTCTGTCAAGCTTAGTAGGTCGTCTTAAGCTATCAAGCTTGGCATGTCGTCCACTTCTTAGTAAGTCTTTAACATTAGTTTAGATGTAAATCGTTTGCAAACATTTTGGATATTTAATCAAGATCTTTTGAAAATTTTAGTAATTTCATTACATGATGTTTACTTTCCGCTCTTCTATTGACCTTTCAAGACATTTTTCGCACATTTACTTTTGATCATTTTTTTAAATATAAAATAATAGTCTAGGGAAATTTAACATAGTGCTTCGAAAAAATTAAGAGAAAGCTGAATTTTGGTGTGAACCTTGATACTGGCGTGTTGAACAAAATATCAAAAGTCCCCATCGATCCGAGAGTTGCGTTACTTTTTTACGGAGTCAAAGGTCCCCAAAAGTGACCTTTCGCAAATATCTCTGTAACGGTCACGTCTTCAGAAAAATAATATATGAAAAATTTGTAGCTTAGAAAATTTCCTACAAACAAAGATTTGATAAATTTTTCTTGTAACCATAACCGTTTTTGAGATATATTAATTAACAGTATCTTCTTTCTCAACGGCATGTTTATATTATTCGATTTTGATTACAACTTGGAATATTTGAGAGCTTGTTTTTCTATGTTTAAGAGGCCCATAAAAAAACATATAAACAAATATATCTACCACACCCCAGCATAGGTGAAAAATGTGCTCCGAAAAGTTGCCCCCTCCCCTTTGCCATAAGATGGTATCCCTGAACTTCCATCCCCAATCTTCAGGGATGGGCTCGTTGCCTACTCGCTGCCCACTGTTAAACAAGATAATATCATTAGATTATCCAGTCAATTGCCTATTCTTGACATCGCAGGACCAATTCCACACCACACCTTATCCACATCCTACCCACCCCCGCAAAAGAACCACCCCGAAATAACACAGTTAGTAGCTTATGCTGATGACATCAATATTATGTCACGTTCGTTCAACGACGCCAAGGAAGCATTTGTAGCTCTAGACGAAACCGCCAAGGAATTTGGTCTTCAAATTAACGAACAAAAAACAAAAATTATGACTCAATCAACAAAAAGGGTGCCAATAAGACAAAACATAACGATAGGGGACTACTACCTTGAAAACGTAGACAACTTTGTGAACCTTGGGACGAACCTTTCGAAGGATGGGAATGAGCTTGACAAAATCAAACGACGGATTCAATTAGCCAATAAGACATTTTTTTCGGTGCTTCCCACTTTGAAATTTCGATGCGTACACAGGAATATGTAGCTTCGCATCTATAAAACAATTATCAGACCTGTGCTATGCTACGGAAGCGAAACCTGGACAATGACCCAGGCGTCTGAAAAAGCCTTGAATACGTTCGAGAGAAGAAGATGGCGAATTCGATACAACAACGAGCTGGATACCATTTATGATGAGCCGGAAGTCTTTACCGTCATACGACTACAAAAATTACAATGGACTGGCCACGTCGAACGAATAAGCGACAATTGAATCCCCAAACGGTCTCTTAAGGGGTGAGCAAGCGGAGCCAGGCTGACAGCAGGTCACTTCTGGGAGCACCGAACTGGAGGACGTGGTCACTGAACCGGGACGAATGGAGGCTAAGGCTCGATTCGGCTAATAACCGGTTCTGTAGTAACTTTTCGGAGCACACTTTTCCACCTAGCCTGGAGTGTGGTAGATATGTTCGTATATATGTTTTTTATGGGCGTTTTAAGCATAGAAAAACAAACTCACAAAGATTTCAAGTCGTAGTCAAAATGGGATAATATCAACATGCCGTTGAGAAAGGGGATATTGAGGGTTACAAAAGTCTAGATCAATATATCTCAAAAACGGTTGTGGTTACAAGAAAGAATTATATAATTATTATATATTTTATTTAAGAACTATATATTTTCTAAGCTGCAAATTTGTAATACATTGTTTTTCTGTAGACGATACCGTTACTGAGATATTTGCGAAAGGTCACTTCTGGTGACCTTTGACCTCGGATAAAAAGTAACGCAGCACTCGAATCGATGGGATTTTCGACCAATACTTGATGCTTTTCTATTATTCTGACTACCAGGGTTGAAAGGTTTATTATTTTTGTTTCTGCCAATGTGATTGGGATGCTTGATATACCTGTGTGGTCTAAATAGATGTTTGGAAGAGCCCTCCTGCTAGTTTGGTAGCCCTCAGCAAGAGCTGTCAAACTAGGCTAAGTGCGGCTCATAATTACTCATTTAAATACATTTATGCACTTTTCAAAGTGTGTTTTGCGCAGCTACGGCAAGTTAAATACGTAAATAGAATCTTCAAAAGATCGCGAATCCGTGATGACTGAAAATGTAGTGAAACGTATGGTGTTCTTTTGATATCTTATCCTCTTTTCTTTGTACTTATGTGAGGCACACACTAAGCTTTCTGCTGCATGCGTTGAAGAATGCAGTATTTGCTTCTTGTTTCACTATTGAGACGGTGTCCTACATTTATATTTTACTGAGAACTATTTTCGCATCCTTGATAAACAGTAAGCCTTTTCCTTAACAAGATTTCCCGAACTTCTTATTTATGCTTATTAGTTTATTTCTAAAAACACATCAGCATGACCTAGTAGTTTCCTTAAAATTAACTAAAGACGAGTTTTCACTACAGACTCTCATCTGAATTTGAAAGTTTTCTTAATAATTGTGGAAGTATCGCTCTCATCACCAACCTGAATTACCTGTTTTTTCCTTCGTTGATACTTAATATTAATACCAAGAACTAGCAACAACACAGTATGACGGTGGGTAAATGGTACTGGATATAATTTCCGATAGTTAATAATTCGATTGCACATTATAAAGGCTATGCAACATTTTTAAAAATCGGCTTAGTAGCAATAGAACAGACGTAGCCTTTGGACAAATCTAATGACGAACTTTGGCAGTTTGTAATAAACTACGTTTAAGAGAACATTCTACGGTAAAAGACGTAGTGGAAGCTATTAATTCTTATAAATATCAACATAAAACAAATTGCGAGCCGTGATACTAGGCAGAGATTAGACATTTGTGTTGTAGGTTTACTATATTTCAGATTCATTACAACCAAAAACATGATATTATCTATATTGCACAATATATGAAAAAAGTCTGGTATATTTGCTTTAATTAAACAAAAAAATCGGTTTTATAAAATCTGAGCTCATATTTTGGATGGCTTTGTATTGCCACCGAATTAATTTGTCATTAACTTCTTGAATAGTGAACGAAATCTTTTCTTAACGTTTTGGTGTTATAATGCCACCGTGACGTTTGCCTTTATAATGTCACATAATATTAAGACTCCTCCGTAACGAAGTAAGAGCAACGGAATACAAGAAATAAAAACTGTACCATGATTGCATAAGAATGAGGTATTTAAATAAATATTTTCATCAAGCCATATTTAATTGCATGCATTGTACTTTGTCACTGGTTTTTATGCTAGTTCAAGCTAAATGTCTGCACGCAGTGGAAAATTACATATGACTGTCTGCCGCTGTTGAAATGTTTTTGTTTTTAAAATACCAACATTGCCAATAGAATATGTCCATTGTCAATGCAAAATTTATGTTTTGAGTATGTAATCAGATTCCAAATATACTGCGTAATGTTAAATATTGTACGTGTCTGCAAGAGCACAGAATATTTCACTATGAAGGAAATGTTGCGTTTCGATATGAATGCTATGTATGACCATGATGCTGATTGTTTAAACGTTTTCCCATTCAGTTCACGTACGAAACGAATAATTCACGAACTGTTGTTTGTATATTGCTCACAACATATAGAACGCAAGCATAATTGGCTGAGACTGCACATCAAAGATAACTAATCACTTTTCTCTTAATCAGAATCATAGACGGAAGAGATTTTTGATTCTAAACTGCATCCCTTTAGGTTTGAATCAAAACTCAAGTAAATCTAAAGTCCAGATATATGGCATGTTTTCACAAATGTCAAACTATTGAGATTACAGCTCGTTTTGCCTCTGATTTCAGTCGATAAAGTGAACATACCTGTAAAACCCGGTGTGTAATCATCATTGATTCCTCTGAATTCGAGCGGACATCGCTTATCCCAGTTACCAATGCTAGTTACCTGTAGAATACTATTATTCTCAGTAGCGGCCTGACGAGCTGCCACTGTGCCCGCTCGACACACAAACACTATTATAAGGTATACGCGGATACCAACAAGAAATATCTACTTTACTTTAACTCAGTAGCGGCTCGTCAGGGTGGACCAGGCGGGCCGGGCCCACACTGACGAGCCGCCACTGATTCTCGTACTGTGTATGAAGAACCATTTTTCCGCATCTGGTGTAATTTCAAATAAAAAAGTCCAGCATATCAAGTGTAAAACAGTGGCTTTCCATCGAAAGAATTTCAAAGAACAATTTACATTTTGCCCATGATGATTTCCGCTTAATGCAAAGTAGAACTTCCTCTCTACTTAAATCTTCCGCACTCCACAAGAGCAACGAACTTTTTCTTGCAGAATCCTCCACTCAAATAAGATAATTTCTTCCGCTTTAGATTAGATTTATGAGCATCTTTTGATTTTTCTATTCACTTTTCACCTGCATCTCACATACAACAGATCTCAGGTACACATACAACAGATACGGTTAACTCTGGCTCCATAAATCATCATCTTCATTTCTCACCACAACTAACCAAACCATCTACTAGATATAGTAGATGTAGTTAGAGTTTAGAAAAGTTAGATTTCCTAGTATTTATTATTTACGGCAATCCGATCTTTCACGTCACAGTACGTTCCAATCGCTTTCATATGCCTGGAACAGTAATAAAATACATACATACCTAGTTGGTAAGACGACTTCACGAAAGTTTGTGCTACTTTTTTCAAAGATTCCATTGCCGATCGCAAGCAAACTCGCTTTTGACGTCTTGTTTGTTTCAACCAGTCACCTCGAGCCGTGTGAAAATGTGTCGAAACATCATACTATTGTCGCAGTTTCTATTCTCGTTATTTTTGCACGAATCCGTCGAGATACAAACAAGTCTGGTTGGATTTGAATGCATTATAATTGTTGATTGCAGGTGAGTGAGATCATTGAAGATGAAGAAACTTATGAGAATTATGAATTTATTTGTCAACACACATACGGAGAGGTGAGGAATTGTATATGAGCTTATTCAATTGACACGATGCTTACGTATCTTATTCATGAATCAATCTTTTGTTAGAGAAATGAATGCTTGTGTACGAAGAAGACCTTTGGCAAAAGTTTAATGGGTCATCGCTTATTTACTGCTAATATATGAAGAAGGAAATTGTAACGTTGTTCAGGTGGTAAAATGGAAATTAATAGAAAGTAGAACTGTGTTGAATGGATGGTGATAATGATTGTATAAATATTGATGAGACTGATCTTCAGTAAATTGCAAATCGTTTGATTTCAGCAAAATGGCAGAGCAAACAAAACAGGCAGCCGTCGTTTCACTTTTAATTGAAATTATGATGCTTGTATGTTTCCGACCAAGTAAATTGATTGTTATAAAAAGTGAAAATCAATGACAGATAATGTGAAAAGCTGGTTGAATACGGCTTGTTTAAAAATTAAATATTTTACATAATTACAAATGTTACATTAATACAGAGTTCAATACTATTAAATTTATCCTTCTTCTGCATAGAAGCTACGAGAATTTCCGGATACAATGTATAACCTACATCAGTATAAAAGGCAACATTTATGTTCATTTAAACAAAACCCAACATCAGTCGGACATTCACATATAAAACTAACGATGAAATCTAAGCTCACTTAGCACTCAAGTTTCCGTTGAGCCTGAGGTTAATTGACCTTTAAGAAGACGTAAAGCTTCATTCCCGTTTCATTTTTCGTGAAGTCATTCATATCTTGGAAGCCTGACTGTGAATGTTGACTAATTACGACAATGATTCGGCGAGAGTGCAATCATCTAGAGTTGACGCAAGAAGCTTACAACAACTTGAATTTTCAACCCGTTTTCGCATCATCAACAACAACAACAATGACTGAAAAACACGCTCATAATGCCTTAATGGCTGGATATCATGAGTATGACCCACATTTCTATCCAACATCTACTAAATGCTATCAACAATTTTTTGCATTTAGCATTGGTAATTGTGATTTTCGAACCAACAATTCAACCAAATATCAAAATTGATTAAAATTTACATCATTTTTACCAATTGCAGAAGCATTTTTGCTTGCATTTCATTTACATTTGGAGTATTAAGGCAAAATTATTGAAACTAGCAACAATGCATACATCATACATGCATGTATTAATTACAAACTACTTTTAGAAAATTAATTTCTTATGATTGGCGCGTGTTTATTATTCACCTTGAATGGACCAATACCATAAAAATGTAGCTCTTACATGATATCAGTACACACGCAAAATAAAATAAATACCATTTCGAAATAATTGAGTGAAAGGCTAGTATGGTGTCTGTATACTAGTACTTGATCTGCAGAATATTTCATACGCATATTGCAGTTGTTTTTCTCAACGTAGGTATTATGGGAATTTTTCTATTGCTAGCTATTTTATACGAGTTTTGACATACATGTTTAAGAGACATATAATACATATATGTCCAAACAGTACACATATCCGCCACCAAAGCTGCTGTAGTGACGTGCCACAAAACTTGCAGTCGGAAGGTCTGAATAATGGTTTGCGATGAAAACACATGAAGAGCAAGGATCATCTTATACCAGATGCCCTTTCCCGCGAAGTGACAGCAGTAAAACAGGTTCTGTTGCGGCTTCCGAGGACCGTTGGTTTGAACGCCTGTGGCCTCAAATCATGGAGAATCTCGGTAATTTTCAGCTTCTGTTTTCTTTTTTTCAAACATTTCACATATTCGTTGCCCTTTTTGAACAATATCAAGTGGATGCCGTAGAGTTTCGCACAAAGATTTATTTTTCGTTGAGTTTGCAAATACATTTATTTTAATCACACAACCTCTATGTTTTACATTCTGCGTTTATCTTCATTTAGTCTTCGACACTAGCCCAAAAGATGCATCTCGTCGCTCACCCAGGCCATAGCTTAAGAACTATATATAGCTCGGAAAGTACGTGAATTTCGATACAATTTGCGATATTTCCCCACTGATTGCGAGAAATAGATAGCAATATCCAAGTCCAAGTTGAAAAAAGACACAAAGTACCCCGCCAAGATAAGACACGCCCCTTTTATACGATCAGATACGTTTCTCATTCCCACTATTGATTATGCCCACAACGAATGGCAATTTATGCAATATTAATGTTCTGAAAATCTATTCTGAGTATAAAAATGGTAAGTGATGAGATAGTTAACGCGGAATACTACTTTGGATCGTTTGGAGTAAAAGAAATATCTCCGACACTTTTATGCAACCAACTACAGAGAATTTCGTTTGTTGCCAGCGAATGTTCCCTGCGCTTACTACACACGGATATATACATTCTCACCTATCGTTTGAGAGTATGCATATGATAAAGTGAACTTATTTTGGTTTTGGTTCTTCTTAGGTGCCAGCTGATGGTAAATCCTTCACTCTCTGTCAATCTCTTCCATCAGGCAAATATCGCTCAATACCGTTCTTTCCATGCTATTTATTAGTTCTTATGCTATGCCCAGGCACAGCACACTCTAACTGCCGACCGCGCCACAAAGTAGAAACAAGCCAGATCGCTAACTCCACAGCCTGCTCTTTCGGTTTAACCATAGTTTTTCGTTTCCGCACTCTTTCACTGGAACACTCCCCCTTACCAGAAGAGAACTTCCCTGAAATTTTCACTTCTAAATAAATGTAGCCTATTCACTAATTCCTTCTCTATTGGATCCTTTTTTTACTGAATTCTAGTTTTTTTTTTTTGCTTTCGCTGCTGATAATGTTACTACAAAAACTATTTTACTTCCTGCTATCCTACAATGTCGTTTCTAATATATTATCAAATTATACGCTAACTTAACTTTCTTAAGTCTAAGTAACGCTACATTGCTTACTTTCGGTGAACCCCATCGAAGTGGAATCTTGGATTTCTCGCCTTGACTCTAGAGGCAAGTAGTGGTCCTGATTGTATACCCAAAATATTCGCAAATTCTCTTTCATCCTCGTTATCTGTTTTTTTTTGTGCATATCATATTTTTTAACCTAATCCTTTTCCTCGATATTTTCCTTTCTTCGATCAATATTTTCCCGATATTAAAGACAGTGACATTGAGATCGTTTCCTTATATTTCCCCTATATCCCTTTTTTCTGATTTGCCTAAACTACTAGAAAAAAATGTGCACGATGTTTACAGTAAAATTACAAAAATGTTTACAGTAAAATTACAAATGTGCAACACGGTTTTATTAAGGGTCATTCCACTTACATTAATTTAGTCGAATTTGTCGATTTTGTATCCTCTGTTCTTGACAATACGTATCAAGTTGAAGTAATATATTTTGAGTTTTCGAAAGCTTTCAACAAGGTCGACCATTAAGTTTCTGCTTGATAAATTAACTTGATTTGGCATAGTCGGTCTCCTCTTTTCTTGTTTTCCATCCTACATTCTCAATCGAGCCTACAAAGTTTGCTGCAGTTCTACACCTCGTTTTTTTTGTCTATCTTCTGGTTTTCCACAAGGCTGCATTTTTGGACCTTTATTATTTGCTATTTTACAAATAACCTTCCTTCTGTAATTTCATAGAAGTGACTCCTCTATGACTATCTTAAGTTGTTTCATGAAATCTCGTCTGTAAATGATCGGTTTTTATTGCACGGATCTATTAGCCTTAAATGAATGGTGCACAATGAACCCACTCCCTATATTAATGTAACCAAATCCAAATGTCTTTTCTATCAAACCAAACGTTTTATCCTTTGAATATGCTTTAGCAGGTAATATTTTTCTTCCATGTGGATCAATACAAAGATCTTAATATTGTGCTCGACGCCAGATGATTCACAGCCATGACGAGCTCCAGTTTGTAATTTTGCTTCTAACTTTTTCCTCTGTTAAAAAACATGTCTTAACTAGTTATCTTGGTTTAACTTTTCATGTTATTATATTTCTCTATTTTGCAAGGGAATTTTTTATCTGTAAAGTTAGTCTAATATAAATAAATAAATAAATAATAAATAGCCTTACGACAATGCGAATCCTTCACTTCATGCAGTGCCTTTCACTATGGCCAGTACAGCTTCAGGTCCTTAGCACTCCATATGGTAGTGGAAAGAGCTTCCTGGCCATGTAGCTCATACACACATTACAGGTGATAGGTTTTTGTTTTCCCGATTTACTCCGGAGCTGGGCAACACAACACTGGAGCATTCCCCTTTACGTCTCCATACCTTACGATGCACGAAAAACTGATCCGACCTCCATCGTCTCAGTTCTCTACTGTGCATTGGTACATTTTCTTTCGACTACAGGTATGTCGATCTCCCGTCGCTGGGTTACCTTTTCTCTGCCAAGTTTAAAAAAAGTACGCGGTCAATTTAGTCACGGCACTGGTACTAGTGCTCATTGAGCAACCAATCTCGGCAGGTAGCTATTCGAGGGCGGTGGTTGTCAAAGACGTAAGTCTGCAGCCTACGCTTCAGATCTTGATTCAGTCGATCTACTGGGTTAGCCTGCAAATGATAAAGCACTGTAAATTTTACTTTGGATCCATATGACCGCGAACACCAAGAATACCTGTGCGCGGAAATGCACTTTATTATCACTCACACTGACTAACATTCGGCACTCCAAAAAGCGGGAACCCTTCCTTCCGGATTATTTTTGTCACTACTGTTATAGCTCGAAGAGGAAGGCTTTGGAAAATTTAGGAAAGTAGTCGAGCACTGTGAATATGTAAGTGTATCCTCTTGATGTATGCGGGAGCGGCCACACAAGGTCAATGCAAATCATATCACCCATACTTTGGTAGCCTCTCCAGCTTTTGAAACCATATATTCCCAAGTCAGTGTACATTCTACTTTATTTTCCTGACATTTCTGCCCGTATATAAGGCTAGTAGAACTGACGCGCGACTCGATCATCTATCCGACTGGCTCCCAAGTGTCCAGCAGTTGTTTTCACAGTTTCCAGAGCTTGTTAGGCTTCGGTGACTGACTCGAACATACTTCCACAAGGCATCCGCGTTTAAGCACCATTCTAATAATTAACCGGGGTTTTATATGACTTGACGCCGCAGAAGTTCATACCAGCGGTCCACGGAAGCTGTACTAGGACTTGTTTGGTTTGCCGGCACTGTACGGGAAAGAATGTCTGGTACAAAATGATCCTTGCCCTTACTTGGTTTGTCACATTTTTAAGTCTTACAGCCTACCTTTTGAACCTTTTGAGCCTTCCCGTAAGCTCCTTCAAGTTGCTCAAGACCACTAGACAATAAGCATAATAAAACATAAGAATAATAAGATCCCGTAAAACGGGCCAGCCCCTTTGATGATAGGTCATAATTTTTCGACAGCCGACAGAACTGCCAAACATAAGTTTTCGATGATTGAGTACTTTCTTAACGCAGATGTTAATAGCGACATAGCTAGCAAATCACTTTTTTCCCTCAGAGTGGCTATGACTGAGCACTGCACATAAACCTGTTTTCGAAGCATCCGTTTGGATAACGGACGTTAATTCGTAGTCCAGACATGTAAGGACCGATGCAGCTACCGACTTTGCTTTCGCTTGGAAGAAAGCATGCTTTCATTCTTCTTCTGCAGTAATATCAGTGATGTCGTTAGTAGGCTGAAGAATTCCAAAGAAGGACTTTACTTTATCGGGGTCAATGTTCAATCCATTTTCATCTACAAGATATCCCAAATATTTTAGTTGAGGGCGACAAACCTCACACTTTTACTTAGACATCTTTTATTCTGCCTCCCATAAGCTCCGGAACACTGGTTCTAAGAGAAACAGAGGCTGCTTAAAGGGTTGACATTGTAGACATTGAATCCACCCGAAATCCAAAGGCTAATGTGAAACAACTTTAGTAGTCTTTTGGCTGCAACTTTAATTTAGGGCTGCCAGCAATGGCAATTTCAGTCAGTTTTTACAAAAGCATCATTCTATTAGACATCTAAATAATAATAATCTTGTATAGTAAATAAGCAACAAATGTTGTGATCCCGAAAAGTTTAAAATGTTTTCGGGCGCTAAACCTTTAAATCTTTTTACTCCTATAACTTATTGCGGAGATCTCTTTAACGATGTTTTAATTTTTGAGTAATCTATTTTTTATATCTGTTGAAGAGCAAATGACATAAAGTTAATATCAATTCCAAATTCTCGCCATTTCCGTTTGGAAACAAAGCATGTAACGGGGAATGTTCAAAATATTGGTAATATTTCGATTCGACGGCAAAAATACTAGATAAAGTATATCCTTAGGATTAACAGAAAAATGTAATTTGTATCGAAGGACGGACACAGCAATCAAATTGAGTGGCTCAAAATTGTACGTTAGAGCAGGGAAAATATCAACCAAAAAACTGACTACTGGAAACAAACAAACAACGCAAATTCAAAAAAAGCAGTTCGTACATTGCCGCCCACTAAATTAGCAATTATTGCTTTGAAATGAAAGTTAATTTCTCGTTTGGTAGCTTACATGTTATGAACATAGCCGTAGATAATACTGCCTAAGCAAATACGTAAGAAAAAAGCACGAAAAATTACATTGCCATAATAATCGAAATTATTAAGCAGTCTTTGCGATCGAATAGTTCATGATGCTTCAACGAGCAGCTGAATTGCATAAATAATGCTCACATTAATTTAAAATCCCGATTGCTCATAATATAATATATCTAACGTAATGATAAATACAACTAGCAAGTAGCTTTATTGCCTTGTTGAAACTATGTATTTCAATCATCTTCTTACTTTCTCTGAACACGAAATTAAAATTACGTGTAGCTTTGCGCATTTTTTCTTCAAATGTCAAATGTGATTGAATTACTTTCGCAGGAAAAGTAATAATCGAAAACATTTACAATTGTTCAAATTTGTTAGATGAGTACAAGTGTCTTAAAAGGCATCATTTTCATTGGTGGATGAAAATAAATGAGACGTGAATCATTTCGAATTTGTTTTGCTTAGGTTTTGCAATTAAAAAGAACACTTCCAGAATGAGAAATCTTGTACACATTTACATTGTATGTATATGGGAGAGCGGTATAAATTTAGATATTTACACTGCATTTGTGTATTGAGGCTATTCTATAATCAAATTACATTCTGTAATCGACTGCTATTCGAGAAGTTTTATCAACGTCTTTGGTCTTTGGCTAATTAAATAAATAATTCAACATTATTTTTTTCCTTGCAATACATGCTTTGAAATATTGTTTGCTGCCAAATCTTTTACATTCCGTCATGGGAACAGACTTCATACATCTAATCAAATACAAATGCTTGTGTATTCAGAGCAATTTGACACGGCACATTTAAGATTACTATCCATGAAACCATTCAAATACACCGGCGGTAAACAAAAAGCTCGTTATTTGTTTTTTTTATGACACGGTTTTCATTTATGATATTGAAAATGTGTAAATTACACTTTGTACTTTTGGTGTCCAATTAAAAAAAAATCATGTTTACAGCTAAAAGTTTTCAATTCGGCAACCAATTTAAAATAATTGACCTTTGATACATTGCTTATCAAATTATCAATCATTTTAAGTTAGTTGACGTAAAAAAAATTTTTTTTAATTGGGCCCCAAAGGGTAAAGATTATAATTTAATTTATTTAATTTATTTACCAAACAAGGCATTATTTACAACAGCGAAACATTAACAATTCATGATACATTGCATTATAACAACAACAAAATACTTATTCTTCCAACACATTAGAAAATAAAACACATTACAACTTTTATTTTAGTTACTTTACTTTAATATATTTTATTTTAATTTAAGCAAGTTTGATGGGAAATTAAGTGGGATTAGGATGATAGGGCTTTTGATAAGTTTGTTTTGAAAGTGTATTTAGAGATCCCCGAAGCGTAGTTTCTGCTTATAGAGTTGAATATTCTACAACACCTATTTATGGGCTCGTTATATGCATAGATAGTATGGTGATTGTACTCCTTGAGCAGAGTTGCATACCTAATGCGTCATGGTTGGTCATTGAAAATAATTTTGTTGGCGAGAACTTCAACATTGACTGCACCGCTTATAATATCAAAGGTTAGGCAAGCGCTTAAAAGTATTTTTATGGAAGAGAGAGGCATTAAATTAAGAAGGCTCAGTCTGGTTTTGTAAGATGGATGATGTTGGAAGTCTTTTGGATCATAGAGCTCTCTCAAAGCGAAAAGTAAAAACTGTCTGTGAACAGATTCCACTCTATCAGTATGTAGCTCAAAAACTGGGTTCCATATTATGCAGGCATACTCCAATAGAGGACGCACCAGAGTGATATATAATGACTTGGCAACCCATATATTCTTGAACTCTTTAGCACGTCTCTTAATGAATACGAGCTGTTTATTAGCGCAATTATTATAAGCGCAACTTGTTGCCCAACACTACCCCGAGATCTATAATATGACCAACCCTTTTTAATTCGGTGTTGTTAAGGCAGTAAGAATACATTTTTATTGTATTCTTACAGGAAAAACTTATTACATGGCACTTTTTAATGTTAAGATTTAGATTATTCTCATTGCACCACTGTTCGAGAGATTGAAGCTTGGATTGCAGAAAAATTGCAGATTTTTAAGTCGTCTGCATAAAAGAGATGGACCAAGCAGTGTCTCAGAAAGATCAGAAATGACGATGTTAAAAAGCACCTATATGACTGCCTCACCGTACTCCAGAAGATGCGAAAACTCTTTTATATAAGTAGCCTTGGAATTTAACAAGCTGAATTCGATCGCGAAGATAAGACTGGAGCCAATTAAAAAAGGACCATGATATACCAAAGTTGCGAAGCTTGTATACTAGAGTTTGATGGTCAACCCGGTCGAAAGTCTTACTAAAGTCCGTAAAGAGTCCGTCAATTTGACTTCCTTTTTCCATTCTACTAATTACATCAGAAACCAGGATCATGAGATTGGTAGAAGTTGATCTACCCTTATGATATCCTTGTTGTTGCTCATTTAGAAGAGGGTTGATTATGCGAGTAAGTTTTTCACAAACTAGCTTCTCAAAAAGTTTGGGGATAACAGATAGGCGTAAGATATGAAGATTTCCAGAAAGATGGAAAAACACCTAGGGGCAGGGATTTATTGAAAATCATGTGCAAAGGTATGATCGATTGGTCCGCAAATTGAACGACGAAGAAAGGAGAAAACAAATCAGGGCCTGGTCCTTTGCCGATCTTTAATTCATGAATACCTTCAATAATAGCCTCTTGTGTAAGGACAAACCCGTCGATAAGAGGTCTTGCGGTGATTCTAGACATAGTAGAAGTGGAGGTTTTTGGCAAGCAAAAAGTATTTTTTGAAAATTATTGTGTAAAAGGAAGATACCGATTCATCTAAATATAATAACGAAAGGACAATGTCCAGTCTACTGTTTCCAAATAGTTTCTAATGCTTAAGTAGCCAGCATTTTGAAAATCATATACAATTTCATTATTGTATATGATTTATGTTCAAAATCATAAATACATATGCACTGACTGAACGTTAAAATTTCGCAGTCAACTATTTTAGTACAAGCACTTTTTTCAAAATTTCAACAATTTTTCGAAAAACAAACATTGTTTCGATTGTAATCAAATTTAATGAAACTAGCAAGGTAACGGACCATAAACTGAATTTAATAATTAATGGAAAAATACAATCAGAAGTGCTTTAAGTACAGCATTGGTATACTAACAGTAGTACATTTATGCATATTTATCGTTATAAAGTAAAGAAAGCTAGCCTCCAAACACTAAAGTATAAAAAAATTGAGCATAACAGTTGTAATAAAACCAATTATTTGTTTTTTTCCAAAATCAATCGACATTTTAAAAATCTTAAAAATCTACAATAATTGGCGGCAGCATTTATGCTTTGAGTCAGTGTTTAGTGTTTAAAAAAGGAACTTAATTCGAATCATTAATCAAAATGTCACATAGAAATCGAGGCCATAGAATTCTCTGCATTCCATGTTTGAGACTGAACATTGCTTGCGAATACCAAACATGTTACTATAAAGCTACAGACATACTGTCAAGTTATGTCATGGTTTGTTGCAGAGATTGTTGGTGTTTTTACTATTTACCAGTTACTATTCATACATACAAATATATACTAAATTGATTTACCTGCTGTTCTTTCACATGCATGCTTTATGTAGCGCGAACTAGAAGAGATTTGTAGTCAAATATACTTGTATGTACATGTACATTTCAATTTCATAGTCATGTTCCTGTTACAACGTTACAACTGATGCTGATAAACTGAATTGTAATAGATAAAGTTGGGGAAAGTTGCGATGTAACATTGACGTATCACACTGCAACGTGAATTGCAGATGTTAAAATTGTAGTCGAGAAAAGCATGACTTGATAAAATATTTAATCATTGATATGTAAATGAAACTGATGAGCTTTACGATGACGATACTGTAGGACTCACCATGTCATAATATTAAGTAAGTTACAGGTGGATGGGATAGTATCCATACTAGTACATGGTAAATCGCAAACAAGATAAGCAAATAAGTCCTACGAGAATCATCGGTTGTCTTCTCCTGAGTCAGTCATTTACTTTAGGGGCGAACCTCCTTAAGGGGGGAAATACATGTAAAATCGAAAAAAATTGCTAATTTCAGATTGATTTAAAATATATATATTGTTCATTCAGATAATGTTTAATATTAAATCTTTGAAGTACATGTCTCACAGTAATCGAAAAATATTTTTTAATAATTTTTCAACACAAAATGGCGGCAATGCGAGCGAATGAAAAAAACACATTAACAACTGCCTCGAACAACTTAACGCCTTTTCTGGGGAACTTGCAACATTCAGAGAAAAAAAATATGCTAATGATATATATAATTCATAGGTGAAACAATCAAATTTATAAAAAAAAATTAAATTTTTACATTAATTTTAGATAAAAAAAATAAAAATCGATTATTTTAAAAAAAACACACTTTAAACATTAATAAACAAATTAGTTTTCTGAAATTACAATAACATTTAGGTTCAACGAGGAGATAATACACTTTTGTAGATGTGGTATAAATTTGAGCCGGATCGATTCAATATTTTTTGAGATATTTTGTACGGCAGTTGAAAAAGTACTACTTTGAGAAAAACGCGTTTGAAGTTTCAAAGCTCCACCGAACTGGGGAACGCCGCGCTGCCTTTAACTGAGAACTACTCGAGAACTAATACGAATATCGTTTCAAAATTTTTTTTTAATATATTTTAAGAGCATTTCAAACATTTTGATGTAATAAAAAAAAATCGATTTTTTTTAGCAGTTACATGTATTTTCCCCCTTAATTCTTTGACGATTTCAAGTACTTGATTATTCGTTGGCTGCAATGAAATTGTCGGTGTTGCCCATAGTGGTTAATTGTAGAAATAGTTAACATTACAATCAAATAGGGCTTTTGCATCGCACTCATAATCATATGACTATGATATCTGCCTTCAAAAGCAGGAAAATACTGTTACATCGTATTGAGGTGCTACTTCTTATTTGAAAGATGGCGTTCGAATCAAACTTCGGTTAGTTTTCAGTTGAAATATGGAAATAAAATTAAATGGAGCAATTAACATGCCTATACCAAAGGCATTGTTCTGCTGAAACTCAAGCCAAAAGTAAATGCAGACATGTTTAAATCATTTATTTTTAAGCGAGTAAATTTTTTTTTTAATTTTTCATACCTGATTATGTATCGGAAAGCATATGATTATGAGGCTGATTTGGTCAAAAGCAGGAATCGTCCCAAATGCATATGGTAAACGGTATAGTCACATATTGAAAAATTCCGTAATGCCAATTCTAAATAGCGATTGCTGAATTGACGTCCTGGCGTGAAGTTATCCATCACCCGGAAAACATGAAAATCTAATGGTGGAATGTCGGTAGAATATGGTGGATAAGGTGAGGTTGTTTTGGATGTTCCTGGTGAGTGCTGAGATGTGTGGTGTGCATACTTACGTTTTACTTCTTCATGAACAATTTATAGTTGCTGAAAGTACACTTTAGCCACAATGGTTTGGCAAGGTTCCATTGGTTGATACCACCTGATGCCTGAGTAATGGCGCTATGTACACAAAAAGGTCTTCCAGTAGTGAGCGCTTGTTTTAGGGATAGTTAGGGATAGTTAGATTTAGGGATACAAACGCAACCACTCGTTTGTTTCGCAACAACAACAAAGTACATATCCCTACATGCTGCAAATTGTTGTTTTCGGCCGGTAACTTAGCTCACTAGCGCGTCAGTCCGAAGCAGTGATCTACTACCCGCGGGTTCGAATCTTGCCGTGCCCATGGCTGTATTTGCCCGTCTTGTGTTGTCTTAACAGCCGGCGACTCGGCATAATACAAGCGCTCCATTAGTTATGTGTCACATTAAAAGCTTTAGTGGCGACTAGACATAACACTAGCGTTTTAGAAAATATGCAAAATTGTGGCACTTAAAAAAGAATAAGGGAACAATTGATATCGGCTTCTCCTATATGTGCCTCCCTACCGCTATAGCTAAGCACTCGCTTCAAAGGGTCATTCCCTGAGCTTTGGCATCATCATAGAAAAAAGGTCATGAGGAATCCTCTGATCAAGCCTTCGTTTCTTCTCCAGACGTCAAAGATGGCGACTTATAGTACTTTTGACAACCTTAGCTGAGCTGTTGATACACAAGATTTTCATAACATCAGACCTCCCTTCAGAAAGGCACACGGATTCCGGGAAAATAACCAATGCAATCACTCAACATACATGTATTATATACATTTACATATTGGGGACTTGAATTAGCTCTCACTGTTTTAGTTATAAAAGTTAGTAAAGAAAATCTCATAGAAAGTATATTCCACCACGGGCTACTATTTTTTCTATCTTCCTCGCAGCTTACGAATGCAATGCCGAGAGAACGACTTGTCTTTTGTGGTTATTCCTGAATGAACCCACTTCTTGCCATCTTCATAAGAATGGAAGTATTGGTCAGCGAGACTATGGGTCATTAATCGGAAAGAGTGGCAATAGGGCGTGTGGACAGGACTTCTCGTTTGAGCGTTTCCAAGAAGAGTTTGACCAGCTTTGGAACAGGTGACCGAGCGTTGTCCTCATGAAAAATTACTTTTTCGTGTCTCTTCTCGCATTTTGGCCGCTTTTCCTTTAATGATCGATTCAAACTAGTCGATAGCTATCTATCGTGATGGTTTCGTTGGCTTTAAGTAGCTCATAATAAACTAGAACCTTCAAACTTTTTCAATGTGCCAGAGTGTTCTTTATGGTCATCTTCAACATCAGGTGCGTTTTTTTGCACTCTTGGGCAGGGTAAGTTAAGGTAAGTTAAGCTTTTTATGACAGAGCTTTAGGTAAATACATTGAATACAACAACAATCGCTGCCACAGTGAAGCTAAGAGTGCTAAATAACACACCTATCATTTTTTAAGCTTTGAAATCAATCTTTGCATGGTACTTCTGGCCGAGCATGGCCGCGGTAAGTCTACACAAGGATTTTATTTGCATCAGCTGAAGATTTTTTTAATAAAAGAAACGCAGTAAATTTCGTGACAAGAATACCTAGAGTTTGTTTGAAGAATACCTAGAGCTGGTCAAATAATCAGTGTAATAGAGCATTAATTTGAAGTCCTTTACAGTCCTTTAATGGGCCAATAGTAGCAGTAGCAGCTTGGGTCAATATTAGCAGCTGATAACAATATGGAAGAAGAAGAAGAATCCCACAATTCCGATCTGTCAAAGCTCTTTAACTCCCGAAATGCTTAAACCATTGGTTGTACGCGATGTAAATAGAAGCAAATATCATTAAAATTGAAAAGTTTGGTAGACTCCGATGTATGAGCGAAAAGAAGCATATTCGAAAACCCCTTTTTTGGCAGATTTAGTAGCAAACGACAATGAAAGAGAACTTGTTTGCGCTGGAGGCGCGGCGTTGATCAGGACGTTCAAAACTTAAGGGTGGAAACTGGATGACATCGGCTCACGATCGGGTTTGGTGGAAAAGCTTGTTAGGACAGACCAGAACCGAGCTCCAGTTGTAGCGCCGATGATGATAAGATGGATATTTATTCAGTAATTTTCTTTTTTATACAAGAGAATAATAACCGGATACTTAAATTGATTAAAAAAGGTAATATCGCGAAAGTAGCGGTTAAAGTAGCACAATAAAACTTGCACTTGCTTTCAAAAGCTTTGTTGTTAAACCATTCAGAGGAAAGTAGCCCCACTTAAACCCTTGTCTGGTCTCAGGGTTGAACTTAATAGAGACTTTTCACAATCAATGTATTCAACTGTGGAATGATAAGCTCCACCGCTTACTTTGCTCCTGATTTAACTCAAACGCAAGAACTCACAGCTAAGTTAACTCAAAGCCCGATGTGTGAACATGGATGGATTTGAACCATAGATCTCACACGCTAGCAGCAAGCTCTATATCCAGTTAACTACTCAGGCGTCCATCCACCCAAACTCGAAGCTTTATTATAATAAAGATTCATGATACTTATTGAAAATAGGTTTTGATATTCAAAGAAGTTGGTGGAGCCGTTTAATATTTCAGGGATAGTATCGGCAACTTAAATAGAGTGAGAGTCTTATCGTAAAGCTATTAACCTAGAAAATTTAAGTACCTGTTCAATTTGTTTGCTATTTCCAAGGCATACATAGTCAACAACTTTTGTTTACTTCTAAATTAAGTTTCTCAGCGGTTCCACAGAATTTATTTTTCGCAGCTTGCAGTGACGTCATAGGTTTCGCTCGATGACTTTTTATGATCAGAAAAAAAAATCTTTTCTCGGAAGAAATAGACTAATTTTGCAGATCTAATATTAATAACTATAGTGTTACTAAGATTTTGTTGGTTTTTTTTTGTTCTGACAAGATTGTCTCCATGCATAATCGAATTAAATATATCTCTCGTTACCCAGCGCTTTAGTTGTTTGAATTCTGAGCTTAAACTCTTGCTGAGAACGGCACAAGAGAAATTTCTAACCATGTACATCGTCCAGAATTTGAAAGAATGAATTTGTAATAAACCCCAACGAGGAAGCGGACACTGTCGGGTTCCTAAAAATGACAAAATTTTCACAGTGGGATCAGTAGCTCTGCTTATCAAGGCACCACAAATCGATTCTATTTGTTCGGTTTATGTTGTCTTAAAATTTGGCGAATGGGTATAACACCAGCGCTGCCTTAATTGCCACATCGTGGCTTTCTCGATGGCTGGGTACAAGAACAGTACTCTAGAAAATAAAAGTGAGGCACTTAATTGCTTCAAATGGAAAAAAACGGCTTCTCCCACATGTGCCTCCGAACTGCCATAGCTGAGGACTCGTTACAAATGGTTAGGCTTAGCTTACAGGCCCCGGCACTATCATAATAAAACATATTCAAAACATATTCAATACGAGCATTAGAAGCTTCCTATGTATCCATGAAACATAATGCTAGTTACAAATACTTTCGCATCTGACCAACCATTATAGCATCTAACACTTTAATAGTAACCTCCCACAAGTATTATTTATATCACCAAACTACTTGTTCTTCTTTTTACGAACAAACCATTTACAAAAAATATAAATATTTTTAACTACTTTCAGGCAACGACCCGGAAGGCGGTAAACTTCACTACAGTGTTTCCGGGCCAGTATTCAGTGTGAATAGGGATACTGGAGTAGTCCGTTTGCGACAGGAACTAGATCGCGAAACACAAGATGCTGTAGAAGTGATTATAAGCGTAACAGACGAAGGAGTTTTAGGTACGGAGCCCAACACAATATCGATCCGCCGAGTAATACCCATTCGAGATTACAATGACAATCCGCCAACTTTCATTGGGCGCCCCTACACGACAAATGTCAGCGAGGCAACACCCATAGGAAGCATACTTCATATCATGCCATCTATAATGGTAACTGATCGTGATCAAGGTCCCAATGCTGAAATTCAGCTATCATGCTATTCAGGCGAGAATCGTGATAATGATATTTGTGAAACTTTTGAAGTTACTAGTGAAAAACTATCAGAAGGAAATTATACAGCTAGTTTGACTCTTTTAAAAAAGTTGGACTTCGAAACGCGCCCGTCTTACATAGTGACAATAATGGCCATGGACAGTGCAAGTTCAAATCCATTAACAGCTTTTGCGACCGTTTCTGTAAATGTGGTCGATGTGCAAGACCAGCCTCCAATCTTCATGAATGCTCCATACTCCGCTACAATCGATGAAAATACATCAGAGGTAACGTTCTCTATTTCTATCTATTGTACCATTCTCTAATGACAAAATAAATCTCTTTTCAGGGAACTTCGATTCTCACCATAAGTGCAATAGACGGTGACACTGGAAACCCTCGCCCGATACTGCTTAGTCTCGAAAACGAATATATGGAGCATTTTAAACTTCAGCCTGTTGGGAATCCGATCGAAGGAAAAGCGATTCTGTTTACAACAGATAATCCCATCGACCGTGAAAATCCTGACATTCTTCAAAATGGAGGAGTGTATTCATTTACCGTGAGGGCAACAGAACTCATAAACAATGAAGTGCCTGGAGACTTTTCGGAAACACAAGTGACTATTGTTGTCACGGACGTCGATGATCATATACCGGAATTCAATCAACATCTTTTTGAAGTTTCAATACCAGAAAACCTGAAAGTCGACACACCGCTCCCTGGACTATCGATTTTCGTAGTCGATAAGGATCTTGGTGCCAACAGTCGCTATAATTTATCTCTGAGAAACGTGATGAATGCTGATAAAGTCTTCGCAGTCAGTCCGACTTTTGGTGAAGAAAGGACACCTGTGGTGATCAAAGTCATCGATCCATCAAAACTGGACTATGATGTTACTGACGAAACACTAAGAACATTGATATTTGACATTATAGCTTCAGTACAAGGATTAGAATTAGCTTTGACTAGAGTCACGGTCAATCTGCAGGATGTGAATGACAACGCTCCTGTATTTCCTAAAAGCAGCTATCAAATATCAGTTGAAGAAAATACTAATATTTCAACGAAAATCGCCGATATTACTGCTTTGGATCATGATTCCGATGACTACGGCAATGTTTCTTACATACTGAAAGGGTTCGGCAGCGACCATTTCTACACTAATCGCTTAAGTGGCGGAGTCTATGTGAGAAAGAATTTGGATTACGAAGCCCAAACCAGCTACAGTTTGAGTATTGTGGCAATAGATGGCGGAGGTCTGGAAACGAATGCGAATCTGCAAATCAATCTTATAGATGTGAATGATAACTATCCTGAATTCGAGCATCTGGAATATACAAGAACAGTTCGTGAAGGAACCAGCGAATTCGAGCCGCAGTTTTTTGTTCGAGCTACAGACAAAGATGGGCCCACTCAAGGCGGATCCAATGTAACATACGCTATATATTCTGATAATAGTATCTCTGGTAATGTGTTTTCGATTGATGAGTATTCTGGTGAAATCCGATTCAGAAGAATCGCAAAGTCAATGGACACAGAGAGAGGAGAGTATGAGCTGGTGGTATCTGCGACAGATCATGGTAAGTTTTGAGTGACATTTGGAAGCGTATGATTTACAGTATGCAATGATTTTCAGGATACCCACCTTTGAGTAACACAACTCGCGTCCTTATTCGTGTTGGAATCTCCGGTAATCAACGACCAGTCTTCAAAGGCCATTTCAGGAACTCGGAAAAACTACCGGTTGTTGGACCACCTAGCTATCGCGCTTCCATTTTAGAAAACGCAAAGCCTGGCGATAACGTTACTATTGTATCTGCCACTGACCCAGACGGTATAGACGAACTGCTTTCTTATCGGATAGTTGGAGCTAACGACAATTTCGTTATTGATGAGAGGTACGATTTTAAAAGTCCTATTCAACCAGCTTATCTAATGGGAATTCCCTTTCAGATCCGGTTTAATTACAGTTGCACCACAAGCTCGACTCGATCGCGATGTAAACACAAATGATTTTGAGATCATCGTTAATGCGGTGGACGCAGGTTTTCCGATTCCTGAAACAGCAACTACTACGGTCTACGTCAAAATCGAAGATATCAATGATAAGCCACCGAAATTCAGTCAGACGAACTACATAGCATATATTTCAGAACGCTCTGAGATGGGGTCTGATGTGTTGCAAGTAACTGCCACTGATACTGATCTTGATGCAAAATTGGAGTACAGAATCAAAGATCCGATTAAAGCAACCAGCAAAGCTGGCGTCCCCGTCAGCCAAAACTCCTACAAAATAAAAACTCTTTTCAAAATAGACAAGGATACAGGTGTAATTTCCATAAATGGATCACTGAGTCATGACATGGCTGCAGTAGTTATCCTTACAGTTGAAGTCAGAGACTTAAATGCCGTCCTGAATAAGGAGAGCCAAGTTGCAATGGCTGAAGTCACTATATATGTACAATCATTCAAGGACACTAATCCAGTTTTTAAGAACAAGGGCTGGTCAAGTGCGAAACCTATCATCAACATTCGAATCAAAGAAGAAATGCCCATTGACTCCGCAGTGTTTTCATTGCAAGCCGAAGACCCTGTTCTAGACAGACCTATTAACAGTTTTGAAATAACACAGCCAGACCCTGAGGGTTATTTCGACTTGAACGATCGCACAGGTGAACTTATTTTGCGTAAACGCTTAGATTATGAATCTCTTACCACCAACCAAATGCAAATGAAGATTAAAGCGAACAGTATGGACGGAGGCCGAAGCACCGAAACACTTCTCAACATAACGGTGATCAACGTGAACGATAACAGTCCTGTTTTTGATCAAGTCGAATACAAGACAACGATCGTTGAAAACGTAAAGAACCCAAAGAAAATCATATCTGTGCGTGCCGTCGACCTTGATGCTTCTCTTAACGAATATGATGAGAAAATTGGTTTCAACGTTATAACTTACTCTCTCATTGGTGAATATGCAAGTTTATTCCACATTGATAATGTTACTGGTGAAATAACTATTGCACCAAATCAAACCGTTGATCGTGAAAAAACGCCTTCCATAAAACTGAAGGTAAGAGCTACAGATGGTCCCGGGATGCCAACAGATTCAAAATTTGGTCTGGCCATGCTTTCGATAGATGTACTAGATGTCAACGACAATGCTCCCAAATTTTCGCAGGCGAGCTTTACCGCAGTTATTCCAGAAAATGCAGATATCGATACCATTGTAACAAAAATCATCGCAGTTGACCCCGATGATGGCCCTGGTGGCGAAGTTCGGTTTGATTTTCTGAACGAGGGAGAAGTCAACGGATTGTTGAAAATAAATCCAACTAATGGTGTGATAAAAGTTGCAAAGCGTCTCACAGGCAAAGGACGATCTGAGCCTTATGAAATGGTTGTGAGAGCTCAAGATAGTGGTAGCCAAGTGCCGAAGCAGCAATCACTATATAGTGATGCCAGTCTGACCCTATTTATAGGAGATGTCAGCGCTAATGATGGTATTCCGTTTTTCATTGAACCGAAAATTGGACAATTCGCAAACGTGCTCGAGGTGTGTGAGAGTAATCCATATTACAAGAAGATTTTTAAACATCGTTATTTTTCAATATTTATTTCAGAATGCAACAATTGGTTCACCGGTGTTTCAAGTTATCGCTAGCGACCCTGATAGTCCAGTTACTCCATCGGGATTGTTAACTTACAAAATTCAGGATAATACCCTAGATGCTGATGCTTTTCGTATCGATCCAGGCACAGGACTAATTACCACAATGATTCATCTTGATCGCGAGACCAAGGACCTTTATAAAATCATACTCGAAGTGTCAGACAATGGAGAGCCTCCACAATCTGTAACAAGTGTCCTGAATATTAATGTTCTAGATATTGATGATCATGAACCACGCTTTGATCGTGACATTGTAAGTCTTTTCTTGAACAACATGTTTGATTCTACTGCTTAATAATTGTATTTTCAGGAAACGGAACCTATCAATATGCAGGTTGTAGAAGAAGAACCTACAGGTACTATTGTCGGTAATATAACTGCCGTCGATGAAGACATTGAAGAGAACGGTGCCATCGATTACATGTTCATTGATGGCAACGAAGAAGGATTCTTTGAAATATCGAGAACGAATGATAGCAAAGGCATCATAAGAACAACACGAAGTATTGACAGAGAGACTTTTGAGAGTTTCCTTTTGACTGTAAAATGTTTCAAACACGGATCAAGTCCGCAGGAAATATCAAGGTCTGCATACACCAAAGAACACCTCTCAGAAATACAAGTGCGAATCAAAGTCTTGGACATTGACGATCACTTACCCACATTCGTACAGAAAAAACCTGCAATCGGAGTTCGGATAACAGTCCCGATCGACACTGCGATAGCCACACTCAACGCAGAAGATCAAGATCCTGATGCTTTGCCCATCAAGTACTCATTGGAAAATATCACTTTCGTTCCGCAATTCTACAAGCGTTATAACATGTCTCCAGGAATTTACAAGCACTTGTTCACTTTAAACAATCAAACAGCGGAAATTCGAACAAACGGAAGCCTGGCTGACTTTGTTGATGGGTACTTTGAGATTTTGATCAAAGCAAACAATTCGCGCAAAACCAAGCGGTTCTCCACAAACAAGGCCAAGATTTTCGTTATTCGCGATAAATCACTATTGCGGTTTGTCTTCACACGGCCGCCAACTGATGTCCGAACTGTAATCCAGGACTTCCAACAAAAAGTTCAAACCAAACTCAAGCCCATGAAATTGGAACTGCATGTGTTCGATACACAAGTTCTTACAAAATCTGATCATAGTTTGGACTTCAGTGCGACTAGCTCTTGCTTTCAACTTTTCAAGGATGGCTCTGCATTGACGCTGAATGAAATGACAAAAGTGATGCAAGCGGAAGAACTGAAAAAGCAATTGGCCGATACATACAGTGAGTTTGGTGTTAGTCAGGTAGAGTCTTGTTCGGTGAAGAAGAAGTATGTTGCTGCTGGTCTTATATCATCGGCAGGAACATGGCTAGTCGTTTTGTCTGCTCTGATCGGTATAGCTGCTGTAGTTGCGACATGTACAATATGCTGTTTAGCAAAAAAGTATGTGGTTTTACCTTTAAATTTTTTTAAAAATTATAAAATATATAATAAATTTTAATATATAATAAATTTTTTTCCACAGATATAAGAAAAGATCTAAACGACTGCCAATAACCCGAGCTCCACCAGATCCATATAGTGCTGCAGTTCCTGTCTATTTTTCTGAACCAATTTATGGACCATTATAAAAAATAACGGCCGTCAACAAAATCACTTGTAACATATTATACCGTTATATCTGAATAGGATAAAATGCGCTTACATTCGAGTAATACGAGTGCTTTGTAAATGTATAAATTTGTTCGATATAGGAAACATTTGTGATAAAATACTCACTAAATAAATAACTAAATAGTCATAAGTCGATGAGAAAATGTTTTAAAAAAAATTATGTGTAAATGAGTTAAATATTTATTTTGAATTGTATATTTAAATATCCGTCAATTGTGTATCATTTTAAAGAATAAATAATTTTTAATATGGAATCATTGTATTAAACTACCTAGAGG